>CM056060.1:85456947-85857111 GCA_029574335.1 Rana kukunoris | reverse complement strand
GATTAGTCTGCTCTTCTCAATAGTCCCCCTTCCTGGGTTCTGAATGTATGCGTTGAAGGCAGGCCTTAGTGTACGAAGATATTTCCACGAGAGTCTTGTCTACCTGTGGTTGCTTGATTTGATCCCTAGTAGGGAAAGCTCTGAGCATAACGGGTGAAGTTGATCTGTGTCACTCACTACATAGATGTTCACCTTGCCCACTCAGATCGGATTCCAGACAAAGAAGTCTATGCAAACCAGGTCCATTTGGCCCTGACTCTCTAAATGGCCCATTGGGGACAGCCCTCTGGAGGCTATGTCTTCCGTTGGATGCATCTGAGGCGGAGTTGACAGTTGCTCTCTCACTTCTTTTCTAATGTGAGGCCAGTAGAAACCTATCCCTTACTAGTTGGAGAGTTCTCTCGGCTCCCATGTGTTCATGGTGATCATGTAAAGCAATCAAGTACCGTCTCTCTGTGCTTTTCAGGCAAGAGTAACTGCACCACCTTGCTTCTGGATCATCAGAGGGGCCCCTTCGGTAGACCACCCCTTGCTGCAGCTGCAAATGATCCCATTCTTCAATAACACCTGGGCTTCCCTCTCAGGACTCTTCCGCAGTACATCAGGCTGTCGACATTCCAATGCTTCAAGCACCAGCCACACTCAGTGGATCTCCCTGCTGATCTCTCCTGAGATCCTTCCTGGATATAACTTGGGTAGGCCCTCCTGTGTGACCTGGGAGGGAGACGTTACAGTAGCACTGGGTACTGCCGCTGAGGATACTCCTACTTCTTCAGCTCTGGCTCCACCTACTCTACGGTCTTGGACTTGTGCCCTCCACATAGGGCCCTCACTCCTTCTGGAGTAAGCTGGGTCCATTCTTCCAAGGGGTCATGGGGTCTTCTTGACAGGGCATCCGCATCTCGGTTACAACTCCTGGTCTGTACTTCAGGCTGAAGGTAAAGGCTGAGAGAGCAGCTAACCACCTGTGGACCGGTGGCATCCAGCTTTGCAGTGGTGAGTAGATATGTGAGGGGGTTGTTGTCGTTTTCTTGACCACAAAATTCAGCCCCGTAAAGGTAGTCCTTCAACTTGTCCACCACTGCCCATTTTTAAAGCCAGAAATTCAAGCTTGTGAGTTGGATAGTTTCTTTCAGCAGGGGTCAGACTTCTACTCACATAGGCAACTGGGCCGTAAGTGCTCTTCATGCTCCTGGTAAAGCACTCCCCCCAGCCCGCCTCACGGCTGGCATCCACATGTAACTCATATGGTTTGGCAGGGTCTGCATAGGCCAACACTGGGGCAGTAGTAAGACTCCACTTCAGCCTCCTGCAGGCCTCTTCACATTCTGGAGTCCACTGATCTGGATGGACTCTTTCTTCCTTCTAGACCCCTTTAGGCTTTTTCGGCTGACCCGCGCTTTCACCAGCTTCTTCCTGCTTCTTTAAGAGTTCAGTGAGTGGGTGGGCTATTTTTGCGAATCCCTCTACGAATCTTCGGTAGTATGAGGCAGAAACCCAAGAATGACCTGAGCTCAGTTACGTTGGTGGGCCTGGGCCAGGAAGTGACAGCTTCTAGTTTCTTGGGATCAGTTGCCACTCCTTCTTCAGACACACAATGTGTCCCAGGTAACTCACCGAGGGTTGGTAGAACTGGCACTTCTCCATAGAGAGTTTCAGGCCTTCATCATGAAGTCTCTTCAAGACCTTCTCAAGGCGTTCTTCATGTTCCTCCAACGTCCTCCCAAAGACTATGACATCATCCAGGTATACCAGAACTTCAAGGAGATTCATGTCACCCACTGTCTTCTCCATCAACCTCTGGAAAGTTGCTGGGGCCCCAGTCAGGCCTTGCGGCATCCGGTTGAACTCAAAGAACCCAACTGGGGTGATGAAAGCGGTTTTCTCCTTGTCTTCAGGGCACATAGGAATCTGGTAATACCCACTCTTCAGGTCCAGTACGCTGAACCACTTTGCTCCTGACAGACTCTGTAAGGCATCCTCAATTCGGGGGTGTGGTGTACTGGTCTGGGATGGTCCTCCGATTCAGGGTCCTGTAGTCAATGCACAGGCGTAGGGACCCATTCTTCTTCCTGACCACTACTATAGGGAGGCGTAGGGACTCCTGGACTCTCGGATAATGCCCGTCCTCTTAAGTTCAGCCAATTGTTCCCCTCAAGTCTTCCAGATCTCCTAGGGGGATCCGCCGGACCCTTTCCCGAAATGGCTTGTCTTCCTCCAGACGAATTCGATGGGTGGCACTCTTTGCCAATCCTACGTCAAATTCACTTTTCGAGAAGGCTGCTCTCCATCTCAGCAGTTGGGCTTTGGCCCTTTCCCGCCATGCAGGAGTAAGAGGCGTATTTTTTGGGCTGAACTCTTCTTCAGGGATTTCTGGGGCTGACCCTCCTTTCAAACCTCCTGGTTCGACTGGAACAGCCGGACTGACCTGTCCCAACAGTAGCCTGGCTGGCACTCTCACTGTGCACTGTCGCTGTGTTGCGGACACTGACTGGAACTTTGCCGTGAGTTCTCTCCAATACTCTGGTGGGCAACACTTCAGTGATGAGTTCTAGTCCGTTTCTCCCCTCTTTGCGGTTTTCCAGGACAATGAAAGGGCCTGGTTTCTTCCAGCTCAATTTGACCGAGGCTTTTAGGCAGATTACTTCACCCGGCTGCTGGACTATTTTCTCTCCTTTGTTCAGCAGCCAGATTTTTCCCACTCCCTCTTCAGGAGCCTTCTCCTCCTGTATAAGGTCTCGGTATGTCTGGGCCAACATGGGATGTATTTCAGTGGGGCGGGTATCCTTCTTAATTACCAGCGGTGCAAGTAGTCTCCTCACTAAGTCAGTGTTTGTCCCAATGATAAGAGAGCTCTTGTCAGCTCCTGGAGGACGAGGACACACTATGGCCAATGTGTCAAAGGTCTCCGTCTCTCCTACTGTACTTGGGTCGAAGGTGAGTCTGACTGGCAGGTAACCATCATATGGAAAGTTCTGAGTGCCCAAACCCCATATCTCCAACTCCTCCAATTTCCGTAGTGGCAGGTGCTTGAGATGCTTGTCATAGAAGTCCCTGTATAATAAGGTTACTTGGGCTCCAGTATCCAGCAGGGCTTTTGTGTAGATCCCTTCCACTTGGATGGGGACAATTGGGGAAGGTCCCACCAGCTTGGGAGGAAATCCACTGGTAGCTGTACCCTTAGCCTGCTTTGTGGCTCGGACTTTGGCCTTTGAGGGCCTCTTTTTCTTCTGCCCCGCCTTGTTGGTGGCTCCAGTGGGCCGTGGCACGTAAGTCGGTGTGGAGTTCGCTACTGCACCCGGGCGCCCAGTTGACTCCTTCACTGGGGCCCTCTGAAGTTTCCCTCCGACTGATGTGGGTTTTCCCTCGGGTAGTGGGCTGGGGCACACTCGCCTGAAATGTCCCATCCCTCCGCATTTGAAACAGACTCTTTGTGTTTGTTTCGGAGGGCTGGTAATGGTGGTAGCTTTTGGGACCTTCCTTGGCATAACTCCTTCTGCCTTTAGTTTCACCAGCTCAGTCATCATCATGGCCATCATCTCCAGTATCTCCTTCTGGGTCTGCATAAGCCTCTCCAGCTCCGTCTGACTCGCGGGTGGGTGGTGTACAGATGAAAACCGTGATCCCTGGTCAACGGTTGCCGCCAGCACATTCAACTCCTGGGTGTCTGAGGGGACACCTACCTGCTGTATTTTAGCACTTGTGGTGTTTGAAGCTTGAAGCTTTCTCTGTTTCTGGTCTCTCTCAATCTCCATCTTATCCACTTCTTTCACTTTTTCAAGAAGGACCTCGTCTGGAGTTAAGGGATCTTCCAAGTACTGCTTCAAGTGGAGCTTGACATAGTCGCTCCTCAGCCCCGTGGTCACGGATCTCCGGAATTTCTTCTGTACCAGCTCAGCTCCAAATTGTTCCCCGCTCCCTCTCTCTCCTGAGGTAAACAGCAGGCGGTCCTTGAGTTCAATGGCCCGAAACAGAAAGTTCTGAGGAGTCTCTTTACTGTCATGTGCAATATTTATCAGTTGGTGGAATAGCTCTGTGGCATCTTCCTCCTCATAGTAACTTTTTAGAATCCTCTTAAGCTGGTTCAAAGTCAAATCACTCTTTCTCTCTAACATGCCCCTAACACTTGAGCCTGGGCTGATGGCGTGGATCACAGCCTCTCTGATTTCCGATTCCAGATATCCTTTTTGTAGCCCCAGCTCTATTTGGTGTAGGAGGCCGGTGTAAGACAGTTTGCCCTTCTGTCCCTTTTCTCCTATCTGGCCATCAATGCGGAAATCCTTCCTAATAGTTACTTCTTGCAGATAGCCCCTGCTGCGTCTTCTTGGCTCCCTCCTTGGGTTTGGTGTCATCTGGCCAGCTCTCTTGTCTTCTGAGCCGACGCGCAGTCCATCCATGCGATCTGCTATGATGCTGGATGTCTCCTGAAACTTTTCCTGTATTTCACGGTATTGTCGCTGTAACTCAGCCAGTTGTTGTTCCGCCTGCCGCTGGGCGGCGGCTCCTGCGTTCCTGTCTAGGGGTTCTAACTGCTTTTTGCAGGGGTGTGTCAGGTGGAACACTGTCTTCTCGGACAATTTTATGGTGGCACCGTGGAAATTTTCAGGAACACCCCGTCCCCACTCTATCAGGGCATAGGTGCAATCAATCCCAAAGTCTGGTTTTCACTGCAACCACGTAGGCCTTTCTGTCTGGAGACAATGTCTGTACCACCTCTTTGATTTGCTTCTTCTCCCAGTAGCTCCCTGGGAGTTCAATGGCCACGCTTGCTTCTGAGCGTGTCCCTTCTGCTTCGCACCAACGGACTACTGTGATGGGGTCCATGGTGACCTCAAGGGGGGGGGGGGTGGGTTTCTTGTAGAGTGACAGGATCCCGGACGAGCCCCCACGTGTAGCACTGACCCCCGCAGGAGCTGCTGATAAAATTTTGGGCCTGCACTCTAACTACAACCCCAATGATAAGGCTCAGTCCCCTTTACACAGCTGTGGTGCAATACAATACAATACTGTACAATGTGATACCAGATACCTGTTTGTAACTTCAGGATCCACGAGCGGCACCTAGAGTGAATAAAGCAATACGCCACAACCCTGGTATGCTTAAACAGTAGTATTCTTTTACTGTTGATAATTGGCAAGTAAAGAAACACCAGTACATAAACTGTGCTATCCTCCTAACATGGGATGAGAGCACAATAAAATTAAATCTATACAGCAATCAAATCGCAAACAGTATACCTGCAGGTATATGAATAAGAAAATAAAACTAAGCCTAGGAGCTCCCCCTACTTTGTAAGGTAACCGTGAGATCTCACAAAAAAAAAAAAAACAGTCAGTTCTTGATCTTCTTTCTTCGCTAGCTAATAATGTTTCCCAAGTAATTTGTAATCCAAACAAAACGAGTAAACTTCCTGAAAAAGAAATGTCTCCGCAATGAGTGGGTTAACTGCCTTGGCCTTCTGGAGAGCGTCCCGAACAACTAGGCCTTCAGCCTTCTTAAAGGCAACCCCTCCGCTTCTTCTTGGAAGTATGTAGTGAGGCCTGTGTGTTAGTCTAATGGCGTGTGAGGCATAACAAACTGTGGGCCGTAACCCACTCACCTAACTGGACACAGGCTCCGTACAGTCTCGCGACCTCCTCCCGTTGCTCCGTCTGCTGGATCAAACACCAGGCCAACTCTGCTGGGGGACTCCCGTCCTCCGATGCTCAATGGAAATGTCCGTGGGCCTTGCTGTTCGGTCCCGTCTCCTCACAGATCCTCTCCGGCTGCCCATGCGGTTCCAAAAGGGACCTAAGATGGCTGCTCCCACACCTTATATAGCAAATCCCAGCATGCACTGCCCAAGAAATTGTTCCTGGGTCTTTGATCAACTTCCTATTTACAAGGGTCAACTCTGAGAACCAATAGTCTTTCTTCTTTATTTCTCAGATAGTGGAATCCTCCTTGCATTAACAACAATTGGCCACTAGATGGCTCCAAACACTCAACAATCTCAATGTCCATGAATGCCCTCTAGGGAATGCAATATAAGGGGAGCAAAAGTTAGCCAAATTTGGTGAGATATGAAAGATGATGTTACGCCGAGTAAATAGATACCTAACATGTCATGCTTTAAAAATTGCTTTAACATTTTTACAGTTTAGAGTTACAGAGGAGGTCTAGTGCTAGAATTGTTACACACGCTCTAATGCACGCGGCGACACCTCACGTGTGGTTTGAACGACGTTTACATAAATGGGCAGGACTTACGTGTGCTTACGCTTCTGAGCACGAGCTACCGGGGACAGTGGCGTTTACATTTTTAAAAAAATTTTTGTAGTCAGAGTCTTCGAGTATGGAAAGTGAACACCCTATCAACCAAGGCCTGAGGTGTGCCTGGGCCTAGCTGGTCGGTATGCCTAAAAGAGGGCATACCCTGAATATGAGAATACGAAAAAGAACAAAGAGAAATGGAGTGTGTGAAGCTGGGGGAACGGGTGGGTGGGAAACCAGAAATGGCGCCAACACCGGACCTGACGTGGAAGGAGCCTTAAGTACTCATCAGACTCCTCCCACAAATACAGGCTAACCTTCGGCAAGCCTTAAAACTTGTAGTCAGAGTCTTCGAGTATGGAAAGTGAACACCCTATCAACCAAGGCCTGAGGTGTGCCTGGGCCTAGCTGGTCGGTGGTCTAGCTGGTCGGTATGCCTAAAAGAGGGCAAAAGACACATGTTTAGGTGAAGAGGGGTAGAGAACCCCACCATAAGGAATGTACTACTTGTGACAAGAGGATGCATGGGGGAAGTGGAGCGAGGGCCAAGCGGATAGGAATCCTTCAACCGGGTACTACCCACGCTGATGAGAGGGTAAGTTGCAAAAAGGACAACAGGCAGGAGACTGAGTGTCAGCTACCTGGAAGGCGGATAAGACCAAAGCACAGGCAATGCATCGTGGCACATGGGAACCAAGCCAGACTCAGATTCGGGACATAAACTAGCAAACAAGACAACAGATCACCAGACATGCAACGATCACAACACCCTCGGCACCTACCTAAGAAGGAGAACATGAGCAGGAACATCGAGACCACTGCGCGTGAATGAACCAAGACTGCCCCCCACCCCTATGTGATAGTTAAATGCGCCCGAGTAACCTCGCCCGAGCAGACACAGGCGATCCCAGAACACTCAGGGCTGGTGAACCCACGGAGCGTGGTGGGTAGTCGTATAGGTGTAAGAATGAACGTGCATCGTATGACGTATGGTATACGGGCGAGAAGATTGTGGGCGACAATCATTAAAAACGAAACCTCAGCCCGTATGGATCTGTAGACGTGACAGGTCCCGAGATCCGAATGCTAGCTAACTAACCCAGTTGCAACATGACAAAGAACAATGAGACACGATAACCAACAAACAACGACCACGCCATGACAGACAATACGACCGACATGCTGGGGCAGAAATGACAGAAACGTGCAACTGGGGCAGAAATGACAAACAACCGAACACCAGCCATGCAACAACTTCGTGGGCCAGAAGCGCTGTGACAGAAATCATGGGCCAGTACTCGTGGGCCAGTACTCGTGGGCCAGAAACGCTATGACTGAAATCGTGGGCCAGAAACGCTATGACTGAAATCGTGGGCCAGAAACGCTATGACTGAAATCGTGGGCCAGAAACGCTATGACTGAAATCGTGGGCCAGAAACGCTATGACTGAAAACGTGGGCCAGAAACGCTATGATTGAAAACGTGGGCCAGAAACGCTATGACTGAAATCGTGGGCCAGAAACACTATGACTGAAAACGTGGGCCAGAAACGCTATGACTGAAAACGTGGGCCAGAAACGCTATGACTGAAAACGTGGGCCAGAAACGCTATGACTGAAAACGTGGGCCAGAAACGCTATGACTGAAAACGTGGGCCAGAAACGCTATGACTGAAAACGTGGGCCAGAAACGCTATGACTAAAATCGTGGGCCAGAAACGCTATGACTGAAAACGTAGGCCAGAAATGATATGAGAGAAATGCTGAGCCTGACACGTGAGGCCGAACTGCCATGACAGGAAACCTGGGCAGAAAAGGTATGAGAGAAGCGGAAACGCGATAACAGAACCCTGGGGCCGAACGCTGAGGGAAAAACGCTGCGCCTGAACGCTGAGGGAAAAATGCTGCGCCTGAACGGTAAGGGAAAAACGCTGCACCTGAACGGTAAGGGAAAAACGCTGCACCTGAACGGTAAGGGAAAAATGCTGCACCTGAACGCTGAGGCAGAAATGCAAAGACATAATCCTGGCAGACGGAAATGCTGAGACTGAACCGCTGAGGCAGAAAAAGTACTGACAGTAACGCTGAGACTGGGGCAGAAACGCTATAACAGAATGCTGCTACTGAAAAAGAATGACAGAAATGCTAATGAGAAAAGCTGAGACTGAAACTGAAAAGACAGAAAACGTGGGGCAGAAACGGTATGACAGAATGCCGAGACTGAAAACGCCAAGACCGAAAGCTGGGGCAGCAACGCTACGCCAGAATACTGGGATAGAAACCAGAACCCCCCCACCCCCACCAGACCCAAGGACTGAAACACCCCCCCCCCGCACCCACCGGGAGCTGTGACGGAAACCCCCGGGGGGGGGGACGGTATGACGGAAACCCCCGGGGGGGACGCTATGACGGAAACCCCCAGGGGGGGGGCGCTATGACGGAAAACCCCTGGGGCGGGACGCTGTGACAGAAATGCTGTGACCGCAACCCCCCGGGTAGGAATGCTATGACAGAAACCCCTGCCCTTACACGAGTGTGCTACACATGCCCCAAACGTACTGACGCTGTGAAGCAAACGCATGACAGAAAAGCTGGGCAGAACGCATGACAAGCTCTGGGGCAGAGACGCAAAACAGAAACTCTTGGGGCAGAGACGCATGACAGAAACTCTTGGGGCAGAGACGCATGACAGAAACTCTTGGGGCAGAGACGCATGACAGAAACTCTTGGGGCAGAGACGCATGACAGAAACTCTTGGGGAAGAGACGCATGACAGAAACTCTTGGGGCAGAGACGCATGACAGAAACTCTTGGGGCAGAGACGCATGACAGAAACTCTTGGGGCAGAGACGCATGACAGAAACTCTAGGGGCAGAGACGCATGACAGAAAACTCGAGGGGCAAAGACGCATGACAGAAAACTCTCGGGGCAGAGATGCATGACAGAAACTCTCGGGGCAGAAACGCATGACAGAAACTCTCGGGGCAGAAACGCATGACAGAAACTCTCGAGGCAGAAACGCATGACAGAAAAACTCTCGGGGCAGAAACGCATGACAGAAACTCTCGGGGCAGAAACGCATGACAGAAAACACTGGGGCAAAACGCATGACAGAAACACGCTGAGCAGCAACCATACACATATCTGCACCGTGCTCCTCCCCCCCTCCCCATGCTGCCAGCTTGATCCCTGAACAAGTGAACAACCCCTCTTATGCTGCCAGCGTGACCCTGTGAACGGACAGCCCCCCCCCCGCTGCCGAGAGCCTGGAAGAGTGGGTGGACGACGCCCCCCCCCCTGCACGGCAGCGGAGTGGACGAGCGGGTGCCACGGAGAAGTAAGAGGGTGGATGGACGCCCCCGCCAGCGTGAGCCCGTACACAGAGAAGGTGCGAGCCAGGAGGCATGTGGGCGTCCCCTTCATGATGCACGTGAACCTGGATGGCGGCTCCCTCCCCCCAGCATGAGCGCCGGGAAAGCGGGCAGGCGGCAACCCCAATGCCGTAAGGAACACAGGGATGGCCGGGAGAGGCGGACGGCACTCCCCCCCAACCATGCGGCATTGAGCCCAGCGATGGGTGGATGGAGGGACAGACGACCTACTCCTATTCCAGCTGGAGCACCGTGGGAAGCGGGCGGGCACCTTCCTGATACCCTGCAGAAAGAGGGTGAAAGATGGACAGCCTCCCCCCTCCTCCCTATGAGCGCCGGGAGAAGCGGGCGGGCGCCCCCCCGATGCAGAGAATACTCGGGGATGAGCTGGAGGCGGGCATGAGGTCCCCCCATTGTGTAAGGGAGAGAAACACTTAGCTGCAGCCGAACCCCCGCTCTGCCTGGAAACCGGAAGTGATGTCCGCCGGCCGAATCAAAACCAGAAATGGCGCCAACACCGGACCTGGCGTGGGAGGTGCCTTGAGTACTCATCAGACTCCTCCCACAAATACAGGCTAACCTTCGGCAAGCCTTAAAACTTATTTTACTTATTTATTTATTTTATACACTTTTTTTTTTTACATTTTTTTTTTTTACATTTTTTTTTTTCGATCGCTTTTATTCCTATTACAAGGAATGTCCCTTGTAATAGGAATAAAAGCGATCGAAATAAAAAAAAAAAAAAAAAAGTGTAAAAACAAAATAAATAAGTAAAATAAAAAAAATTAAATGCCACTGTCCCCGGTAGCTCGTGAATGTAAACATCCCTTGTAATAGGAATAGTGTGTGACAGGTCCTCTTTAAGGAGAGATGCGGGGTCAATAAGACCCCACATCTCTCCTCCAGGCTGGAAAAAATGAGATTGTGAAAAAAATTCACAGATCTCATTCAAACTAGCCGCAATTGCGGTTTGTTTCCTTACAGGTACCCGGGTGTGATGTCATCACATCACGCCCGGCCTCCAACGGTCGTAGAGATGACTGGTGACCATCTGGTCACCAGTCATCTCTATGCTGCACATCCGGCGGACGGCAATCATCTCTCCGGGCCCCCGATGGGACGCGAGAGCCCGGAGAAGCACCGGATGGCGGCGGGAGGGAGGGTGTCTCCATTTTTGGACGTCATATGACGGCGTGCGGGTATTAAGTGGTTAAGGGAAAAAAGTTGTACAAATCTGCCTGGCCTTATGTGAAAAATTAAGTGCAATCAAGCGATAACTGGCAATGAGTCTTTCACATCGCTGTGGAGGAATTTTTGCCCACTCTTCATTGCAGAATTGTTTGATGCCGCGTACACACGGTCGTTTTTTGCGATGAAAAAAAACGACGTTTTTTAAAACGTCATTTAAATTGATCGTGTGTGGGCAAAACGTCGTTTTTTGTCTTCAAAAAAACGACCAAAAAAAAATTCCAACATGCTTGAATTTTTTGTGTCGTTTTTCAAAACGTCGTTTTTTGTTTCACAAAAAGTCACCGTGTGTAGCAAAAACGTCTTTTAAAACGACGTTTTTCAACCCGCGCATGCCCAGAAGCTAGTTATGAAGCGAGCTTCAATGGAAAAGAGTGGTGAACGTAACCTCGCTTTTTGTGAAAAAACGATGGTGTGTATGCAAAATTGTCTTTGAAAAGTGACGTTTCAAAAACGTCGTTTTTTACTTCACAGAAAACGTCGTTTTTTTTCATCGCAAAAAAACGACCGTGTGTACGCGGCATTAGTTCAGCCACATCGGAGGGTGTTTAAATGTCAAGCCAGAGCATCTCTATCGTATTTAAGTCTGGAGTTTAAATGGGCTACTACAAATCCTTGATTTTTATTCATTTTTTTAACATAGAAAAGTGATGGCCGAAAATCTTTGGGATGAATTAGAGCGGAGACTGCGAGCCAAACCTTCTTGTCCAATATCAGTGCCTGACCTCAAAAATGCTCTTCTGGAAGAATGGTCAAACATTTCCATAGACATTCTCCTAAACCTTGTGGACAGCTTTCCCAAAAGATTTGAAGCTGTCATAGATGCAAAGGGTGGGCCAATTCAATATTAAACCCAGCGGGCTAAGATTGGTATGCCATTAAAGTTCATGTGTGTAAAGCCAGGTGTCCCAATACTTTTGACAATATAGTGTATGGAGTCGGATCCATCTATGTTACCTCTGCTGACTAGCAGTAAAGATGTTTCTTGGGTCAGGGATGATAGACAGTTAATGTCACTACAAACACTACACCTACAGTGTATAACAGCAACAAAAAAAAGTTGTGAATTGTAGTGGGGTGATCATCTGCCCCATGTGGGTACACCTGATACTTGCTACAGCCATATCTTATTAGTGTTTTCAGTGTAGGCAATCATCAGATCTTCTCTGTACAGCATTTTAGATTGCACAATGGAATAGTCTCTGAAAGGAATACAATGTGCTGCCAGATCTGGATTGTACATTAGTGGGTCTCCAGAGAAGCGAGTTCTGCACCAGTTATGGCTTTAGTCAGTACTGCACAGTATCAGGAGGCAGCCACCTGTCATCAACTCATACAAACACATCTCACACTTTGTTGTGTCCTAATCTTCCCTTTCACACTGCACTGGCACAAGACTCACATCAATAAAGATAGCATTCTAGCATTTCAACAGATTTTCACTTAAACTGCTAGAAAGTATGAAAAGACCTATGCATGGAGATTTATTCAGAAGGTTTCTGCTGAGATCAGGCACATAATTAGTGCAAACCAGGCCTCCTCATATTTGGCAAAAGGTTTTTACACTACTTCTGACCCTTTACTCAAAATCCTGAGCTGACTACTAACTTACACATGCAAAGATCCAAATAGATTAACCATTTCTAGAGAATCCTTTTCTGCACTGTAAACTCAATGTTAAAGTGGTTGTAAACCCACGTTTTTGACTTTTACCTTCAGGTAAGCCTATAATAAGGCTTACCTGTAGGTACGGCGCATTCGCAGGGGGTCTTCACGGCGAAAGAACCGGCCACCGCCAGACGCTGGCCAGATTTAAATCTCCCGCGCGAATGCGGGTTTACAACCGCTTTAAATAGGAACTTCATTCACGCTTGAGACTCCATTCACACGTATGCGACTTTGGACATCAGCGTCACAGCCCATTCTTTTCAATGGCACATATTCAATAATTAGAATTGCAGCAACTACTTTCCTCCCATTTACAATACAGGGGGTTTATTTTGCCTTTTCCTAGACAAAGGGCTTTAAGAGATGTTAGAAGCTTCCTATATTATGCTATATAGTCGAGAGGTGGTTTGTGTTGCTCTGGCTCATTGTAGTGACTTTATGTGCCATAATATGAAGTTCGATTTTTAGCCCATATGTTGTTACAAGCTAAAGCTCCCTCCATTGATATGTAAATTTTTTGATTGAAAATGTATACTTTATTTTGCAAAGAAAATATACAAAAAACAAATACTTCAACAGGGTACATTCCACTCTGTACTGCGACGCAGTGCATGAATACACTACAAAACAATACAGTTCCAAGCATACAAATAAATTGCATTCATCCTGCCTGATGTGTTGCGCAGAGTGAGGTACCCCGAAAATTCACATCATGCATGACGCTGCATTACCCTGATAACAGTACTTCACAAACGTGTCAAGAAATGTCAAAGTCATATACTGTCAATGTAGCATTCAAATGGGCAACGGGTGTGATGGGGGGGGGGGGGGGTTATGGGAGGGAAAAAAAATTCACAGCCTTGAAGCTTTATTGAACTGCCATTGTAAACATACAGGTGGGGGAGGGGGCAAGGGGAAATTGTCAGACGTCCTCTTCCTCCTTAAAGTCCATCAAGGTATATTCTCTCAGCAGGATGAAGATCAGTCTGCAACAGTCCTCGATGGACATCCTCTGCCGCTGGTGGACGAGGCGCTTTCTGGCGTACCATAAACCGTCCTTAACCACTTAACCCCCGGACCATATTGCTGCCCAATGACCAGAGCACTTTTTGTGATTCGGCACTTGCTTTGCTTTAACTGACAATTGCGCGGTCGTGCGACGTGGCTCCCAAACAAAATTGGGGTCCATTTTTTCCCACAAATAGAGCTTTCTTTTGGTGGTATTTGATCATCTCTGCGGTTTTTATTTTTTGCGCTATAAACAAAAATACAGCGACAATTTTGAAAAAAAATGCAATATTTTTTACTTTTTGCTATAATAAATATCCACAAAAAAAAAATATATATATATATATATATATATATATATATAAAAAAAAAATCCTCAGTTTTGGCTGATACGTATTCTTCTACATATTTTTTGTAAAAAAAAAATCGCAATAAGCGTTTATTGATTTGGTTTCCGCAAAATATAGCGTTTTCAAAATAGGGGGTAGTTTTATGGCATTTTTATTTATATATATTTTTTTTACTAGTAATGGCGGCGTTCAGCTTTTTTTTATCAGTACTGCGACATTATGGCGGACACTTCGGACACTTTTGACACATTTTTGGGATCATTGGCATTTTTTTAGCGATCAATGCTATAAAAATGCATTGGATTACTATAAAAATGCCATTGGCAGTGAAGGGGTTAACACTAGGGAGCAGGGAAGGGGTTAAGTGTGTTCCTGGGTGTGTTCTAACTGAAGGGGGGGTGGATTTACTAGGGAAAATCACGCGCCCCCTAGTGGCTGCTTAAAGGCGGACGTATAGCTACGGGCTCTCTCCCAGGAGAGCCGACCTGCCGCTGTAATATGACGGCGGCAGGTCGCCAAGCAGTTAAAGCAGCACAGCACCCGCCAGGCACTGTCAATGTCCTCCTGTGAATGAGTTCCACAGAAGAGTTTGTTTAACACACCAAAGTGTGTAATAGCAGTCTGTGGTACAAAGTCTTTAAGTTCAGGTTCCAAGGCCCTCAACAGGCCCTGTGCAAAGGAGCACTCCCAGAAAACATGAAAAGCAGTTTCCTCCTGTATGATACAAAAGGGGCAGTGCCTGTATCTGCACAGGTTTCTGGCATGCATGAATGTCCTGAGTGACAATCCCCCTTGGATTTCCATCCTGTTGGTGAGTCTCTTTGAAGAAACATTCCTCCAGACCACTTTGCAAGTGGCTAAAGGGAGGCCTGGAATAGTCTCAAAGATGTCCGATGCTCTAATCAACTTGTGGATAGTTTTTGGCTTCCACAAGTCGGGCTTAACTCCATGCAGCCCCAGCTCCTTGATGAACTTGAAAGTATCCAAGTAGTACCATGGAGTGTCCCAATTATAGGGGATGAAACTGTCCCATTTGTCCCATCCAAGAGACCTCCAAAGGGGCAGGAGGAAAAAACGGCACATGGAGTTACCACAGTTCTGTCAACCAAAGTCCTGTGGATGCAGTTACAGGCAAAGAACACACTCAATGGAGTAGCAATGTCAGGCACGCCTTTACTGCGACTCCGAGAATTTTGATGAAGTCCGCTTTGATGTTGAACGGTATGGGTGCATAAGAAGGCAGGTACCACTTTCCAAAGAGCATGACTTCCGACTTCCCGCAGTTGACCTTTTGCCACTGAAGCTTAGCCGAAGTACTCACACATCTGGACGAGTGTGTCGATGGAGCGCCGGTCGGCACAGAACACCGTCACGTCATCCATGTAGAGTGAGCACTTGACCTCCCGTCTTTCCGGTCCTGGTGCGGTGATCCCTCTGATCTCTGGGTTCCGTCTGATGCTTCGGGCGAATAGCTCTATACAGCAAGCAAAAAGCAGAGGTGAGAGAGGGCAGCCTTGTTTGACCCCAGAAAAAATTGAAAAGGGGTCAGTTTTCCAGCCATTTACCAACACCAAACTACAAATGTCCTTATACATTACATTCACATACGAACAAAACAGTTCCCCAAGACCAAACCTGTGCAGGGTTCTGCACATAAACTCATGGGAGACACGGTCAAAGGCGTTCTCCTGGTCAAGACTAAAGTGCACATGGCGGCCATTAATGTACTGGACCTTGTCCCGGACAAGCGCAAGGCTGTCTGCAATCCTTCTACCAGGAATGCCACAAGTTTGATCCGGGTGGATGATCTGTCCGATGACAGATTTTAGTCTGTTGGCCAAAACTTGGCAAGGATTTTGTAGTCCATGTTCAAAAGAGTGATCGGACGCCAATTTTCCAGGTCCGATCTCTCCCCTTTGCGCTTATACAAAATCGTGATCACCCCTCTTTCAGTGACAGAGGCATTCTACCCTCCACCACCATCTTCTCGTACAGCTCGAGCAGGTCGGGGCCCACAAGGTCCCACAGGGCTACATAGAGCTCAAACTGGGAGACTATCGCAACTCGGGGTCCTGCCTCGCCTAAAGGATTTAGCGGCAGAGTGCAGCTCCTCCAACACCAGAGGGGCGTTGACGGATGATGAACCTGCAGGATCAATTTTATTTGTGATACCTGGCGGCTGCCTCCGTGTCTGTTTCTTTCGGTCTCATCATGCAGCTCTGACAAGGGGGTGTGTCACGAGTGAAGTTTCCTGAAAAATAAAGCATTACACTTCTCATCCTTCTCAAGATTCTCCACCTTGGCACGGAAGACGATGTGCCTGGATTCTTTCTCGAAGTACCCTTTCAGGCTCTTATTGGTGTCCTCCAGGTCCTGCCTAACGTCCCAGCAGCAGTGGTGCAGGTCCTGCAGGGACTGCAACTGGCATTGCAGTCTCCTGAGTTCCTTCTTCCTTGCACACACTTGCTGAAGTCCCCTTGCCAGAAAGAAGCTGTGCAGCTTATCTTTCACAAACTCCCACCAATCACTTACCTTTCC
This sequence comes from Rana kukunoris, assembly GCA_029574335.1. Classification (NCBI taxonomy): domain Eukaryota; kingdom Metazoa; phylum Chordata; class Amphibia; order Anura; family Ranidae; genus Rana; species Rana kukunoris. Next base: position 85,840,675 of record CM056060.1, on the reverse strand, counting down.
GAAGAATTTCTTTTATTCCGTCCAGGAGGCATAGGCCTCCCGGAGTTCCCCCATCAATTCCTCATTTTCCAGCAGGGTGCTATTCAGCTTCCAGGAACCTGGTCCACAGGCAAAGCCCTTGCCAAGTTCACCCCGAAAGTGAATAGCCCTGTGGTCAGAGAAAAAGCAGGGGATATTGGAGAGCTCACGATGCTTGACCCTTCTTAAAGTGAGCACAAAGTCAATCCTGGAACACACAGATCCGTCGGGTTGGCACCACGAGTAATTCACAGTACCTTTCCCTATGGATCCCATAGCGTCCTGTAAGGAAGCCTCCCAGATCATCTCCTTGAGCAGCCTAGAAGTATCATCAAGTTTTGTGTATATGCTGGAGCTGCGCCCATCCTCCTCTATCGGAAAGTTAAAATCACCGCTGATCACTACTGCTCTGGTGGTGACGAGTTGTGTCCGCAAGGTCTGGAAAAGTTCCAGCCGTGCACTCTTATCTGGGGGGGGCATACACGTTGATGAGCCTAATTGGCTCTCCCGCCCACGAGCCATCTATGACAAAAAGACGGCCACAGACTAGCTCATGGATGGAGTCAACCATGAAGCACCCATCCCTGACAAGCATGGCTACCCCTGCGGATTTCCAATCGCCACCCCAGACCAGTAGGAGGGACCGAGGGTCCACTGAGAGGTCAAATGGGTGTACCTTCTCAAAGTAGGAAGAGCGCACTCCTGGAGCATGTAGACATCACTCTGATGAGTAGAAAAAAAACTCAGCACTGCTTGCCTAGAGTTATCCTTGATACTCCTCACATTAATGGAAAAGATTGAGATCTCAGCCATAATGAAAAAGTGTATGATGTCTAGTCAGCAAGGGGCTGAAATTACCTCCCCGAGGGGGGTGACTCCTCCATTTCCTCAGCTGTTTGTTCTGTGTTCTGGGTTAGGCCCAGCTCTTCCAGGACATCGTCAATCATCTGATTGAGGTTGACGGTGGAGTTAGGCACAGTGTCGGCCATAATCTCCTCGTCTTCCTCTCCTGCAGACTCCAGGTCCTCCACTACTTGCCCTGGTCCTGCGCTTTCGCTGGACCAGGGCAATTTGGAGGCAGCGGGTTCCTCTGCCATTGGGCTCTCAGGCTTCCATTTCCGGCTTCCTGTTGGGCCACTGGCAGGGGGGGGGGCGGAGAAGTCCTCCGTGGAGGACAGGGCGGGGGTGGGCAGCGGGGCGGGAAGGGTCTCCTCTGGCACAGAGGGGGTGGGTGCTAGGCTGAGATTGGGGCCCATCCAGATGTGCTATACCCACTCTGGCTAGAGTGGCGACCAAAGTTGTCATTGGAAGCAGGACTGTTTCCGTATCCAGTTACACCTGAATTTGCTATCTTCCATTCTCCTATCCCTTCACCTCCCACTAATTTTACTATTTTACCCCGTTGGGTAATAAAAGCACAGAAAAGACACTTGTCGTGTAGACATTGACTTTATTGCAGCTCTCATCCAGTACCCTAGACGGCGGAGATACAGAGGTAACATGCCACCCAAAACAAACCAGCAGCTCCTTCGGGGGTAGTGCTACATACATAACAAAAATGACCCCCTAAAATACATTCTGATACTCCTCCTGAGTATGGCGATACCAAATGTGTGAGAATTTTATACAGCCTGGCTACATACAGAGGCCCAACATGCAGAGAGCACTGACAGGGGTTCTAGGGGCATAAAAAATAAAAAAAATAAAACGTATTTTAACACATTTTAACGACACTGATGGGTGCTGATGAGGATCCACTGAACGGGTGGCACTGATGAGCAGTGCACTCTGTAAGATTGGGGAATCAGACTTCAATGGTAAGTGCACTTTTTAGTGAGTAGACCATTCCAGAACTGTGTTTTTAAGGGCTTGGTAGCCCACTTTTATTTAATAGCATCAAAAGTTCACATATATTAGCAGCCCTCGCAGGGGTTCCATCATTCCTGTTTCTTGAAAAAGAATCAACAGTTCAGCCTCCCGGCTTTCACACTAGCCGTCCTGCTGTTTCAGGCCTCAAGTTCTGCTCCTCAGAACTACCAGTTTCATAGGTAAGCACACATCTAGCTTACATCTCGCTGCTCCAACATCAATGACCTCTGCCTCCTACAGAGACACATCCACTCTGTGACTCCTCTCACAGAGCTTTTGGGAGTCACCTGACTCCTTAGGACAGACCTCCTGTCTGTGGGGTGGGGCCCTGAATGCTGTTTAGGTCAGACTTAAAAAGCTGACCACACAGCTGTATATTTAAGGTGTCTGTCTCTCCAAAATATGGTGAAAACCCCCTATCATTCAGGTAAGACAGACCCATCATCACAAATGGGTCACCTCTGTGCCAACCATTGGCTGCACAGGCCCATTTTTTCCGGGTATGTTTCCACCAACACTTCACCGTGGCGCCTTGGTGCCAACTATGAGCAGCAGGAGTCCTAATCTGCCCAACCTTTCCTCTAAAGGGGCACTATACCCACATCTTCTTCCGGGTGTGCTTCCACCAGCACTTCTTCCTAAACCATTGGTTCTCACTAATCCCTCTATCCCTTCTACCTTCTGGCCTCAGGATCCCTCTTTTCCCTCCCACGGACCTACACTCCTGTGACTGTTGGGGACCTACTTCCACGGGGTCTGTCAGGGACTGACCGCTCTCACTACCTGACTCAACATTAACCAACAACATTTGTTTCTCAGGTTCACTAACCCCTATGTGGTTACCTTTGGCAACCAAACCATCTGGAATCAACACCACACCCTTCTGTGTAACCTCACTGGCACTGTTCCACAGGGGGTTACTCAACTCAACATTGTCATTGGGACCTCTGGTCCCCTTGTTTGTTAGGACAGAGTCTATGGAGGGACCACCTACAGGCAAGCAGTTACTCCCTATGGGACAGTCCCGCAGTTTCACATCGCCCCCTGTTGTCCAACACTCCAATAGCAATTGTCCTACCAACGCACATTTTTCCACACCAATCTCTTTAACCATTTCTGTATCCATTGGTACCTCAACCAGTAGCTCAGAATTTTCTGACAGTGCTCTACAGTGCTTCTCATACACTTCGTTACAGTTATCATTACCGTTATTTCCTATCAAAGTGTCTCCGGGTACCTCAAACTGTACCTCTCTGCGAGTGATGGACTGAATTCCCACTACTGCCATGTCCATTCTGAGCCCTTCCTTTACATGAGGTCTAGAGGGTGAGACAGCGCACGCGCCATGTACCAACCACTGCTCAGCCATATCTCGGACCGCACCAGTAGGAATACACTCCACCACATCAGCAGACGGAGAGACTTCCATTATGTCTATTATTTCTGATTTCTTCAACAATTCCCCTGAGCGCCTTCTGCACACAACCGCCACTGGAAGCACTCTCAAAGAGAACTGTGAGGAGCTGTGGTGGCTCAACGTGATTGGCACTGCGCTGACAAGCCATTCACCTCTGCAGCCAAGGGTTCGGATCCCGGTCTCGGCTACATGTGAATTGAGTTTGGTGGTCTCAGCCCCGCTCCCGGTGGGTGTGCTATGCAAGGTACGCCTGTGCTTAGTACGCCCACCCCCCCCCCCCGCCCCACAAAAACCACCACACTTGCACGCACACAAAATTGGTTTAACACGCACGCACTTTGGCCATGCGGTCTCCTAAAATAAAGAGAGGCGAAGGACCTACGGGGCTGGCTAAGTGGGCTAGACCCCCTCACTCCCTCATAGGGGGAGTCCCTCTGCCCCGTTGGGGTCCTGTTGGGCCCCAGTTGGGCTCCCAAGTGGAGCAGGTAGGGTGGGGTGAGTGGGAGGCCCCCCCTCACACCCGCCATTGCCACCAGGGGCATGGAGAAGGATGGCGATTGCCTCCGGAGGGAGGGTTTGCCTACTCCCAACTCCTGCAGTCCGGCTCCTCTCTCTCGAGTTCACGCACAAAATACACTTAAAAAAAAAAAAAAGAGAACTGTGAAACAACTTTGCACAAAATTAACCAACAGTAGAGCAACCAATTTCCATTAATATTGCTTAACAACGCCGGTACCACCTGTGTCCACCGATTGGTACTACGCAGTACAATGTCACCCCTCTGCTGTGGATACACGCAGGTGTACATTGGAAATATTTTCACCAATTCCAACAACATCTCAGTTATTTCTAGACACGCCACATCTAAACACAGAACTTTAAGAACTTTTCCTTTACCAAAGGCGTGAGAGGCTGAGTCACTTAAAGAGACCTCTACCTCAGAGGTAACTGACAACTTGCAAAACAGGGGGGGTGCAATCAGCGCAAAAATATAAAGATCAGAAAAAAATAAAAATAATAAGTGTAAAAATGAAAAATACTCAAAGAGTGAATTTCATATGGATGCAAGCTGAACACCAAAAGAACAATCACAAAATTCCTGAAGTAAATATATCAAACAGAGCAGTGCAGCGCAAACCTAAATAGCATAATATTAATATTAAAACGAATATGCTCATACCAGTGAAGACATAGTTGAATTAATAACAGTGAAAAAATAAAATAAAATAAAATAAAAAGAAAGTCCACATTTGCAAAGTGCAAACAAATCCTGTGATCGAAACAGTCAGAGTATCTCCACCATGTGACTTGGAAAACCAATATTTCAAATATTTCAAACGTGATCCCTTCACCAGTAAAGATGGGTACTCTCACCTCACACCAAGACCCTTGTTTTACCAAAGGTCTAAAACGCTTAGAACAAATGGCAGGAAATCCAGATGGCTCAAAGATGTGCAATTGTCAGCTGAAGGACCCAGAGATATGCAAGTATCCTCAGTGGCACCAACGAATCAATATGCAAAGAAAAAAGGCCAGATCTAAGAGCTTCCATATAAACCAGGTCTCTTTAATGAGTAAAAAATGTGCAGGGTACTCACATTCAAGTAGAAAGTACAGGCATAAAACACCATATCAGGCAGCTCAAATGAAAATGTGGGACATCAAGGAGTGACATGGGATGGTTCCTGACCCCGGACGCGTATCGTAATACTACTTCCTCAGCAGGGCGGAACATTCTAAATGTCCTCCTCGATATATATAGCCTGCTATGCAGACAGCTCCAATCCCAGGACACAGCTGGCGAAAAACTTTATTGTTCGCTATTACAGCTACAAACAAAAAACTCTCTACATCGCCATCTTGTGGACAAAGAACGTCGTAAGCTGGGCTGGCGAAAAACTTTATTATTCGCTATTACAGCGACAAACATAAAAAATACTCTTCATCGCCATCTTGTGGACAAAAAAGAGAATCGGAAAATAAACTAACATCACTCTATGAAGTCCCACAAGTTCTTACAAAAAAATATAATGACACAATGATAATTACATAATATTACATATAATATACCACTGCTTGATTAAAATTACTAATTAGTCCTCAAACTAAACATATGCTATAAAAAATAAAAAATTATTGGTTAATAATCGAAATATTAAAAATATAAAATAAAATATAAAAAACATTAATATTAAAATAATCTGAAAATTAATATTTCTTAATGATCCCGTGGGTGATGCCAAAGTCCCATCACAGAAACAACACATATAGGACCCCCACTAATATACCATTAGAATAATCACAAAATCAATCTAAGGTAATATCAATCTAAAAAAAACCCTATAGTAAGAAAAAAGGGGGGGGGGGGCCTGAATTATATGTAGCTAATTATTTGCAATAAAACAATTCAAATCAAAATCAACATTGAGGCCCTCCGGAGAAAGTACACGAGCCTCGTATATCCAGAAGGATTCCCTCTGGCTGATTCGTCTAATATAATTCCCTCCTCTCCAGTGCTTATCCACTCTTTCTAAACCCCAGAATTTGAGACATTTAGGATCCTTGTTATGGTATTTCCTAAAATGTCTAGATACACTGTGAGTACGTAGCCCACGTTTGATATTATTGACATGTTCTCCTATCCTGACAGCCATAGTGCGAGAGGTGCGGCCTATATACTGTAATCCACAGTCGCATTCGAGCATGTAGACCACACCCTCAGTGTTACAGGTGATTAAATTCTTGATGTTATACGATTTCTTGGTAGAAAATGAGGTAAAATCTTTCCGTTTTTTAGTGTTATATTTGCACTGTTTACAGGGTTGGCAGCGGCCACATGCGTAGAAGCCGGATAGGAACGAGAAAATAGTGTTCTCTTTAAAAATGGGTGGGTCTATGGCTCCTGGCGCCACAATATCCCTCAGTGTAGGCGCCTTCCTATAAATAAAGAGAGGGCGAGGGGGAGGACAGGTCCTAAGACCTTATCATTCTTTAGCACATCCCAATGTTTTTTAACTATTTTCTCGAATTGGCGATGCTGAATGTTGTAATCCAGGATGATCTTAAACATCGATTGACTATCTTCTTCCGTTTTTTTGGAATCCGCAACAAGTTCTGCTCGATTAAGAGTGCCTACTCGAGACATTTCATTTTCAATGGAATCTTTACTATATCCCTTTTGTTCGAACCTTTTTGCTAGGATTTTAGATTGTTCGAAAAAATCGTTATCAGAGGTACAATTACGTCTTAGACGAATAAACTGACCCCTGGGGATGTTGCAAAGCCAGTTGCGATGGTGGCAACTATCTAGAGGGATATAACCATTCCTGTCAGAAGGTTTAAAATGATTGCGAGTATGTAAGAAAGTGCCTTGTTTATAGATCTCTAAATCGAGGAACACGATCTTTTCAGTGTGAATATTCCACGTTAAGGAGATATTTTTGATGTTGTTATTCAGCTTGGACATAAATGTCTCTAAGCTGGACAAATCACCCTCCCAAATCATGACGAGATCGTCAATATAACGTTTGTAGCATCTTAACTGGTTGGGAGGGTCATTAAAAATGCTCTCCTCCTCCCATAATGCCATGAACAAATTGGCGACGCTGGGGGCAAATTTTGCCCCCATTGCGACGCCAGTTGTTTGAAGAAAAAAACCTTTATTATACCAAAAATAATTTTTGGTCAAACAAAACTCGAGACATTGCAAAAGAAATTTCCGATGTTTAGCGGATAGATTGGATTGGGATAAACCCCATTTAACCGCTGCAACAGCGTCGGCATGCCCTATGATAGTGTAAAGGGAGCTGACATCAGCTGTAATAAGTAGACTATCAGGGGTACAAGATAAAGACTCCAAAATCTGTATACATTGTTTTGTATCTCTCAGGTAAGACCTAGTTTGACACACTATAGGTTTTAGAAAGAAATCGATATATTGGCCCAATCTCGATGAAACAGATTCTATCCCGTTAACGATGGGTCTTCCAGGTGGATGGGTTGAATTTTTATGCACTTTAGGCAGGAAGTAAATAATAGGTGTTCTACATGCCCTAGGGTCAAGGTAAACAGCCTCTTTTTTGGAGAGGATATTGCGTTTGAGACCCTTTTTAACCAAAGTGGTTAAATCTTTTTTGTACTGAAAGATAGGGTCACTTTTCAAAAGTTTGTAAGTGTTGTTATCACTGAGTAAACGATTCATCTCTTCTTTATAGTATTCCTTAGACATCACCACAAGGCCTCCTCCCTTGTCTGAGGGGCGTATGATGACATCTTTCTTGGATTCCAATGATGCTATACCATTTTTAACCAAGGATGGATCGTTTACTTTTCTAACCTTCAATTGGTCTAGATCATTTAGAACCATATTTTTGAACACATCAATGTGTTTAGTGTCTAAATTAGAAGGATTAAACACACTTTTGGTTCTGAGGTTAGAGTGGGATCCAATGGGTATAAGAGAAGACCTTTCGGCCGGTTTGGACAAAAAGTATTTCTTGATATTAAGGGTCCTGACGAACTTGGAGATGTTGACATACGTTTGAAACTTATTAAAGTTCCTAACGGGGGCAAATTTGAGGCCCTTGTCAAGAATGCGTAATTCATCATCATTGAGGATAGTCCCACTGATATTAAATATACCAGTGCCTAGTGGGACTTGATCCTTTTTGATTGTTCGTCTACCGGCCCGTTTCCCTCTCTTTCCCTTCTTTTGGCCCCCTTGTTTCCAGTTGGGGTACCTGAGTGTGGGCCCCACCAAGGGGGCGGGTTCCCTAAAAAACCTCCCTCAGATTCATCTCGGTTTGATAAGGGGGCGAAACGATTATTGGTTGGTACCGGATTACCATATTGGTAGTTATCCCCCCAACCAAAGTTTTGAGGGTGTCCTCCTCTAGAGTTAGGATGAAAGTTAGGGTTGCCCCTAAAATTAGTATTATGTGAAAAATTCCCATAAGGTTGAGCTGAATACTGGGGTGTGGGAAAATTCCCTCTGCCTTTCAAAAATATCTCCTTAACGTGGAATATTCACACTGAAAAGATCGTGTTCCTCGATTTAGAGATCTATAAACAAGGCACTTTCTTACATACTCGCAATCATTTTAAACCTTCTGACAGGAATGGTTATATCCCTCTAGATAGTTGCCACCATCGCAACTGGCTTTGCAACATCCCCAGGGGTCAGTTTATTCGTCTAAGACGTAATTGTACCTCTGATAACGATTTTTTCGAACAATCTAAAATCCTAGCAAAAAGGTTCGAACAAAAGGGATATAGTAAAGATTCCATTGAAAATGAAATGTCTCGAGTAGGCACTCTTAATCGAGCAGAACTTGTTGCTGATTCCAAAAAAACGGAAGAAGATAGTCAATCGATGTTTAAGATCATCCTGGATTACAACATTCAGCATCGCCAATTCGAGAAAATAGTTAAAAAACATTGGGATGTGCTAAAGAATGATAAGGTCTTAGGACCTGTCCTCCCCCCTCGCCCTCTCTTTATTTATAGGAAGGCGCCTACACTGAGGGATATTGTGGCGCCAGGAGCCATAGACCCACCCATTTTTAAAGAGAACACTATTTTCTCGTTCCTATCCGGCTTCTACGCATGTGGCCGCTGCCAACCCTGTAAACAGTGCAAATATACCACTAAAAAACGGAAAGATTTTACCTCATTTTCTACCAAGAAATCGTATAACATCAAGAATTTAATCACCTGTAACACTGAGGGTGTGGTCTACATGCTCGAATGCGACTGTGGATTACAGTATATAGGCCGCACCTCTCGCACTATGGCTGTCAGGATAGGAGAACATGTCAATAATATCAAACGTGGGCTACGTACTCACAGTGTATCTAGACATTTTAGGAAATACCATAACAAGGATCCTAAATGTCTCAAATTCTGGGGTTTAGAAAGAGTGGATAAGCACTGGAGAGGAGGGAATTATATTAGACGAATCAGCCAGAGGGAATCCTTCTGGATATACGAGGCTCGTGTACTTTCTCCGGAGGGCCTCAATGTTGATTTTGATTTGAATTGTTTTATTGCAAATAATTAGCTACATATAATTCAGGCCCCCCCCCTTTTTTCTTACTATAGGTTTTTTTTTAGATTGATATTACCTTAGATTGATTTTGTGATTATTCTAATGGTATATTAGTGGGGGTCCTATATGTGTTGTTTCTGTGATGGGACTTTGGCATCACCCACGGGATCATTAAGAAATATTAATTTTCAGATTATTTTAATATTAATGTTTTTTATATTTTATTTTATATTTTTAATATTTCGATTATTAACCAATAATTTTTTATTTTTTATAGCATATGTTTAGTTTGAGGACTAATTAGTAATTTTAATCAAGCAGTGGTATATTATATGTAATATTATGTAATTATCATTGTGTCATTATATTTTTTTGTAAGAACTTGTGGGACTTCATAGAGTGATGTTAGTTTATTTTCCGATTCTCTTTTTTGTCCACAAGATGGCGATGAAGAGTATTTTTTATGTTTGTCGCTGTAATAGCGAATAATAAAGTTTTTCGCCAGCCCAGCTTACGACGTTCTTTGTCCACAAGATGGCGATGTAGAGAGTTTTTTGTTTGTAGCTGTAATAGCGAACAATAAAGTTTTTCGCCAGCTGTGTCCTGGGATTGGAGCTGTCTGCATAGCAGGCTATATATATCGAGGAGGACATTTAGAAGGTTCCGCCCTGCTGAGGAAGTAGTATTACGATACGCGTCCGGGGTCAGGAACCATCCCATGTCACTCCTTGATGTCCCACATTTTCATTTGAGCTGCCTGATATGGTGTTTTATGCCTGTACTTTCTACTTGAATGTGAGTACCCTGCACATTTTTTACTCATTAAAGAGACCTGGTTTATATGGAAGCTCTTAGATCTGGCCTTTTTTCTTTGCATATTGATTCGTTGGTGCCACTGAGGATACTTGCATATCTCCGGGTCCTTCAGCTGACAATTGCACATCTTTGAGCCATCTGGATTTCCTGCCATTTGTTCTAAGCGTTTTAGACCTTTGGTAAAACAAGGGTCTTGGTGTGAGGTGAGAGTACCCATCTTTACTGGTGAAGGGATCACGTTTGAAATATTTAAAAAAAATTGGTTTTCCAAGTCACATGGTGGAGATACTCTGACTGTTTCGATCACAGGATTTGTTTGCACTTTGCAAATGTGGACTTTCTTTTTATTTTATTTTATTTTATTTTTTCACTGTTATTAATTCAACTATGTCTTCACTGGTATGAGCATATTCGTTTTAATATTAATATTATGCTATTTAGGTTTGCGCTGCACTGCTCTGTTTGATATATTTACTTCAGGAATTTTGTGATTGTTCTTTTGGTGTTCAGCTTGCATCCATATGAAATTCACTCTTTGAGTATTTTTCATTTTTACACTTATTATTTTTATTTTTTTCTGATCTTTATATTTTTGCGCTGATTGCACCCCCCCTGTTTTACATATTTTGCACTCTTTTCGCTTATCGCTTTTAGCAGCATTAATGGAGGTATTCCAATTTTTGGAAACCCGAGAGATCAAACTCAGTGAGGTTTTTTCTAACTCTGCCCCTACAGCCTGTCCAGACGATATTTCATCTCTCTTTAAGAAACTAGGCTTTCTTTTTGAGAAGAAGATCAAAGCTTGGTGGGACGTCACGACTTTTGAGCAATATATCCGTGATGGATTTGTTCCGAGACGTCTAAGATGGGACGTCCCACCTAGTGATGGCCTTAATGATGATGAGTCTCTACAGGAATGGTATGATTTCTTTAATAAGAAGGGCTTAGAACTTATGTAATTCCTTCTTCGAAGGAAACAGAGAAAAATGAAAACCATAGAGCATCAAATCTCTGATATAAAATCTAAAATGGAGTTACATAAAAACCACTCTGAATTTCCCAAATTATCAGGTGAATTAAAAAACAAACTGATCAAATGGGATCACGACACTCAAAATAAAAAGAAAGGAAAATATATTAGGGATTCAGTGGATTTTTCACGGAAGGAAGTGTTCAAGTGGCAGGCAAACGCAGGCCCCTCTGATCCAACTTTATTATCCACTTCCAATGATTTGACACCTGTAACTCCCAATACCACGATTAATACCCCCAGAATAAACACCCCCCAGTATGACCAACAATTGAGTCGCCCCTCAAACCCCCCAAGAGGGAGAGGGGGTAGGGGCCGAGGGGGGAAAGGCAGAGGGAATTTTCCCACACCCCAGTATTCAGCTCAACCTTATGGGAATTTTTCACATAATACTAATTTTAGGGGCAACCCTAACTTTCATCCTAACTCTAGAGGAGGACACCCTCAAAACTTTGGTTGGGGGGATAACTACCAATATGGTAATCCGGTACCAACCAATAATCGTTTCGCCCCCTTATCAAACCGAGATGAATCTGAGGGAGGTTTTTTAGGGAACCCGCCCCCTTGGTGGGGCCCACACTCAGGTACCCCAACTGGAAACAAGGGGGCCAAAAGAAGGGAAAGAGAGGGAAACGGGCCGGTAGACGAACAATCAAAAAGGATCAAGTCCCACTAGGCACTGGTATATTTAATATCAGTGGGACTATCCTCAATGATGATGAATTACGCATTCTTGACAAGGGCCTCAAATTTGCCCCCGTTAGGAACTTTAATAAGTTTCAAACGTATGTCAACATCTCCAAGTTCGTCAGGACCCTTAATATCAAGAAATACTTTTTGTCCAAACCGGCCGAAAGGTCTTCTCTTATACCCATTGGATCCCACTCTAACCTCAGAACCAAAAGTGTGTTTAATCCTTCTAATTTAGACACTAAACACATTGATGTGTTCAAAAATATGGTTCTAAATGATCTAGACCAATTGAAGGTTAGAAAAGTAAACGATCCATCCTTGGTTAAAAATGGTATAGCATCATTGGAATCCAAGAAAGATGTCATCATACGCCCCTCAGACAAGGGAGGAGGCCTTGTGGTGATGTCTAAGGAATACTATAAAGAAGAGATGAATCGTTTACTCAGTGATAACAACACTTACAAACTTTTGAAAAGTGACCCTATCTTTCAGTACAAAAAAGATTTAACCACTTTGGTTAAAAAGGGTCTCAAACGCAATATCCTCTCCAAAAAAGAGGCTGTTTACCTTGACCCTAGGGCATGTAGAACACCTATTATTTACTTCCTGCCTAAAGTGCATAAAAATTCAACCCATCCACCTGGAAGACCCATCGTTAATGGGATAGAATCTGTTTCATCGAGATTGGGCCAATATATCGATTTCTTTCTAAAACCTATAGTGTGTCAAACTAGGTCTTACCTGAGAGATACAAAACAATGTATACAGATTTTGGAGTCTTTATCTTGTACCCCTGATAGTCTACTTATTACAGCTGATGTCAGATCCCTTTACACTATCATAGGGCATGCCGACGCTCTTGCAGCGGTTAAATGGGGTTTATCCCAATCCAATCTATCTGCTAAACATCGGAAATTTCTTTTGCAATGTCTCGAGTTTTGTTTGACCAAAAATTATTTTTGGTATAATAAAGGTTTTTTTCTTCAAACAACTGGCGTCGCAATGAGGGCAAAATTTGCCCCCAGCGTCGCCAATTTGTTCATGGCATTATGGGAGGAGGAGAGCATTTTTAATGACCCTCCCAACCAGTTAAGATGCTACGAGACTTCCGGTTCCGGCGCCGCATGGAGTAGCAGCTCCTCTCCTCGGCTCCCGCAGCGCGACCTAAATCGGCCTATAAAGCCAGCCTGAGACGCCCAGCAGACCACCCTCCACCTCCGGATCACCCCCCGGACTCCATGGACCGCTTCGTGGAAAAATCGGGTGCGCGCACCCAAACAGCCCAGGCGGCGCCGACGGCTTCCCCGCAAATCGAGGCCCCGGTCTCGGCCTACGAGGCGGCGCGGCACACGGAGATGGAGGTAAGCGGCAATCTATCCCCGTCTCCTGCATCACACACCCCAGGGACACCTCCAGGAGGGGACAACACCACAGAGCGCATCGCCCAAGCAGTGGCTGCTCTTTTGTCCCCCATGATTACCGCGTCAGTAGAAAAAGCGGTGAATGCAGGGATGGCGCAGATCCATAAGCAGATCAAAGAGCACGGCACCAGGCTCAATGATTTGGAACACCGCCTATCAAATGCTGAAGATGAACTTTACCAGGCCCAGGCTACTGAACATGCTCAGGATAAAACTAACCAATATATACTTCAAAAACTAGATGATTTAGAAAACAGATCTAGAAGAAGTAACCTACGTTTTGTGGGGGTCCCTGAATCGTTGCAGACGGCCGCCCTCGCAGACTTCTGCGCGCAACGAATACCCGAGGCCCTGGGCCTCCCGGGCCCCTGTGCAGTGGAAAGGGCCCACCGCATGGGAGCATTTAACTCTGACCGCAAAACACCTCGACCTATCATTGCTAAATACCTGAATTACGCTGACAAATCCCTTATACTACAAAAATTCAGACAGGCCAGACAGGTCCAGATTGATGGACTAAAGATCCTGATTTTTGCTGACTATTCCATGGAGGTATCTAAAAAGAGGAAGGCATTCCAGCAGGTGTGCACTGAACTTTTTCAACAGCAAGTGAAATTCACTTTGGCTTTCCCGGCCATACTCCGCCTCAGAGCCCCCAATGGTGAACAACTCTCATTTCATGACCCTGCAGAGGCCGAAGCCTTCCTACGCTCCCACCATCAGGGCCGGCAGTCCCAGACCCCGTCGAAAGCCCCCGCACTTAACCGTCCTCAGGATCAGAGAAGCCCGCGCAAAGACTCACCTAAGCGCTTCAGGCCTACAATCCCAGACCCCTCCCGGATCAACCTAAACCTGACCTGAGCCAGCTTCTATAATCTACTGGCCCTACCTTGCCATCCATCTGGCTTAGAGGGATCAGCTCAGTTGCTCTCTTTCTCTTCTTTGGCCAGAATCATGCCCCTGCATGGCCTGCTCGGGGGGAACGCATCGACCCCCCCCCTCTCCATCTATATTGGAAGTGACTCCCTACAATCGTCCAGTGGTAATATACCCTTATACTTACTGACTGCCCTGTTTGAAATCTCTGCTCAACTGTTCCTGGTTACTTATCTCGTTATTGTTCCCATTGCAACTCAGCTAGAATGTTTTTGTTCTTTTTTGCGTTTATACTGTTTATACTTTGTGTTATTACAACTGCCGTTATAAGTGTTCTTTTTATGCAGCCTTCCCCCGGCATCACTGCGCGCCTTGCATATGCTCTCCCTTGTACCGACTTCTCCTAGTCGCATGAATCCGTACACCCAATCACGGGCTCTCTGAAGTCATGCTGGCTGTGTCGTGACATGGGAGCTGGCTCTCGCTGTGATCCCATGCGGAAAAAAGTGAAGCTCTCACATTTTTTGTTAGGTTTAATGTTTATGTTCCCTTTTTCTCCCTCCCCCCTCACCTCCCCCGTTCCTCCCCTTATCCTAGGCACTCATGTACACGTATGCCCCTTGACACCAAGCCTATGTGGCGCAACCATTACCTCCCCCCTCGACCGGGTAACCCTCCCACAAACCGCTCCTATCCGCGACAACATTTATGTAATGTCTTCTCAGACCCCCTCCTCCACTGACTACATAACATGAAAATAGTTTCCTGGAATGTAAAGGGACTTAGATCCCCCAATAAGAGGATGAAGGTCCTACGTCACCTCAAAAGACTTAAAACTGACATAGCACTCCTGCAGGAAACCCATCTGACCACTTCTGATTTTCACCGCATGCAGAAACTATGGGTAGGCACGGTCATGGGTTCGGATGCCGTTGCCCGTAAGGCAGGAGTCCTCCTGCTAGTTCATAAGAATCTACCATGCACGGTTATTGCAGTAAAATCTGACACCAGCGGACGACTTTTGACCGCCCATGTAAAAATAGGGACTAAGGAATTACTGATCTCCAATGTTTATGCCCCTAATAGCCCTGGTAAAATCTTCTACAGTACACTGACTACATGGCTACTACAAAACGCCCACCTCCCCCATCTAGTAGGAGGCGACTTCAATGACGTTATGAACCAGATAGATGACAGATCCTCCCCTAAACACACCGGGCCACGACTTGCTTCACCCACCCCGACGCTTTTTGCGTCCACTATGGACTCCTTACACCTCCGAGACTTGTGGCGCTTACAACATCCCGCAGACAGGGAATTTACTTTCTATTCCAACCCCCATACCGTTCTGTCCAGGATCGACTACTTTTTCGGGTCCGACGATCTGATCCCCTTGCTTTCAAACGCAGATATACTAGACATAGCCATCTCGGACCATGCTCCGATCTTACTTAACGTAGACAACCTCGACCTGCCCCCTCACCCCAGAATTTGGCGTTTCCCCTCATACCTTTACAATCAATCCGACTTCCAACATTCCATGGAGAAGGCATGGTTGGAGTACTCCTCAGCTAATGCCTCTCACTCTGACAATCCCAACCTCTTCTGGGACGCTGGTAAGGCGTTTCTCAGGGGTCAAATTATTTCCTATGCCTCCTCTTTCAGACGCAACACTCTGTCAAACTACAAATTGGCCAGTTCTAGACTACACCAGGCCCAGAGGGCATTATACTCCACCGGATCCCCTAGCGACAGAGAGGAGTGGTTAGCAGCAAAGAGCTCTTTCGACACTTGGGCAGACACCCTAGAACTGACTAAGAAAGCAAATTTGGACGCTACCCTACACAGGTTCGGAAATAAATCAGGCAAACTGCTCTCTAGATTATGCAAAGGTTCCTTCCGTCCCACCCACATCACGTCCCTTAGAGATTCCAAAGGTAACGTAAACACCACACCATCGACGATAAATAAGGCTATGCTTCAGTATTACTCGTCCCTTTATGCCCCTGACCCAATTGATACACAGACAGCTCAGGCCTTTTTGGACAACTTGAACATCCCTAAGGTCTCCCCCTCCCAACTAGAGGCCCTTAACGCTCCCATAACCCTTTCTGAGATATCTGACACCATCCGCAAGCTCACCCCCTCCAAGGCCCCTGGCCCTGACGGCTTCACCGGGGAGTTCTACAAGACCCTCCAGACTCTGGTGGAGCCTACCCTTCACAAGGTATATACGAGCATGTGGTCCGGCGGCCCCTATCTGCCGTCAGGCCGTCAGGCCACCATCAAGCTGCTGTCTAAGAAAGGCAAGGACCCCCTAGAGCCAGGATCTTATAGGCCCATCTCCCTACTTAATCTGGATGTCAAAATCCTGTCTAAAATTGTAGCCAATCGACTCTCTGATATCATTCCCTCTCTGATCCACCCTGCACAATCAGGCTTTGTGAAGGGTAGAACAGCCACCCTTAACATACGAAAAGTTATGCTGGCACTGGAATACGCTAAACAACATCCAAATGGCGACTTTGCCATCATAACATTAGATGCGGAGAAAGCATTTGATAATGTCAGTTTTGACTGGCTTGCTCTGACTATGTCAAAAATGGGATTTTCTGGCCCTTTCTGTCATCTCATAAATTCCATGTATTCCTCCCCCACGGCGAAATTGGTGGCCGCGGGTCTACTCTCAGAAGAATTTCACCTACACAAAGGCACCCGTCAAGGCTGCCCTCTGTCACCACTCTTATTTAACATTGCCCTAGAACCCTTATCCAGACACCTCATTCAGATAGCACCCCTACACGGTATCCCGATTGGCGACTCTGACCTTCGCTCTTCCCTCTTCGCGGACGACGTCCTTATTTTCTCGGCCGACCCCTCCTCCGATATGTCCACCATCAAACGAGTATTTGACACTTTCCGAACCTGCTCGGGCCTACGCATAAATTATGGCAAGAGTGAAATACTCCCCTTGGGAACTGGGCCCACCCCCTCTTGGTCCCATAGTTCAATCTTCTCGGTTGCCAAGTCCCATATTACCTACCTGGGTATCTCAATAGGAAAGACGCCCTCCTCCCTGTATTGCCTGAACTACCCCCCTCTGCTAGCAAAAATTTCTCAAGAACTGGTAAACTGGATGGATTTGCCCCTCTCGCTTCTGGGTAGATGTCACCTTGTAAAAATGGTCAGCTTTGCTCGACTACTGTACCCGATGCAGACTATACCTCTGCTCCTTCGCCACAAAGATATCAAACAATTTGATTCAGCTGTTTCGAAATTTATATGGCGGGGTAAGAGGCCCCGCATTGCTTTAAAGAAGCTCTTTCTTCCCAGACGCGAGGGGGGTGTTAGTCTCCCAAATGTAAGAACCTATAATTTAGCTTGTTTAATGAGGATAGGCCTAGATTGGATCACGCAATCTTCACGATATTCCAATTACCCCCTGGAATCTGCCATGGCTCATCCCTTCTCCCTCGTAGCTCTTCTTCACAGCAAATGGAAAGCGGTCCCGGCATCATACCAACACAACCTACTACTAAGGGACACTGCTGTTGCCTGGAGAGAAATCAGGAAAATTCTTCGGCTGCCCCAATATGTTTCTCGCCATGTACCAATCCAAGGTAACCCGAACTTCCCCCCTGGCATGGAACACAAGCCCTTCAAGATCTGGCAAGACAAAGGTCTCACTAAGTTTTCATCCCTCTGTGACGCTTCAACCGGTCGTCCCCTAACCTTTGAGGCGGTGGCCGCCGCTTTCTCGCTCCCTCCTTCCCATATATTCCATTTCTGGCAATGCACCCACTATCTGAAAACTACCTGCTCGGAGGCCGCAAAACGTTTCTCCTTCAACTTCTCCGACCAGCTTCTCGCAGACGACACATACAGAATTTCGACCATTTACAAACCTCTTCTCCTTAAAACCACTCCTCCCCTACATTCTTCATCCGCAGCTAATTGGAGTAAAGACTTCCCTGTTGATAATCTAGTTGACAAGCTACTTCAAGGCCTCAACAAAGTCCAACGTCTAACACCAAATGAAATCTGGAGAGAAACCCAACTTAAAATCGTCCACCGGGCCCACATGCCCTTTCTCTACTCCACGACGGAGCGTGCTACCACTCACTGCCCCCTGTGCCACCTTCAGAAACCTTCCCTAACTCACCGTTTCTGGTCATGCTCGTTTATATCCTCCTTTTGGGACAAGGTGCTGGCCTACATCTTCAACATCACCTTACTAAACCTACCCAAAGACCCCCTGCTCCTTATTTTTGGTTACTGGGACCCCCTTCTACTACAATGGTCCCGATTGGCCCACCCGGCACCTGCAATTGCCAACAAAGACTGGCCTTTGATATGTCTCCTTGTCGCACGGAGAGCTATCCTGAAAAACTGGACGTCTACTCTCCCCCCCACGGCGACTCAAGTGCAACATGAGCTCCTCCTGCTTCTCTACAAGGAACGTGCAACCGTCGACTTCAACCACGAAGCCTCAAAATCCCGTTTCTTGTCAACATGGGGCCCCTTCATGACAGCTTCACTATCTACGGAGGAATGCTCCAAGTTTGAACACTACACTTTCTCCTACTTCAAATCTCCACCACCATCCGTACCTAGGAGGAACAGCTCCCCTTGATGTTAACTACTTGAGCTGCCACAGCACCTCCCCCCCAGAGTGCCACCCCCCCCCTCCTCTCCCCCCCCCCCCCTGTGATTGTCTACTGTAATTCGTTTATATGCATCTTTCGCTCCTACAATATTCTCTGGTCCCCACTAATGTTTAAAATCCATCCAGTTCCACCTATTTCAATGTAAAGTTTTAGCGGTATGTTTTCTCTGTTTCATGTGGATTCTCCCTTACGCATACACACCTAGTGGGTCCTAGCTCAGCTCTTTGTTTTGTATCCGGTATGTACATTCACCTACCCCCCCCTCATACCCGTGCTGGGTATACCTACTGTCAATGTACCCTCCTTGGGAATGTATTTCCAATTGTCTCCATGACCTGTTTACAGTACCTTCTGTACGATGTATGTACTCTATTTGCAGCAAGTTTGATGTGCCTGCCAGCGTTCCGTTTCCAACTTTGTTATTGCTATTCCCTGTTCCCTTTTCTTTCTGTGTATGCCTCTTAAACTCAATAAAATTTATTTAAAAAAAAAAGATGCTACAAACGTTATATTGACGATCTCGTCATGATTTGGGAGGGTGATTTGTCCAGCTTAGAGACATTTATGTCCAAGCTGAATAACAACATCAAAAATATCTCCTTAACGTGGAATATTCACACTGAAAAGATCGTGTTCCTCGATTTAGAGATCTATAAACAAGGCACTTTCTTACATACTCGCAATCATTTTAAACCTTCTGACAGGAATGGTTATATCCCTCTAGATAGTTGCCACCATCGCAACTGGCTTTGCAACATCCCTAGGGGTCAGTTTATTCGTCTAAGACGTAATTGTACCTCTGATAACGATTTTTTTGAACAATCTAAAATCCTAGCAAAAAGGTTCGAACAAAAGGGATATAGTAAAGATTCCATTGAAAATGAAATGTCTCGAGTAGGCACTCTTAATCGAGCAGAACTTGTTGCTGATTCCAAAAAACCGGAAGAAGATAGTCAATCGATGTTTAAGATCATCCTGGATTACAACATTCAGCATCGCCAATTCGAGAAAATAGTTAAAAAACATTGGGATGTGCTAAAGAATGATAAGGTCTTAGGACCTGTCCTCCCCCCTCGCCCTCTCTTTATTTATAGGAAGGCGCCTACACTGAGGGATATTGTGGCGCCAGGAGCCATAGACCCACCCATTTTTAAAGAGAACACTATTTTCTCGTTCCTATCCGGCTTCTACGCATGTGGCCGCTGCCAACCCTGTAAACAGTGCAAATATAACACTAAAAAACGGAAAGATTTTACCTCATTTTCTACCAAGAAATCGTATAACATCAAGAATTTAATCACCTGTAACACTGAGGGTGTGGTCTACATGCTCGAATGCGACTGTGGATTACAGTATATAGGCCGCACCTCTCGCACTATGGCTGTCAGGATAGGAGAACATGTCAATAATATCAAACGTGGGCTACGTACTCACAGTGTATCTAGACATTTTAGGAAATACCATAACAAGGATCCTAAATGTCTCAAATTCTGGGGTTTAGAAAGAGTGGATAAGCACTGGAGAGGAGGGAATTATATTAGACGAATCAGCCAGAGGGAATCCTTCTGGATATACGAGGCTCGTGTACTTTCTCCGGAGGGCCTCAATGTTGATTTTGATTTGAATTGTTTTATTGCAAATAATTAGCTACATATAATTCAGGCCCCCCCCCCCTTTTTTCTTACTATAGGTTTTTTTTTAGATTGATATTACCTTAGATTGATTTTGTGATTATTCTAATGGTATATTAGTGGGGGTCCTATATGTGTTGTTTCTGTGATGGGACTTTGGCATCACCCACGGGATCATTAAGAAATATTAATTTTCAGATTATTTTAATATTAATGTTTTTTATATTTTATTTTATATTTTTAATATTTCGATTATTAACCAATAATTTTTTATTTTTTATAGCATATGTTTAGTTTGAGGACTAATTAGTAATTTTAATCAAGCAGTGGTATATTATATGTAATATTATGTAATTATCATTGTGTCATTATATTTTTTTGTAAGAACTTGTGGGACTTCATAGAGTGATGTTAGTTTATTTTCCGATTCTCTTTTTTGTCCACAAGATGGCGATGAAGAGTATTTTTTATGTTTGTCGCTGTAATAGCGAATAATAAAGTTTTTCGCCAGCCCAGCTTACGACGTTCTTTGTCCACAAGATGGCGATGTAGAGAGTTTTTTGTTTGTAGCTGTAATAGCGAACAATAAAGTTTTTCGCCAGCTGTGTCCTGGGATTGGAGCTGTCTGCATAGCAGGCTATATATATCGAGGAGGACATTTAGAAGGTTCCGCCCTGCTGAGGAAGTAGTATTACGATACGCGTCCGGGGTCAGGAACCATCCCATGTCACTCCTTGATGTCCCACATTTTCATTTGAGCTGCCTGATATGGTGTTTTATGCCTGTACTTTCTACTTGAATGTGAGTACCCTGCACATTTTTTACTCATTAAAGAGACCTGGTTTATATGGAAGCTCTTAGATCTGGCCTTTTTTCTTTGCATATTGATTCGTTGGTGCCACTGAGGATACTTGCATATCTCCGGGTCCTTCAGCTGACAATTGCACATCTTTGAGCCATCTGGATTTCCTGCCATTTGTTCTAAGCGTTTTAGACCTTTGGTAAAACAAGGGTCTTGGTGTGAGGTCAGAGTACCCATCTTTACTGGTGAAGGGATCACGTTTGAAATATTTGAAATATTGGTTTTCCAAGTCACATGGTGGAGATACTCTGACTGTTTCGATCACAGGATTTGTTTGCACTTTGCAAATGTGGACTTTCTTTTTATTTTATTTTATTTTATTTTTTCACTGTTATTAATTCAACTATGTCTTCACTGGTATGAGCATATTCGTTTTAATATTAATATTATGCTATTTAGGTTTGCGCTGCACTGCTCTGTTTGATATATTTACTTCAGGAATTTTGTGATTGTTCTTTTGGTGTTCAGCTTGCATCCATATGAAATTCACTCTTTGAGTATTTTTCATTTTTACACTTATTATTTTTATTTTTTTCTGATCTTTATATTTTTGCGCTGATTGCACCCCCCCTGTTTTACATATTTTGCACTCTTTTCGCTTATCGCTTTTAGCAGCATTAATGGAGGTATTCCAATTTTTGGAAACCCGAGAGATCAAACTCAGTGAGGTTTTTTCTAACTCTGCCCCTACAGCCTGTCCAGACGATATTTCATCTCTCTTTAAGAAACTAGGCTTTCTTTTTGAGAAGAAGATCAAAGCTTGGTGGGACGTCACGACTTTTGAGCAATATATCCGTGATGGATTTGTTCCGAGACGTCTAAGATGGGACGTCCCACCTAGTGATGGCCTTAATGATGATGAGTCTCTACAGGAATGGTATGATTTCTTTAATAAGAAGGGCTTAGAACTTATGTAATTCCTTCTTCGAAGGAAACAGAGAAAAATGAAAACCATAGAGCATCAAATCTCTGATATAAAATCTAAAATGGAGTTACATAAAAACCACTCTGAATTTCCCAAATTATCAGGTGAATTAAAAAACAAACTGATCAAATGGGATCACGACACTCAAAATAAAAAGAAAGGAAAATATATTAGGGATTCAGTGGATTTTTCACGGAAGGAAGTGTTCAAGTGGCAGGCAAACGCAGGCCCCTCTGATCCAACTTTATTATCCACTTCCAATGATTTGACACCTGTAACTCCCAATACCACGATTAATACCCCCAGAATAAACACCCCCCAGTATGACCAACAATTGAGTCGCCCCTCAAACCCCCCAAGAGGGAGAGGGGGTAGGGGCCGAGGGGGGAAAGGCAGAGGGAATTTTCCCACACCCCAGTATTCAGCTCAACCTTATGGGAATTTTTCACATAATACTAATTTTAGGGGCAACCCTAACTTTCATCCTAACTCTAGAGGAGGACACCCTCAAAACTTTGGTTGGGGGGATAACTACCAATATGGTAATCCGGTACCAACCAATAATCGTTTCGCCCCCTTATCAAACCGAGATGAATCTGAGGGAGGTTTTTTAGGGAACCCGCCCCCTTGGTGGGGCCCACACTCAGGTACCCCAACTGGAAACAAGGGGGCCAAAAGAAGGGAAAGAGAGGGAAACGGGCCGGTAGACGAACAATCAAAAAGGATCAAGTCCCACTAGGCACTGGTATATTTAATATCAGTGGGACTATCCTCAATGATGATGAATTACGCATTCTTGACAAGGGCCTCAAATTTGCCCCCGTTAGGAACTTTAATAAGTTTCAAACGTATGTCAACATCTCCAAGTTCGTCAGGACCCTTAATATCAAGAAATACTTTTTGTCCAAACCGGCCGAAAGGTCTTCTCTTATACCCATTGGATCCCACTCTAACCTCAGAACCAAAAGTGTGTTTAATCCTTCTAATTTAGACACTAAACACATTGATGTGTTCAAAAATATGGTTCTAAATGATCTAGACCAATTGAAGGTTAGAAAAGTAAACGATCCATCCTTGGTTAAAAATGGTATAGCATCATTGGAATCCAAGAAAGATGTCATCATACGCCCCTCAGACAAGGGAGGAGGCCTTGTGGTGATGTCTAAGGAATACTATAAAGAAGAGATGAATCGTTTACTCAGTGATAACAACACTTACAAACTTTTGAAAAGTGACCCTATCTTTCAGTACAAAAAAGATTTAACCACTTTGGTTAAAAAGGGTCTCAAACGCAATATCCTCTCCAAAAAAGAGGCTGTTTACCTTGACCCTAGGGCATGTAGAACACCTATTATTTACTTCCTGCCTAAAGTGCATAAAAATTCAACCCATCCACCTGGAAGACCCATCGTTAACGGGATAGAATCTGTTTCATCGAGATTGGGCCAATATATCGATTTCTTTCTAAAACCTATAGTGTGTCAAACTAGGTCTTACCTGAGAGATACAAAACAATGTATACAGATTTTGGAGTCTTTATCTTGTACCCCTGATAGTCTACTTATTACAGCTGATGTCAGCTCCCTTTACACTATCATAGGGCATGCCGACGCTGTTACAGCGGTTAAATGGGGTTTATCCCAATCCAATCTATCCGCTAAACATCGGAAATTTCTTTTGCAATGTCTCGAGTTTTGTTTGACCAAAAATTATTTTTGGTATAATAAAGGTTTTTTTCTTCAAACAACTGGCGTCGCAATGGGGGCAAAATTTGCCCCCAGCGTCGCCAATTTGTTCATGGCATTATGGGAGGAGGAGAGCATTTTTAATGACCCTCCCAACCAGTTAAGTTGCTACAAACGTTATATTGACGATCTCGTCATGATTTGGGAGGGTGATTTGTCCAGCTTAGAGACATTTATGTCCAAGCTGAATAACAACATCAAAAATATCTCCTTAACGTGGAATATTCACACTGAAAAGATCGTGTTCCTCGATTTAGAGATCTTTAAACAAGGCACTTTCTTACATACTCGCAATAATTTTAAACCTTCTGACAGGAATGGTTATATCCCTCTAGATAGTTGCCACCATCGCAACTGGCTTTGCAACATCCCCAGGGGTCAGTTTATTCGTCTAAGACGTAATTGTACCTCTGATAACGATTTTTTCGAACAATCTAAAATCCTAGCAAAAAGGTTCGAACAAAAGGGATATAGTAAAGATTCCATTGAAAATGAAATGTCTCGAGTAGGCACTCTTAATCGAGCAGAACTTGTTGCTGATTCCAAAAAACCGGAAGAAGATAGTCAATCGATGTTTAAGATCATCCTGGATTACAACATTCAGCATCGCCAATTCGAGAAAATAGTTAAAAAACATTGGGATGTGCTAAAGAATGATAAGGTCTTAGGACCTGTCCTCCCCCCTCGCCCTCTCTTTATTTATAGGAAGGCGCCTACACTGAGGGATATTGTGGCGCCAGGAGCCATAGACCCACCCATTTTTAAAGAGAACACTATTTTCTCGTTCCTATCCGGCTTCTACGCATGTGGCCGCTGCCAACCCTGTAAACAGTGCAAATATAACACTAAAAAACGGAAAGATTTTACCTCATTTTCTACCAAGAAATCGTATAACATCAAGAATTTAATCACCAGTAACACTGAGGGTGTGGTCTACATGCTCGAATGCGACTGTGGATTACAGTATATAGGCCGCACCTCTCGCACTATGGCTGTCAGGATAGGAGAACATGTCAATAATATCAAACGTGGGCTACGTACTCACAGTGTATCTAGACATTTTAGGAAATACCATAACAAGGATCCTAAATGTCTCAAATTCTGGGGTTTAGAAAGAGTGGATAAGCACTGGAGAGGAGGGAATTATATTAGACGAATCAGCCAGAGGGAATCCTTCTGGATATACGAGGCTCGTGTACTTTCTCCGGAGGGCCTCAATGTTGATTTTGATTTGAATTGTTTTATTGCAAATAATTAGCTACATATAATTCAGGCCCCCCCCCTTTTTTCTTACTATAGGGTTTTTTTTAGATTGATATTACCTTAGATTGATTTTGTGATTATTCTAATGGTATATTAGTGGGGGTCCTATATGTGTTGTTTCTGTGATGGGACTTTGGCATCACCCACGGGATCATTAAGAAATATTAATTTTCAGATTATTTTAATATTAATGTTTTTTATATTTTATTTTATATTTTTAATATTTCGATTATTAACCAATAATTTTTTATTTTTTATAGCATATGTTTAGTTTGAGGACTAATTAGTAATTTTAATCAAGCAGTGGTATATTATATGTAATATTATGTAATTATCATTGTGTCATTATATTTTTTTGTAAGAACTTGTGGGACTTCATAGAGTGATGTTAGTTTATTTTCCGATTCTCTTTTTTGTCCACAAGATGGCGATGAAGAGTATTTTTTATGTTTGTCGCTGTAATAGCGAATAATAAAGTTTTTCGCCAGCCCAGCTTACGACGTTCTTTGTCCACAAGATGGCGATGTAGAGAGTTTTTTGTTTGTAGCTGTAATAGCGAACAATAAAGTTTTTCGCCAGCTGTGTCCTGGGATTGGAGCTGTCTGCATAGCAGGCTATATATATCGAGGAGGACATTTAGAAGGTTCCTCCCTGCTGAGGAAGTAGTATTACGATACGCGTCCGGGGTCAGGAACCATCCCATGTCACTCCTTGATGTCCCACATTTTCATTTGAGCTGCCTGATATGGTGTTTTATGCCTGTACTTTCTACTTGAATGTGAGTACCCTGCACATTTTTTACTCATTAAAGAGACCTGGTTTATATGGAAGCTCTTAGATCTGGCCTTTTTTCTTTGCATATTGATTCGTTGGTGCCACTGAGGATACTTGCATATCTCCGGGTCCTTCAGCTGACAATTGCACATCTTTGAGCCATCTGGATTTCCTGCCATTTGTTCTAAGCGTTTTAGACCTTTGGTAAAACAAGGGTCTTGGTGTGAGGTGAGAGTACCCATCTTTACTGGTGAAGGGATCACGTTTGAAATATTTGAAATATTGGTTTTCCAAGTCATATGGTGGAGATACTCTGACTGTTTCGATCACAGGATTTGTTTGCACTTTGCAAATGTGGACTTTCTTTTTATTTTATTTTATTTTATTTTTTCACTGTTATTAATTCAACTATGTCTTCACTGGTATGAGCATATTCGTTTTAATATTAATATTATGCTATTTAGGTTTGCGCTGCACTGCTCTGTTTGATAAACTGACAACTTGCGACTTCCCTTGAGCACTGCAAATCGCATGTGCGACATTCATCCTCTCACTTTCAGCAATACTGAGTGATTCCAAATCACTATCCATTACCATATCATTCTGAAGCTATGTCTAATTTCAGACATTTTAGATTTACCATTTTTCTTATTACCAAGGTCAAGTACCCTCTTAACCAACAGAGCGGCACCACAGTTATCCTCGGCAACCTCTGGCTCCAACACACAGACCTCCCTGAAGGTTTCCAAGGACAACTCTGCACAGTTGCTAAGGGGAATTGCATATCCTGCTCAGCGATCACCCCTACTTCATTACTAGTGAACACATCACCATAAGTACACGTATCATCAACATCTTCAACATCAGCATTCATAAACATAGCAGTTTTATAATCTCGATCAGATTGACTTTTATCAGAACGCATGGCACCCTGCATGCGACTCAGCACATCACCCTTCCTCTCTAAAGGAATTATTTTGCCCACTAGGGCAGCTTCACAGTTGTCCTGGGAAACCATTTGCCTTACCAATACAGGCTCCTTAGCGGTTTCCCTTGGCAACTCTGCTGCACCTGTCTCTATCGCTAGGGAACATGACACACCAACCGTTTTGGTCACCCCTAACACATCACTCTCAGCACTCTGCTGGACTACCTTAGGTGCACACAAAGTCCATATGTCCTTTTCAATAACTGACCTTGCTGCAAGCAGGGTTTTAACCTGTGGCTCCCCACTGATCTGGGTAGCACACTGCAGCAAGTCCATCTTTACACTTTCTGCAGATCTCCTCACCGGACATACTGCTATTTCACGTGGATCACAAATTGCAACAGTCTTACCATTTCTTGAAGCAGGTAACTCTGTCTTCATTTGAGGGCGCTGTCTTTCAGTTGCACTTTTACTGGCCAACTCGCCCTGGTGGCCACAGGATGAAATCACAGCAGGCAACTCCCACTGTTTAGCACCCCCTGCAGACACAAAAGAAGACTTCTTGTTGCCAGGGGTGACTGCAAACATATCTGCAAAAGAATCTTGGCCCACCGATAAAAAGTTCTGCTCGGCAACATCGCTTTCAACTGCACCCCAGAATCTAGGGCAAGAAAATATGCCGTGCCCCAGCTGACCACATTCCAGGCATGGTGGTTGGCGACTTTCTCCTGTTGCTAAGGGAGATGACACTCTCCCCACCCCAGAATTTCCCTTGCATCTGACACATCTTCTCCGGTTGCGAACGGAAACGGTGCTCTCCCAGCTGCACGTTGCTGGCTCTCTAACCCACGTAAACTTCTCTCTCCATGAAGCGGCGTTGCTTTAAACCTGCCAGTACTCTCTGTAGGCAATATCTTTGTCTTGCGGTTCATGATGTGTCGGAACTCTCCTCTAAGAAGGATTTCCTCTTTAAACTGGCAGTAATCGTCGTGGTCACCGTCCATCAAATTGTAAACAGACCGGTACTCTACCAATAATAAGGTTTGCAGCAATTTTGGCCACCGGTCTCTAGGCCACCTCCTCCCTACAGCGACTTCTTCAAATTTCTCTAGGAAGTCCCCAACCTCCTCTGTAGGTAGCATGGGTTGCATATAATCAGATGCCACTATCTCAGCCCTTTGTACCGCATCCGACTCTTTAGTTTGGTTCACTGACCTGACATCATAGGCGTTGCTATGGGCAACTGCACCCATCTGCTCACTCTTTACATTCAGAGCATGCTTCTCATATCTTTGCTTTGTTGAAGCTTGGGACAAAGGGCATTTGGAAACTTCATGTCCCCACTCACTGCATCATAAACAGCGCACCTGGCTTTCAAAACTTTTCACCTTGATAGCTAGCCGGCCTGCACCAGCGTTGCTAGGGGTAACAGCATGAACTTTCCCTTTTGGCCAAGTGCTTTTTGCACGAGTCTGGGGCTTGTTCTGTCGGCGACAAACCCTCCAGCCACAAAGTCCTGTCTCTCATTTCAGCAAATATTGCTTTCTGTTTGCGAGTTGACCTCCCCATTGCTGCAAACAAGACAATGGTTTTTAACACAGTTCCTTAACACAGGACATTTTTGGTGTATTGTCTTCAAGACTTGCAAACAGCACACTTTCACACGCAGACTTCACTCTCTGCGATTCCACTTGAATCATCCATTCACTGGGCCTTCCCAAATGGATATGTCTTCTCAGGCCACGCTGAGCTTACTTCCACAGGTATGCCACCTGTATGCAACACAGTCCACTAATTGAACTCCTGTGTAATGCAGTTTTCCTGACTGTCACACACAGCTAACAGAAGTTCACAGCAGAAAACTTTTACTTTCAGTTCATATTGGCTGTTCATCATAGCATTGCTGCAATGACAACTTGCGACTTCCCTTGAGCACTGCAAATCGCATGTGCGACATTCATCCTCTCACTTTCAGCAATACTGAGTGATTCCAAATCACTATCCATTACCATATCATTCTGAAGCTATGTCTAATTTCAGACATTTTAGATTTACCATTTTTCTTATTACCAAGGTCAAGTACCCTCTTAACCAACAGAGCGGCACCACAGTTATCCTCGGCAACCTCTGGCTCCAACACACAGACCTCCCTGAAGGTTTCCAAGGACAACTCTGCAGCCTTATACACAGTTGCTAAGGGGAATTGCATATCCTGCTCAGCGATCACCCCTACTTCATTACTAGTGAACACATCACCATAAGTACACGTATCATCAACATCTTCAACATCAGCATTCATAAACATAGCAGTTTTATAATCTCGATCAGATTGACTTTTATCAGAACGCATGGCACCCTGCATGCGACTCAGCACATCACCCTTCCTCTCTAAAGGAATTATTTTGCCCACTAGGGCAGCTTCACAGTTGTCCTGGGAAACCATTTGCCTTACCAATACAGGCTCCTTAGCGGTTTCCCTTGGCAACTCTGCTGCACCTGTCTCTATCGCTAGGGAACATGACACACCAACCGTTTTGGTCACCCCTAACACATCACTCTCAGCACTCTGCTGGACTACCTTAGGTGCACACAAAGTCCATATGTCCTTTTCAATAACTGACCTTGCTGCAAGCAGGGTTTTAACCTGTGGCTCCCCACTGATCTGGGTAGCACACTGCAGCAAGTCCATCTTTACACTTTCTGCAGATCTCCTCACCGGACATACTGCTATTTCACGTGGATCACAAATTGCAACAGTCTTACCATTTCTTGAAGCAGGTAACTCTGTCTTCATTTGAGGGCGCTGTCTTTCAGTTGCACTTTTACTGGCCAACTCGCCCTGGTGGCCACAGGATGAAATCACAGCAGGCAACTCCCACTGTTTAGCACCCCCTGCAGACACAAAAGAAGACTTCTTGTTGCCAGGGGTGACTGCAAACATATCTGCAAAAGAATCTTGGCCCACCGATAAAAAGTTCTGCTCGGCAACATCGCTTTCAACTGCACCCCAGAATCTAGGGCAAGAAAATATGCCGTGCCCCAGCTGACCACATTCCAGGCATGGTGGTTGGCGACTTTCTCCTGTTGCTAAGGGAGATGACACTCTCCCCACCCCAGAATTTCCCTTGCATCTGACACATCTTCTCCGGTTGCGAACGGAAACGGTGCTCTCCCAGCTGCACGTTGCTGGCTCTCTAACCCACGTAAACTTCTCTCTCCATGAAGCGGCGTTGCTTTAAACCTGCCAGTACTCTCTGTAGGCAATATCTTTGTCTTGCGGTTCATGATGTGTCGGAACTCTCCTCTAAGAAGGATTTCCTCTTTAAACTGGCAGTAATCGTCGTGGTCACCGTCCATCAAATTGTAAACAGACCGGTACTCTACCAATAATAAGGTTTGCAGCAATTTTGGCCACCGGTCTCTAGGCCACCTCCTCCCTACAGCGACTTCTTCAAATTTCTCTAGGAAGTCCCCAACCTCCTCTGTAGGTAGCATGGGTTGCATATAATCAGATGCCACTATCTCAGCCCTTTGTACCGCATCCGACTCTTTAGTTTGGTTCACTGACCTGACATCATAGGCGTTGCTATGGGCAACTGCACCCATCTGCTCACTCTTTACATTCAGAGCATGCTTCTCATATCTTTGCTTTGTTGAAGCTTGGGACAAAGGGCATTTGGAAACTTCATGCCCCCACTCACTGCATCATAAACAGCGCACCTGGCTTTCAAAACTTTTCACCTTGATAGCTAGCCGGCCTGCACCAGCGTTGCTAGGGGTAACAGCATGAACTTTCCCTTTTGGCTTGGTTCAGCGCAGCCAAGTGCTTTTTGCACGAGTCTGGGGCTTGTTCTGTCGGCGACAAACCCTCCAGCCACAAAGTCCTGTCTCTCATTTCAGCAAATATTGCTTTCTGTTTGCGAGTTGACCTCCCCATTGCTGCAAACAAGACAATGGTTTTTAACACAGTTCCTTAACACAGGACATTTTTGGTGTATTGTCTTCAAGACTTGCAAACAGCACACTTTCACACGCAGACTTCACTCTCTGCGATTCCACTTGAATCATCCATTCACTGGGCCTTCCCAAATGGATATGTCTTCTCAGGCCACGCTGAGCTTACTTCCACAGGTATGCCACCTGTATGCAACACAGTCCACTAATTGAACTCCTGTGTAATGCAGTTTTCCTGACTGTCACACACAGCTAACAGAAGTTCACAGCAGAAAACTTTTACTTTCAGTTCATATTGGCTGTTCATCATAGCATTGCTGCAAAAACGTACAGTTGCTTTCTACTCACTGTTTTGTTGGTATGCGGATCTGGAACTCTTCCAAACTGCCCGCATTCTCCACCATATGTAAGATTGGGGAATCAGACTCCAATGGTAGGTGCACTTTTTAGTGAGTAGACCATTCCAGAACTGTGTTTTTAAGGGCTTGGTAGCCCACTTTTATTTAATAGCATCAAAAGTTCACATATATTAGCAGCCCTTGCAGGGGTTCCATCATTCCTGTTTCTTGAAAAAGAATCAACAGTTCAGCCTCCCGGCTTTCACACTAGCCGTCCTGCTGTTTCAAGGCCTTTAGCTTAGGCCCCAAGTTCTGCTCCTCAGAACTACTAGTTTCAAAGGTAAGCACACATCTAGCTTACATCTCGCTGCTCCAACATCAATGACCTCTGCCTCCTGCAGAGACACATCCACTCTGTGACTTTCTCTCACAGAGCTTTTGGGAGTCACTTGACTCCTTAGCACAGACCTTCTGTCTGTGGGGTGGGGCCCTGAATGCTGTTCAGGTCAGACTTAAAAAGCTGACCACACAGCTGTATAATTAAGGTGTCTGTCTCTCCAAAATATG
Organism: Rana kukunoris; assembly: GCA_029574335.1. Lineage (NCBI taxonomy): Eukaryota > Metazoa > Chordata > Amphibia > Anura > Ranidae > Rana > Rana kukunoris. The sequence continues at coordinate 85,808,835 of CM056060.1, read as the reverse complement.
GCGAAAATCCGCCATCATTCAGGTAAGACAGACCCAAACCATCACAACTCACTGATGTGCACTATTGACACTGTAGTGGCCATACGTGTGCACACAGGGTGTGCCTGGGCACACCCTAATCACACTGTGTGGCACAAATTTCCCCTGGGGTTTAACTGTTACATTTCACCAAAGCCATCTAACAGGGCTCCCCAAAAAATTGTAAACATTTTATTTTTTTAGGAATAATAAAAATAAAAATGACTGTAAAGTATTGGTTCAATATTGAGTCGGCCCACCCTTTGCAGCAATAACAGCTTCAACTCTTTTGGGAAGGCTGTCCACAAGGTTTAGGAGTGTGTCTATGGGAATGTTTGACTATTCTTCCAGAAGTACATTTGTGAGGTCAGGCACTGATGTTGGATGAGAAGACCTGGCTCGCAGTCTCCACTCACATTCATCCCAAAAGTGTTCTATCGGGTTGCTCATCGATGTCTTTATGGAATACTGATTAGCACTATTGGCATGGTATGGGCACTGAGGATTGTGCCAGCTTGCAGCGCAAGCTGAACTGGCTAAGATGGGGTACGTGGTGGGGCAGATGTGCAAGAGGTACAGGGGTGGGAGGGATAAAAAGGGGGTTCAGCAGTGGGACAAAAAAGCAGGGCGTACAGGGATAGGGGAGATGAGCAGGGGGTTACAGTGGTGGGACAGATGAGCAGGGGATTACAGTGGTGGAGCAGATGAGCAGGGGATTACAGTGGTGGGGCAGATGTGCAGGGGATTACAGTGGTGGAGCAGATGTGCAGGGGGTTACAGTGGTGGGGCAGATGTGCAGGGGGTTACAGTGGTGTGGCAGATGTGCAGAGGGGTTACAGTGGTGGGGCAGATGAGCAGGGGGGTACAGTGGTGGGGCAGATGTGCAAGGGGGGTACAGCAGTGAGGAAGATAAGCTGTAGGGAAGATGAGCAGGGGGGTACAGTGGTGGGGCAGATGAGCAGGGGGTACCGTGGTGGGACAGATGTGCAGGCGGTTACTTCTGGGTGGAAATCCACACAATTACTCAAAAATGACTATAAGATACCTGATGATCCCACATTTTTTTTGATCCATGTTCAAATATCCCTGTTAAAATATACAAAAAATCCATTGTACGTCACCTGCTAAATGCTGCTAAGTCCTGTATCCCTCATCAATGGAAGCAACAACTGGTTTCGAAAAGTGGAAGACATAATTAAGATGGAGGACTTGATATAGCACAACATAAACAAGAGAACTATTCAAAAACCTGGGGGCTTTGGAACCTGTTTTTTCTTTGTGAAGATGGCAATGCCCTCCTCGGGTCATGAATGCTACGTCAAAGCCAAAATGACAAATTGCCTTTGTTATCCCGTGTCATCGCCATCTCACACTTTTCTCCCCCTCCTCCCCTCCCTTTTTTTTCCTTCTCCTTTTCCCTTCTCTTCAGATCTTTCCACTCTCTACTCCTGTTTTTGGAAAACAGAAACTGAGATTGGCCATGTTGTTAGTTACATGCTTGAAGTTTTCAATGTTTTTAAACTGTTGCTGTAATGATTTGGTTTTGCCTTTTCTCAGGTTCAATAAAATTATATTTGGAAAAAAACCTCATCCAAAGAACATTTTAGCTTGAAATGGCCACTCACCATAGCTGATCCTAGTATAGATGTATACATGTGAAAGCCTCAGTCATGGGACTGTAGTCATAACCTTTTAAGAACTAATATATATTTTAATAGATAAATAATACTACAAAATATACCTGTGGTATGAAATGGCAATGGCCTTTATTTATAGGTGTAAATAAATTGATTATATTAAACAATTCTTAAATCAAAATTAAATAATCAATTTAAGTATATTAAATCAATTTTATTAACATATAACCATATATATATCTTATAATAATATCTTATAACAAGAATCTCGACGAGAAAATACAGAGCAGGTTCTCTATTTTTCTCGTCGAGATTCTGGCCAGATTTCCAGACGAGAAACCTGAAAGCCTCGTACACACGCTCGGTTTACTCAGCAAGAAAGGTCTGCCAGCAGTTTTCTTGCTGGTTCTTGCCGAGAAAACCGAGCGTGTGTACGAGGCTTGAGTCTTCCCCAAATTCTTTACCAAATACTTTGGGTCTGGTATGAATCTTAAAGAGGAACCCCACATAAATAATTTGGGTCAAAAATCCATATCAGACCCTAAAGCTGCCAGACCATATCTGGCCATATGTCCTCAACATAACATAAAACATAAAAATTTAGAAAGCAAATAATCTTTCTTCACACATTTAGGCTAACATTTATACTGCTACATGTCTTTGGTAAAAATAACCCAAATTGGTGTATATTATTTAGTCTGTGTGAAAGCTACAGTCAGCCTCTTTTTACACTGGTGTGACTTGCCATGCAATTTGACAGTTTAAAATCACATGACAAATCACACCCTATTTGTGCTGTAAGCTGGGGAATAGGCAGCAGGTACAAAGCTCTCAGGGATAAGCAACCTCTCAGGAACAGATACCAAATCCAAGAAGGTAGTGACACACAGTGTGATGTTTATTTGTGATATATACAAGTCTATATACAGGTGCTGTACATAGGGTGACCATGTGTCCCGGATTGTCCCGCATTTTGCAAGTCTGCCCCGGGCACAATCGTTCCAGGACAATACAGTGTCCCAGGATTAAACTGACACAGACACCCCCCAGGCCAATCTTCTGCTCCCCAAAAAGTCCACCACATCACCGCTTTACTCACTGATAGTACTTGTCCTGGCCGGGAATGCCTGGAGAAGCACAATCCCGCCCCCTGCTTGTGATTGGAGAAATCATAAATCCTGCCTCTTGTGTCCAATCACTGTGCTGTGAATCGTTACAGCACAAGCTTATTTTTGGGAAGGGAGGGTGTCCCTGAATGGTAGTTTGGAAATGTGGTCACCCTAGCTGTACAGTGTCTCAGGGACACTTCCACATTTGCAGCTTTTTGTTCTTACAGACAGGAATTGTCTGATTGGCAGTGTGAGAGCACTGGCTGTCTGTCTCAGGTGAGTACAAATTGGCCTGGGAGAGAGGACAAAGATCTGAACTGTATCTTGGCTCAGAGATCCCTAAATGTGTATGAGAGGAGCCTGGGAGATGTATAAACCCTGAACAGGAGTTTTTCCGGCTTTCTCTGGGACACTCTGCTACATATTGCCCCCCCCCCCATTTTAACCGCAGGGTTAGAACACCTGTGGCCAAACAGTAGTGAACAGGGCATCTACATTCCCCATCTTAACACCTGGCCCGTGTTTTACTGTAAAGGAATAATCCTGTAGAGCCAGGATTGGATGGGTGATCTGTTTATCAAAGTTGCCCGGACAGGAGGGAGGGGCTGTATATGAGGGCACATGGTGGGGAACACACAGCTATTGAAATGAAAACTGTTATGTTCCCCCGGCACTCTAATCAACCAGGCGGTGGCTCTCCTCTCTCCTCCCCTGCACATGCTGAACCGGAGGGACACAGGGTGCACTGGAGGGACACAGGGTGCACTGGAGGGACACAGGCTGCACTGGAGGGTCACAGGCTTTATTTTGGTGGTATTTGATCACAGGGTTTTTTTTTTTTGCGCTATAAACAAAAGAAGATAATTTTGAAAAAAACACAATATTTTTTTTTTAAAAACAATTTTTTTTCTCAGTTTAGGCCGATATGTATTCTTATACATATTTTTGGTAACAAAAAAATCGCAATAAGCGTATATTGATTGGTTTGCGCAAAAGTTATAGCGTCTACAAAATAGGGGAACGTTTTATTGCATTTTTTTACTAATAATGGTGGCAATCTGCTATTTTTATTGTGACTTGAATTTGCAGCGGACATATCGGACACTTTTGACACATTTTTGGGACCATTCACATTTATACAGGGATTAGTGCTATAAAACTGGACTGATTACTGTTTCAATGTCACTGTCAGGGAAGGGGTTAACACTAGGGGGTGCTGAATGGGGTTAAATATGTTCCCTAGTGAGCGATTCTAACTGTAGGGGGAGGGGACTCACAAGGGGAGGAGGTGATCTGTGTTCCTCTGTACTGGGAACACACATCGGTCTTCTCACCTCTGACAGGACATGGATCTGTGTGTTTACACACACACATCCATGGTCCTGCTGTGATCGCAAGCAATCGCTGGTGCCTGGCGGAGGTGGGGATATATTATGGAGAGGGATGGATAGTGCTGGGCAGTGGCGGCCCGCCCATAGGGAAGCACGGGCGCCGCCCCCCTCCCGCAGTCACACACAAAAAAAAACAAAAAAAAACGGGGCCTTTAAGAACTTTTATTTGGCTAAAATGTCATTTTGACATTTTAACCGCAGTTCTGGCGGCCGTCTATAGAGGGCGCTGCAGCGCCACCCCCTCTCGCAAATAACATACATTCGTGCATAATTGCACGAATGTATGCTATTGTTGGTTGCCAGCTGCCTGGTCTATTCCTATAACCGGACATGGGTCGCCGATTACCCGAATAGCGCCAGCTGGTAGGCTGAGGGGAACTGCCTATCAAAGCCAGTGGCTCTGATAGGCTTTTCCCGGACCGCCCTCCGGCTCTTGGAAGTCTATGCTCGGAGCGCAGGCAATCTGCGTTCCTTGCATGAGACTGACGGCCGTTTCAGCCAATCAGGTTCCCGGATTCTGGTTATCAGGGACCTGATTGGCTGAAGCTTCACCACGGCGGCAGAAGACATAGAGGGAGGACATGGAAGCTTCAGGTAAGTGCTTTTTACAGGGAAAGGGGCGACAATGGGCACAGTGGCATCATGGGGCACAGTGATGACAAAGGGCACAGAGGTGACAATTGGCACAGTCAGTGGCATCATGGGGCACAGTGGTGACAATGGGCACAGTGGCATCATGGGGCACAGTGGTGACAATTAAAGGGCACAGTGACATGCAGAGTGGCATCAATGGGCACAGTGGTGACAATTAAAGGGCACAGTGGTGACAATTGGCACAGTGGCAACAATTGAGGGGCACAGTGGCTGCGTTTGATGGCATGGCACAGTGACTGCGTTTGATGGCACAGTGGTGACAATTGATGGCACAGTGGTGACAATTGATGGCATAGTGACTGCGTTTGATGGCATGGCACAGTGGTGACAATTGATGGCACCGATTCTGTGTTCAATGGCATGGCACAGTGGTGACAATTGATGGCACAGTTGCTGTTTGATGGCATGGCACAGTGGTGACAATTGATGGCACAGTTGCTGTTTTGCATGGCACAGTGGTGACAATTGATGGCACAGTGACTGCATTTGATGGCAAGGCACAGTGGTGACAATTGATGGCACAGTGGCTGCATTTGATGGCATGGCACAGTGGTGACAATTGATGGCACAGTTGCTGTGTTGCATGGCGCAATGGTGACAATTGATGGCACAGTGACTGCATTTGATGGCAAGGCACAGTGGTGACAATTGATGGCACAGTGACTGCATTTGATGGCATGGCACAGTGGTGACAATTGATGGCACAGTTGCTGTGTTTGATGGCATGGCACAGTGGTGACAATTGATGGCACAGTTGCTGTGTTGCATGGCACAGTGGTGACAATTGATGACACAGTTGCTGTGTTTGATAGCATGGCACAGTGATGACAATTGATGGCACAGTGGCTGCATTTGGTGGCATGGCACAGTGGTGACAATTGATGGCACAGTTGCTGTGCTGCATGGCACAGTAGCTGCGTTTGATGGCATGGCACAATGGTGACAATTGATGGCACAGTGACTGCATTTGATGGCAAGGCACAGTGGTGACAATTGATGGCACAGTTGCTGTGTTTGATGGCATGGCACAGTGGTGACAATTGATGGCACAGTTGCTGCGTTTGATGGCATGGCACAGTGGTGACAATTGATGGCACAGTTGCTGTTTGGCATGGCACAGTGGTGACAATTGATGGCACAGTGACTGCATTTGATGGCATGGCACAGTGATGACAATTGATGGCACAGTTGCTGTGTTTGGTGGCATTGCACAGTGGTGACAATTGATGGCACAGTGGCTGCATTTGGTGGCATGGCACAGTGGCTGCATTTGGTGGCATGGCACAGTGGCTGCCTTTGATTGCAAAAATTTTGAGCACCTGCCGCCACTGGTACTGGGTGGATGTGGGGATATTTTATGGAGAGGGATGGATGATGCTGGGCGGAGGTTGGGATAGTGTTAAAATAAAAATGGGTGCACCGAAGGACTCAGTGGGACAGCCAGTCGGCAAGCCTTGGGGAATGTTGGTGGTCAGGTGCTGGGAGGCCCAGGCCTGAAGCTGTGTAAGGGGCCCCAAATTTTCTAAAGGCAGGATCTCCCATCCTGGGTGGACATCATATGACGTCCTGGGCTTCCTGGTTGTCTAAAAAAAACAAAAAAGTTGTGTCACTTTTATTCATATTACAAGGAATGCAAACACCCCTTGTAATAGAAGAAAGCATGACAGGTCCTCTAAAATATTAGATCTGGGGTCAAAAAGACCTCACACTAAAATGCTATAAAAAAATTATGTCATTTAAAAAAATTATAAAAAAAGTTCCTTTAAGATTATTGGGCGGAAGTGAAGTTTTGACGTCACTTCCGCCCTGCACTTGTCTCCCTGTCAGCCCAGGGACAGGACCCAATCACCTCTGCAGCAGGCTCCGGTAAGCGGCGGAGGGCACAGGAGAGCAGTGGGAGGGGGGCCCTTCACCGCTGATGATAACAGTGATCTTGCGGCGAATCTGTCACAGAGACCACTTTTACCTGAAAGAGGACCGCCCACTGAAGAAGAGGATACCGGGGTTATAGTAGCTAGCTGCTACCATAACAACGGTGTAATGGTCACCACCGCTTACGACCTTCCATCCAACCACGACAAGCTTATCTGACACACTCTGACAATCTTGCATACACGATCCATATCCATTCCCATAAACAAGACGAGACTCAAGCTCTGCACTTGCTTCAAAAGATATGACAATTTATTGGTATTTTCTCAGCTTCTTATACAGTCTCAAGCATAATGCAGTTAGTCACAGGACAATGTAGTCTCCACCCCCCTTCACACCATGGGGGGCTTCAATCACACTCTAAAAGGCATTCAGGTAAGCTAACCATGTAGACTTGTCGGCACCGCATCTTCAATAGAGTTAACTCAGAGAGCATGACATTCCTGTAGACAATGACATAAAAACCAAACACTATCACACAATGGCAGAGTCTTGTGAGAGTGGGTGCAATCAACACCTTCAACGGAATGTCTTTACAGTGAATAGCCAACACCTTAAGATATTTCAATAGCCTATTATACAAAGGTATGACTCACTGTCTGGTTGACCTGGTCATGTCATCATAAACTCCTTGTGATATCTCAGTCCTAAAATGAAGTATTAATAATGTCCCATCTGTAATATATGAATTATGATTCTTTGTCACCCTATGGCCCTAGTGGACATAAGGTGACCCTAGACATAGGAATATCTCAGTCTGTCACGGTTCATGCCGTTACGGTATTCCTCTTCAAAGTGCCAATGTATTCCTGTGGCGGGCGGTCTGGAAGTGGTTAAAGTGATCATGTTGTCAAAAAGAAAACAAATTAAAAAACTTTCTTACCTGCAACATAAGCAGTAAATCCTTACCCATATCAGTGCCTTAGCTGCCTTCAACTTCATATGATCACTAGGACAGATCCTTGGAAGTCCACCGGGAAACAACACCAGGGCAGCCATCAGGAATTATGGGACCCTTACACACATTCAGCAGGCTTGGGCCCCCCGGAGCAGAGAACCCCTCGGGGGGGGGGGGCTGGTGCTGCTGCCTCAAATTGAGAATCGGGGGGGCTGCCATGAATTGAGGAGCGGGGGAGGTCCTGCCGCTAATTGAGAAAATTGAGAAGAAAGAAATAAAAAAGTATATATATAAAATAAATTATACAAAAAAGGGGGGTTGCCATCCAGGGCTCTGGGGACCCATGGGCCCTTTAATAAAAATAAATAAAAAAATATATTTTTTCTTTCAGAAAAGGCGCTACGCTAAAGTTAGTGGGAGAGTGGGAGAGTTATGTTGCTCCCACTTCTAATTGTGCTAAATTGGGCTGCTGTCAGCACTGATTTATCCTGTGGGTCATGTGCTCCAGAGATGTAGTTCCATCTCTGGGTGGCAGGTGGCGCCAGAGGGATTCAGGCAGAGCCACTTTTCCCCAGCAGCCAATTGGAGGAGTTTTCCCTCGCGGAGCATGCTGGGGAGGGGTATATCTGGGGCAGACGCCATTTTTTTTAGGGTTTCTCACGGGTTCCAGGTGCGGCACCCACCTTTAGTGTGTGCGCACCCAACAGACCCCGGCGATATGGCCTACCAGGCTGGGGCCACATGCTACGCAGAGTTCCCTGCTGATGCTGAAAGGGGCCCTAGCGACTTGCTGGGGGTTTCCCTTCTACTGAAGAGATCCTAAGCTGTGTGCTGTTCGGTAGGGGATCGGCTTGAGGAGCACCCGGAGGCAGGTGATCCAAAAGGGCTTGAACGAACCATCGGGGATCTGGTCGTCAGGAACTGACAGATAACCATAGACTGTCAGGTGATGACCCCTACTAAAAGAGAACTTTCTGGGAGGATTCGCTCTACAGTCCAACATTGGGCCTGTGGCAGAGGTCTTCATCTTGAAACGCTAAATTTTACTAGAGCCAAGTCAGTGAGAGACACTTGTTCCTCCCAGCAAACTTAAGTGATGTTTAGGTTGCCAGGTTTGTGGCAGAAGTCTGTCCGGAGGCACTTTACCCACTCAGGCTAGAGTGGCGACGAATTGTTCTACTACGGAGAGCAGGACTGCTCTCTCTTTTCATCCAAAGCCTGATACCGCAACGTTACTTCCTTTCATCAACCTTTCCTCTCTACCTCATGTTGATGTTGGTTGTGTTGGACCAGGAAATAAAGCATTCAGAAAACTTTAGCGGCAGGTTGGGACATTCTCTTATTGCTCTGCTCACTGCAATCACCCCTAGACAACACACAAGGGTAATTTAATACGCTGATCCCAAATCAATCAGCGGCTCCTGAGGGGGTATGGCTACACGTGGGTGCTGGTCCGGGATTCGGCTGTTACCATTGGCGAGTAAAAAATGTATTAAGAGCAGAGAATCGTGTATTGAACTGTCCAGTGAAGCACGCGCCTGAAACTTGTCTGGACAAGTTCTTCAAGTGGGAGGAGTCACCCACCCCTGCGCGAGACGTGCAGTGAGAGTTTCACACCAAAGTAAGGAAGGTAATGCCCAGTTTTACTCCAAACTTGCCAGTCATTGCCGCCCACAAGAAGGAAGCAGCACGTGAGATGATGCCTGTTCCCATGTTGCCAACCGCAGCTTCTCCTAAATTGAGGCCACCCATGTCTATCTTGGGGACCTCTACTATGTTTGCTTCACCTGGAATACCCCTCATGGATACGGGGATCCGGATGTCCACAGAAGGACAGTTTGTTATGTTGTCGAGCGGAGGATTGGAGACTTTGGGACAGTCCTGCCCTCATTGCGAGGAGTTGTCTATTTGGATCCAGCTGTTCGCTCGGTGCCGGAGATGCCGGGCTTACTTATTTGCCGTGAAATCACCTGCAAAAACTCCTCGGGAGTATTGGGTGGACTACATCACCGGAGTCGTCACCGCGGAGGAGGAAGCCACAAGGCCTGAACCTTCCCCGTCGGTGGAGATCGTGGAGCCAGAGGCTCTGAATGCTGAAGTCATTTTGGTGTCATCAACGCTCACCCTGCCATCGGCTGCCTCGCCATCCCCCTTATCGGAGGTAAGCCCTAAAGTCGATGCAAGTTGAATTGATGACTTCATTAGCATGACTAACGCACAGGCCGAGGCCACACCTGAGACCCCTACCTCAACAGCGGTCTCCGTGTGGTGTGCCTCCATGGGAGCCAGGCCTGCCTGTGAAGAGCTGTTTGCCGGATTGGCCCAGGGACCTATCCAAGGTCCACGCTTACCTGCCTGCTGAGGAACTGAATTTCTCAGACTTTGATTCACAATCGGGAGAAGATGACCTTCCGGACTATCTTTTTAAACCAAGTTTCCCGGAGCAACAGGGGTTCGGAGGATTCCGTGCCCCCCGCACTATTCGACAGAGAAAGAAACGCTCTAGCCGGAGTGCACCATGTGGGCCAGAAGTATCATCCGTGGAGGTCCCGCAGCTGACCTTGGGAGACAGTGAGTCTGTTCCTGTTTTGTCCCTCACCGCTCCTTTGCCCCTTGCTGTGCCTGCCTTGAGAAGGGCACCGGACACTATTATGCTGCCGGGACAAGGAGATCTACGCACGCTGCCCAGACTGTCCAGGTTACAGCGCCTGGTAATACAAAAGGTTTCCACCCGCTCTGGGTATGAGTACCCTTTTGTGCCATCCTCCCGTCTACATCAGGTGGATCAGGATCGGGAGGGATGGTGCCAGGAGGCCATATGGACACATCTAAATGCCAAAATCTGCTCCAGATACCCAAAGTCAAATACAAGTCCAAAGGAGAAAGAAGGTTTGCGTTCCAAGGTCCCAGACTATGGAACGCTTTACCAACCAGCATTCGGTTGGAGGAGAACCACTTGGCCTTCAGAAGAAAGATCAAAACTCATCTCTTTTGATATCAAAAGAAGACAGGAACAACAAGCGCCCAGAGGCGATTAAGTTTGCATGTGCCGCCCTATATAAGTTTTTTGCTCACTCACTCACTCACTCACTCACTAACTCACTCACTCACCGCTAGACAACACACAAGGGTAACATAATACACCTATCCCAAATCAATCAGCGGCTCCTGAGGGGGTATTGCTAAATATATATATATAAAATAAATAAAAAATACTTTTAACCCAGGGGCCTGGGGACCTCTGGGCCCTTTAATTAAAAAAAAATATATTTATATAAAAAAACAATTAAAAAGGGGGGGGGTTGCCATCCATGGCCCTGGGGACCTCCAGGCCCATTACAAAAAAAAGGGGGGTTGCCATCCGGGCCCCTGGGGACCTCCAGGCCCCTTACAGGTGTACTGCCTGTACCCCCCTGATGGCGGCCCTGAACAACACTTCCAGGAGTGTCAATCCCCTGGGTCCCCTGCCGTTCACACTAGTTAATTCATTTGACCTCATGTCACCACTTTCTCCACCAATTACATGAGGTGAAAGAAGGAACCATTGAAAGCTGTGGGGAACTCAGGAGATCGACACTCCTGGAAATGTTTATTTCTCAGTGGAGTTTAAAGAACCAGTCCTAATGATCTTAGGGGACTACAGCAGCACAGACACTGGTAGACGGGGGTATTTACTGCACTTGTTTTACATGTAAGAGGAGTTTTAAAAACATTTTGTTCTGACAGGTTCACATTACTCACCATCCTCATGAAGTGGACTTGCTGCTGGACTGCACTTTTTTCTCCTATAAAGAAATACGGCCCCCAGGAGAAATCTTTAACTATTTGACTTTGTACAATGCAATCTGTTTTACACAAAGATGACAAAAATATATAAAAGTCCAAATAAAGCTTATATATTATTTGCCACTTTAAGTTTTACTGGGAAATCAAAGACAAGACGAAGACAGGACACATGGGGAAACACATATGAGCAGTCTAGGCAGTATTCTGAGTTTCGGCCCCAAGACATCTGGCAGGTCGCCTGAGCTTTTATATCACAACTGTCTTTGACTAGTAAAGTAGAAGAAAACGAGGGAATAAACAATGGATAAAAGCTGTCTGGCTTATTTCTCATAAAAAGAGAGCAGTAGGGGTAAAGACAATATTAGCTTGTCAGAAATGGAAATCGAGCCAGAAAACCCAGATCTTCGACAGTAGTTGTGAGTTTTTTTCTGACTAATAAAGTCAATTCTATTATACATGGAGGCGGAAGGAGCTATTTTTTTGGTGCAAAATCCCAAACTTTTGGCCAAGTGACACAGTGACAGATTACCCCTGGGGACCGTATTTGTTTATAGGAGAAAAAAGTGTCATCCAGCAGCAAGTCCATGGTGACTCCTTGATTTGAAATCCATTTTCTTTATTGCCCCACTTCATGAGGATGGTAAGTGCTTTAACAAGTAATATAAAAAAAAATGGTGGAATTTCAGCAGCAATATCTTGACAGACAGGAGGGGAGACATTTGACAGGTAAGGATACATGCAGGAGGCATCTATATCCTTATAGATCAGCACTATGGCAGTAGTTTAGAAAGGATGAGAGTGGGTTTACATCCACGTTAATCGAGTGAAGGTTAAATATGGGTCTCTTAGTTACACAGGGGGGATATATAGTGCCTTGAAAAAGTATTCATACCCTTTGACATTTTCCACATTTGGTCATGTTACAACCAAAAAAGTGAAAAGTATGGTGTGCATTTTAACCCCCTTTACCCTAATACCCCTAACTAAAACCTAATTAGTAAATAGAGTGCACCTGTGTGTAATTTATTCTTAGTATAAATGTGGCTGTTCTGTGAAGCCTTCAGAGGTTTGTTAGAGAACCTTAGTGAACAAACAGCATCATGAAGGCCAAGGAACACACCAGACAGGTCAGGGATACAGTTGTGGAGAAGTTTAAAGCAGGGTTAGGTTATAAAAAAGATTCCCAAGCTTTGAACATCTCACAGAGGACTGTTCAATCCACCATCCAAAAATAGAAGAGTATGACACAACTATAAACCTACCAATACATGGCTGTATTGACAGACTTTTTCCATCGGATATTCCGATCGTGTGTATGCCCCATCGGATTATTTCCATCAGAAATTCAGATGAATTCCTTCTGAATTTAAATTTTCTCTTTTACTCTGATGGAATTCCATCGGAATTCCGATGTGATTTTGGTCGGACAAAGGTCTGACCGCGTACAGGCCTTTAGTCATGCACTCCACAAATCTAGTCTTTATGGAAGAGTGGCAAGAAGAAAGCTATTGTTGAAAGAAAGCCATAAGAAGTTGTTTGCAGTTTGTGAAAAGCCATGTGGGGCACACAGCAAACACGTGGAAGAAGGTGCTCTGGTCAGATGAGACCAAAATTAAAAATTTTGGCCTAAAAGCAAAACAATTTGGGCCGGATTCACATAGATCGGCGCATATATATGCCGCCGTAGCGTATGTCTTTTATGCTACGCCGACGCAGCGAGGAGAGGAAAGCATGGAATTCACAAAGCAAATGCTCCCAACTCTGCGCCAGCGTAGCGTATATTTGTAGGGCTTAAGCCAGCGTAAGTGGAAGTAGGTGGAAGTGGGTGTGATCCATGGTAATGAAGCGTGACCCCATGCGAATGATGTGCCGAGTGCCAGACAAGAACTTAGAACGAACTGCGCATGCGTCGTGTCGTGGCTGCATCCCAGTGCGCATGCTCACAATCACGTCGAAACAACTGCCTAAGATACGTCGAATCACTGCCTACGGTGTGAACGTAACCTACGCCCAGCCGTATTCACGTACAATGTAAACTACGTAAAATTTGACGGCTTGTGTTCCCTGGTCCATACCTTTGCATGGATTGTGCCTCGTCTATGGGGAATAATTTTACGCCGATGTAAAACTTACGCAAAGTGCTTAAATCATGCGCCCGGCACAAGTACGTTTTGTGAATCGACATATCTCCCTCATTTGCATATATAATTAGAAAATCAATGGAAAAGCCACACGCGTCCAGCATAAATATGCGGCCACTCTACGCCGGCGTAGGCAAGTTACGTCGGTCGGATGAAGTCAGTTTTTAGGCATATCTATGTTTGTGGGTACGGCGCACAGATACGGCGGCGCATATTTGTACTTACGTGGCGTATCTGGAGATACGTCGGCGTAAGTGCTTTGTGAATCCGGGCCAATGTGTGGCGAAAACTAACACTACACATCACCCTGAACACACCATCCCCACTGTAAAACATGGTGGTGGCAGCATCATGGTGTAGGGATGCTTTTCTTCAGTAGGGACAGGGAAGCTGGACAGAGTTGAAGAGTTGATGGGAAGATGGATGGAGCCAAATACAGGACAATCTTAGAAGAAAACCTGTTAGGCCGCGTACACACGAGGGGATATGTCCGCTGAAAACGGTCCGATGGACCGTTTCAGCAGACATCTCCGCTCGTGTGTATGGGCTAGCGGACAGATTTCTCCACCCGACAGATTTCAAAGCATGCTTTGAAATCTATCCGGTGGGAATCTGTCCGCCCGACATGTCTGCTGGTTAGTACACTTACCAGCAGACATGTCGGCCCCCACCGCCGCCGCGCCGCTGCCGAATGGATTCGGCGCATGCGCGGAAGTGTTTTACTTCCTGGTGCGGTGACGTGGCGGTGACGCGGCGGCGTCAACGTCACCGCCGCGTCACCACTACGTCACCGCGCCGTCCGGCGGCGGGGAATTTGATCCGATGGTGTGTACACGCCATCGGATCAAACTCCCGATCGGACATATCCGATGGAAATGGTCCGCGGACCGTTTTCATCGGATATATCCGATCGTGTGTACGCCGCCTCAGAGTCTGTAAAAGACTTGAGTGAGGTGGAGGTTCACCTTCCAGCAAGACAACGACCCTAAACATAAAGCAAGAGCTACAATGGAATGGTTTGGATCAAAGCATATTCATGTGTTAGAATGGCCCAGTCAACGTCCAGACCTAAATTCAAATAAGAATCTGTGTCAAGACTTTAAAATTGTTGTTCACAGACGCTCTCCAACATGGTGTAAAGGTGGACTCTAATGGGGACACCTGCTGTAAAGGGGGACTCTGAAGGGGACACCTGCTGTAAAGGGGGAGTCTGATGGGGACATCTGTTGTAAAGGGGGGCTCTGATGGGGACATCTGCTGTAAAGGGGGACGCTGATGGGGACATCTGCTATAAAGGGGGACTCTGATGGGGACATCTGCTGTGAAGGGGGACTCTGATGGGGACACCTACTGTGAAGGGGGACTCTGATGGGGACACTTCCTGTAATAGGTGGCACCTGCTGTAAAGAGGGATGATTGGATCATCTGATGTAAAAGGGGACTCTGATAAGGACATCTTATGTTAAGCAGATTTATTTTATTTTACTTGAAATGTGGATGTGATTGGCCTACTGTTACAGGCACAGTGAGGTAGCAATTGGTGGGAACACTGAGGCTGCATATGATGGGCACAGTAAGGGTGCAATTCATGGTCACAGTGAGGCTGCAATTCATGGGCACAGTGAGGCTGCATATGATGAGCACAGTGAGGGTGCATTTGATGGACACAGTGAGGCTGCAATTCATGGGCACAAGGGGGCTGCATTTGATGGGCGCAGTGAGGGTGCATTTCATGGGAACATTGTATCTAGGAGTAATGATACATAAACAATCATTGGCTATTTACAGTCCTGCATTACTAACCGTTTAAGTTCTTAGTTTGTTTGCGCCCACCAAAAAAAATTGAGCACCAGCCGCCACTGATTAAGGATGAGCTACCTGTTCCAGGGTTTTGCCCAAATCTCAACTGTTCAGTGAATGACCAAACTAAATGGGTGTTTGAACACTGGTACACAAAAGAAGGGACTTTGAAAGTTCTAATTACCACACCAATTTTTTTAAACATTAACAATTCATTTTATTGATTCAAGTAAAATCAAGTTAAAATCAAAAACTGTAATCAGGTTTTATTCCACACTAACAGACTGGATTTACATATTCCATGCTTCAACAGATGCAATAATCTCAACATGTTTCCCTACATTTATGGCTTCTTCAGGAGTTTATGGGGTAAATTCATGTTACTCATTTGCATGAATTATTGCATGCGGGCATGGGTCCCCCAAAAACCATACCAGGCCTTGTCCCCACCCTTCCCTGTGCATACTGGGTCATGATGTCACAAGGGGTGGGTCCATCAGGTAAAGGTGGCCTGCCCCTTAACTATATAAGTAATGTCAGGCGGCAGCCAGCCTTAACCAAGTTTTTGTTTTTGTTTTTTTTTCGGGTCCGGCGTGATGGATGGTGGATTTTCATTGTTGGACACTATTTTTTTATTTTTTAATAAAATATATTTTTCAAAAATTGTGTGTTTTTATTACCTTGTGACACTTTTTTGGTTAATGGGTAGGGCGCTGTGTTCCCGATACTCATTCACATGGGGGGAAGGATCTGGGGGCCCCATTCTTAAAGGTAGCTTTCAGATTCCGATTAGCTCCCTGCCCACAGACCCCCCACAACCATGGAGCCCTTGCACCCACCCCCCCATGTTGAGGGCATGTGGCGTGGTATGGTTCAGGAGGGGGAGCTTGCCAGTCTGCATGACCGAATAAGGGTCTTGTAATGATTTTGGGGTAGCCCACACCATTTGTTTCATAATTTTTCATTGACTGTTTTTTTTTACAATCTGCTGTGAGCAGAGAAACCTGACAGCTGATCAGTCATCGGTTGTTAAGCAACCAGCTAATGCGGTAATTACCACTAAATCGAACAAACACTGCATTCGATATTTAACTGCAAACTCTAATTTTCCAGCATAAGGTTTGCCATTATTTAACTTTTACACCAGTTCCGTGCACCTTTTTCCTGCACAAAAATGCACTTTAGATCTGTTCTGGGTGCGTTTCTGCATGTGTGTTTTTAATGTGTTTATGATGCATTGCAGTGCATTTTTAATGCTTTTTTATGCATTTCCGGGTGCATGCCAGTTTTTTTCTTCATAATACTAGGGTCCAGTGAGTTTTTGATGCGCTCCAGTGTCTTTCAGTGACTTTTTGATGCGCTTTACTGCTTTCCAGTACAGTCCAGTGCAGGAAAAATGCAGCCTGTTCTACTTTTTTTTTCTGGAGCTTAAAGGCCTGGAACTGACTGCACTGGTGTGAACTATGCCATTGGAAACCATATAACCTACTTTCCATGCATTTTTGATGCAGAAACTGACCGGAAACTGAATGTAACTGACTGCACTGGTGTGAACTAGAGCCATTGGAATACATGGAAAACACTGTGCATGCATTTTTAGTGCAGAAAAAAACACACAGAACTGCATCTGGTGTGAACTGGCCCTTAGTAAATTGACCCATAATTTTGTAACTGGACTTTATAATAGACTAGAGTGTACAAAGAAAGACAGTAAGAATGCATACATTTTGATATAATATACAAAATAGATTTGTCATATATTTACAATTTTACATTACACATATGTCATTTGTTGGTCAATCCCTGAGATATGTCATGAATCCCTTCCATATGTCACAAGTGTTAGCAGTTTTAGCCAGATTTCTGGAGAGGCAAGCATGGTGATTGCACAGTTGTGGGCTGGGTTGATAATAGTCCCGGGGTTAAAGCTCAGGGCTCCCAGTTGGAGACAGCTCCACCCAAGAGAGACATGACGTCTCTAGGAGTCAGAGGCTGCAAAGTGAGCAGCCTGAGTGCACATGTCTAGAGGAGGCAGATGTGGTCTGTGACTGAGCAGCTAATTTTAAAGGCTAATATGCATTGTATTGTCATAAAAAGTGTTTTGAGGACCTGGGAGCTGCCCCAGGGGACAAGTATCAATGCAAAAAAAGTTTTAAAAATGGCTGTGATTTTAATAATGCTTAACGTGAAACAATAAAAATAAAATATTTCTTTAAATATCATGCCTGGGTCTATAGCATGCCTGTAAAGTAGTGCGTTTTTCTCCATGTTTAGAACAGTTCCGCAGCAAAATTAAATTTCTAAAAGAAAAAAGGAAATCTAAAACTGATCTTTGCTGTAATGAAATGTCGGATCTCGGCAATACAGATAAAACTCATTGAAAAAAATGGCATGGGTTCCCCCCCCAGTCCATTGCCAGATTAAAAAAAATGGCGTAGGGGTCCTCCAAAAATCCATACCAGACCCTTAACCGAGCACGCAACCTGACAGGCCGCAGGAAAAGAAGGGGGGGACGAGAGAGCGCCCCCCTCCTGAACTGTACCAGGCCACATGCCCTTAACATGGGGACATATTGATGTTGATAAGGACAAGGGCATCATCCCCACAATCCTTCGGAATCTGGAAGCCCCCTTTAACAAGGGGACCCCCAGATCCCGGCCCCCCATGTGAATTGGTAACGGGTACATTGTACCCCTACCATTTCACAAAAAAAGTGTCCAAAATTTAAAAAAAGACAGGAGACACTTCAGGACAAGTCCTTTATTAAAAAATAAGATAGTCCAGCGTAAATCCATCTCGCGCCGCCCAACTGAAAAATTAAAATAAAAAACAACAGTTCCCCCTCAACGGTATCACAAAAGACAAATAGGTAAACCAAGCACTCTCCAAAGGAAGTGAATATATAAAATATATAGTAAATATAGTAAATGTATATGTCTATATATGGAGACGGATAAATAACAAGAACTGGATCTGGAAGTGAAAAAAATTATGAAAACAGTTCTTTTACACTGAAGAGCAAGTATTTATGAAAATATTCAGTCCATTAGATCAAGTTCATATATGGCTAATTTAGAGATATTACTCATGCTGCGAGGGCTGCCAGCTGCCGAGAAGAAGCAATTCTGAAACAGTACAAGAAAAACAAAAAGCGGCGCCCTCTAAGCGTAGTAAAAGATTTATTAGTGTAACAGACAAGACAATTCTTATGAGGGTGATACTCACAAGACTGCAAGGTACATGGGCATATTGCTAATAGTGTTGCTCACGAATATTCGTATTGCGAATATTCGGCTCGAATATAGCATATTCGAGTATTCGCGATATATTCCGAATTTCGCGGTGAATATTCGCTATTTCGAATATTCGTATTTTTTAAAAATTTTTTTTTAGAACAGATCACATCCTAGAGATCCCCATCGACGTCTAAAAGCATTGCTGGTATGATTAGAGACCTTGGGCCGAGTAGCTGCAGCTATCATTTTATATTGCCGATAAATCGCAATGCGATTATTCGGCAATAGCGATATCGCGCGATTATTTTCGAGAAATTCGCAATATTGTTTTTAGCTAAAATAACACATATATTCGATTTCAGAGTGTTACTGTCGAAATTCCGCAATAAATTTCTCATTCGCATTTTTGCGAAATTACGATAAAATATCAAGAATATTCTGAGCCAATCAGAGTGCTCCATTCCGCATTTCTCGAATATTCACAATTATTTTGTATTGTAATATATCACGAATATTCTGAGCCAATCAGAGTGCTCCTTCCGCATTTGCCGAATATTCGCAATTATTTTGTATTGTAAAATATCACGAATATTCTGAGCCAATCAGAGTGCTCCTTCCGCATTTGCCGAATATTCGCAATTATTTTATATTGTAATATATCACAAATATTCTGAGCCAATCAGAGTGCTCCTTCCGCATTTGCCGAATATTCGCAATTATTTTGTATTGTAATATATCACGAATATTCTGAGCCAATCAGAGTGCTCCATTCCGCATTTCTCGAATATTCGCAATTATTTTGTATTGTAAAATATCACGAATATTCTGAGCCAATCAGAGTGCTCCATTCCGCATTTCTCGAATATTCGCAATTATTTTGTATTGTAAAATATCACGAATATTCTGAGCCAATCAGAGTGCTCCTTCCGCATTTGCCGAATATTCGCAATTATTGTGTATTGTAATATATCACGAATATTCTGAGCCAATCAGAGTGCTCCTTCCGCATTTCTCGAATATTCGCAATTATTTTGTATTGTAAAATATCACGAATATTCTGAGCCAATCAGAGTGCTCCTTCCGCATTTGCCGAATATTCGCAATTATTGTGTATTGTAATATATCACGAATATTCTGAGCCAATCAGAGTGCTCCTTCCGCATTTGCCGAATATTCGCAATTATTGTGTATTGTAATATATCACGAATATTCTGAGCCAATCAGAGTGCTCCTTCCGCATTTGCCGAATATTCGCAATTATTTTGTATTGTAATATATCACGAATATTCTGAGCCAATCAGAGTGCTCCTTCCGCATTTCTCGAATATTCGCAATTATTTTGTATTATAAAATATCACGAATATTCTGAGCCAATCAGAGTGCTCCTTCCGCATTTGCCGAATATTCGCAATTATTTTGTATTGTAATATATCACGAATATTCTGAGCCAATCAGAGTGCTCCTTCCGCATTTGCCGAATATTCGCAATTATTTTGTATTGTAATATATCACGAATATTCTGAGCCAATCAGAGTGCTCCATTCCGCATTTCTCGAATATTCGCAATTATTTTGTATTGTAAAATATCACGAATATTCTGAGCCAATCAGAGTGCTCCATTTCGCATTTCTCGAATATTCGCAATTATTTTGTATTGTAAAATATCACGAATATTCTGAGCCAATCAGAGTGCTCCTTCCGCATTTGCCGAATATTCGCAATTATTTTGTATTATAAAATATCATGAATATTCTGAGCCAATCAGAGTGCTCCTTCCGCATTTGCCGAATATTCGCAATTATTTTGTATTGTAAAATATCACGAATATTCTGAGCCAATCAGAGTGCTCCTTCCGCATTTGCCGAATATTCGCAATTATTGTGTATTGTAATATATCACGAATATTCTGAGCCAATCAGAGTGCTCCTTCCGCATTTGCCGAATATTCGCAATTATTGTGTATTGTAATATATCACGAATATTCTGAGCCAATCAGAGTGCTCCTTCCGCATTTGCCGAATATTCGCAATTATTTTGTATTGTAATATATCACGAATATTCTGAGCCAATCAGAGTGCTCCATTCCGCATTTCTCGAATATTCGCAATTATTTTGTATTATAAAATATCACGAATATTCTGAGCCAATCAGAGTGCTCCTTCCGCATTTCTCGAATATTCGCAATTATTTTGTATTATAAAATATCACGAATATTCTGAGCCAATCAGAGTGCTCCTTCCGCATTTGCCGAATATTCGCAATTATTTTGTATTGTAATATATCACGAATATTCTGAGCCAATCAGAGTGCTCCTTCCGCATTTGCCGAATATTCGCAATTATTTTGTATTGTAATATATCACGAATATTCTGAGCCAATCAGAGTGCTCCTTCCGCATTTGCCGAATATTCGCAATTATTTTGTATTGTAATATATCACGAATATTCTGAGCCAATCAGAGTGCTCCATTCCGCATTTCTCGAATATTCGCAATTATTTTGTATTATAAAATATCACGAATATTCTGAGCCAATCAGAGTGCTCCTTCCGCATTTCTCGAATATTCGCAATTATTTTGTATTATAAAATATCACGAATATTCTGAGCCAATCAGAGTGCTCCTTCCGCATTTGCCGAATATTCGCAATTATTTTGTATTGTGAAATATCACGAATATTCTGAGCCAATCAGAGTGCTCCTTCCGCATTTCTCGAATATTCGCATTCGCAATAGCGATAATTCGCAATCATTTCATTTCCAAAAAATATCACGAATATTCGTATTTAGCGAATATATCTCGAATATTCGACTATATATTCGAGATATATCGCAAAATCGAATATGGCATATTCTGCTCAACACTAATTGCTAAAGGGTGTCATCTGTGGCTGGCTTCCGGAATAAGTGTACTCCGCTGGTGTTGGTAGTCCTGAGATGGCTAAGTGCTCTGGATTCTCACTACAGAGGAGAATACTGTGCAGTTCGTCAGCTGGTTGCGACATCCATAGGTGTCCCTGGGTGGAAATCCAGCGCTGGTCAGACAGGGAGATGTATGGACGCGATGGGACAGCGTGATGGAACGCAGCTGTGGAGCGCAGGCAGCGGAGCGTCACTTCCGGGTTAGGTCACAGGGCGGTGCGTGCGTTCGAGGCATGCGTGCCTCTTCCTCAGGCTCTATGAGGACTACCAACACCAGCGGAGTACACTTATTCCGGAAGCCAGCCACAGATGACACCCTTTAGCAATACGCCCATGTACCTTGCAGTCTTGTGAGTATCACCCTCATAAGAATTGTCTTGTCTGTTACACTAATAAATCTTTTACTACGCTTAGAGGGCGCCGCTTTTTGTTTTTCTTTTTTTCTTTTTCCCCTCAACGGTAGGCTCCGCCGAGGGATGCTTCTCCCGCTGATTGATGCTTCTCCTGTCAGTGACAGCTGTTATATAGCTGAGGGTGGGGCAACCCCTCTGACGACATGGGGAAACCCCATTTGTGAATGGTAAAACATTGAATATATATACGTTTTATAGGAGACTGAATTCTTAGCATTTCAATCTTAATATACTATATGAGCCTGTAGGAGCCACCAATGTAAATTTTAGAAGTCTTTTTTTTGCAGAAACTTTCAAATTGAATCTGACAATATAGTCAGAGGGCTCCAAAAAATGTTGTACTATACACTGTTACCTGTGCATTACCATGACAATGTTATGCAACATAGCACTGGCTTGATGCCCATCACAAATAAAGCCTTCAGAATGCAGTTGTTTCTCTGAGGAGTGATCTTTTTTTTGTTAGTGGAAAACCAGGCTGAGGGTAAATACTTTAAACGCTGCAAATTCTACTAAACTTTAAAGGTATCATAAAATGTGATGTATCATCCTCCCCTCAAACTAATCCAAAAACAGGAGATGTTGAAAATCGACTGAATATTTCACCAGCCCTAAAATATTGTTGTGTGCTACAAATCAAACGTTGGCATTGCCGGAGAACCATCTAGGAAATCTTAACTCCACTCCCCTTACTCAGCAAATGGAAGATTCCACATTAATACCATCCAATAAGAATATTTATTTATTACAATAATTTGACCTTCCAGCATTTTTTTGGAGTGTGGCAGCAAACTCCATGAATATAGTGTCCTGGCTGGAATCTAAATTAAAAACCCCAGGCAAGGAAGAAGTGCTATCCACTATGCCACTATGCTGCCTAGTTGAAAACAATTAGGAGGAATGTATTGATAATGAGGCAGTGGATAACAATTAATATACTGAAACCATACTATTACATGTGAATAGGAAGGCTTCTGTATTTACTAGACATGTGCAATTTGTTTATTTCCGAATTCGTTTTAAACACATTTTTGACAAATTAGTTCATTCCAAAATTCCGGAATTTTTCAATTTCCGAATTTTTGGATCTCCGAAATTTGACAAATCCTAATTCGATAATTTTAAGTTAGAAAATTCATAGGGTTAGGTTTTAGAGTTTGAGGGTTAGGGCTTAGGGTTAGGGGTTAGGGGCTAGGGTTAAGGGTTAGTTTTAGAGGGTTAGGGTTAAATGTTTAGGGTAAGGGGATTAAGGTTAGGGTTAGAGGGTTAGGGTTTAGGATTAGGGTGTTAGGTTTAGAGGGTTAGGGTAAGAGCTTAGGGTTAGGGGCTATGGTTAGGGTTTAGGGTTGGGGGTTAGGGTTAGTGATTAGGGTTATGGGTTAGGGTTAGTGGTTAGGGTTAGGGGGTTAAGGTTAGAGGCAGGGGTTAGGGTTTAGGTTTAGGGTTAGAGGTTAGGTTTATGTTTAGGGTCAGAATTTTCGGAATTTAGGAAATTGCAAAAATTTGAAAATGCGAAAATTTGAGGTTAGGAAATACAAAAATTCGAAATTCAAAAATTTAAAAACTCGAAATTTGAAAATTGAAAAATTCAAAGTTAGAAAATTCGTAGGGTTATGTTTTAGGCTTTTGAGTTTAGGGTGTTAGTGAGTTAGGGTTAGATGGTTAGCGTTAGGGGTTAGGGTTTAGGGTTAGAGTGTTAGGCTTAGAGGGTTAGGGTTTAGGGGGTTAGGGTTATAGGGTAAGGGTCAGATGATTAGAGTTAGGGTTTAGGGTGTTAGATTTAGAGGGTTAGGGCTAGAGGGTTAGGGTGTTAGGTTTAGAAGGTTAGGGTTAGGGGGTCAGAGTTAGAGGGTTAGGGTTATGGGTTAGGGTTAGTGATTAGGGCTAGGGGTTAGAGGGTTAGAGGTTAAGTTTAGGGGTTAGGGTTAAGGCATTAGGGTTAGAGGGTTCTGGTTAGGGTTAGAGGGTTAGGGCTAGGGTTTAGAGGGTAGGGTTAGGGTTTCCCCTTGAAGAATAAGGCTAAGATTTAGGAATTGAAATAGTGACCTCCCCCAGAGGTCAAAGGTCAGAATGCGGGTTTCCAGAGATCAATTGTCATAAGGCATGGCTGACACCCCCCCCTCCCCACCAAAGTGTACCGCCTACCCCAACTAAGTCAGGAATGAACAAGTCAGGGAATAAACAAGGCGGAATACCGAAATTTCAGAAATATTAAAAATTAGGAAATTAAAAATTTGGAGATAAGGTATTGGAATTTCCTTTCAAAACGAATACGAATTCATCCAAAATCGCGAATTGTCCAAAATAACAAATGCCGGATCTAGATGAATGGAATGTAACAATCTAATAATAATAAATAACAATATATATATTTATTTTTTTACCACTTCAGCCTTTACCAAGCACTGGAGAACAGCTCATGGTTTTATGCTTCCTTCGTCTCCATAAGGGTTTTGCATCATCTGTGGTTTCTGTGCTTTGCCCTCTTTTTTTTTTTTTTTTAATACATAAATCTTACATATGCATATCAATATTTTCCTTTTATCTACAAAAGAGATGTAACGTCGTGCCTCACCCTTACATTATTTATGGGAGTGTCTCTTTACGTATAACAAACAAAAATGGCTCAGACATACCAAAAACCAAACCTCGTTTTACCCATCCCTATTCCCCCCATGTTCCCCCCTCCCCCTCCCTCCCTTTACCCCTCCCCCCATCCCCCCTCCCTGTGTCTCCCAGGGCTCTCATTTTGTTCTCGGTATCATTATTAATACCTATGCTATTTATTCTTATTTGTTTTTGTTTTTTTTTAGTAGTTATTATTTTAGCTGACATATTGGTGCTATTCTGTTCGTATTAACTTATTCTCAGTTTTTCCGCATAACTCCATGTCTTTTTGTATTCTTTTTTTTTTTTTTCTCAATCAAGGATATTTATTGAAGGTTAGGCAGGATATACAGAAGACATATTCATAACAGAGTATATACTCAATCTTAACAAGTAACAATAACAATAACATAATATGTCAGCGGACATTAAAACATGGTAAGAACTGACAGGGCTTAAAAAAAAGGAATAATAAAAGAAAAAAAAAAAAAAAAACATACATTGAGGAGTTATGAATAAGGGATGGGAGGGATTTGGGAAAAGAGTAGGGGGTAAAGAGTAGGGAGGGATGGATAGGGGGTAAGAGGGAGGGGAGGGGAAGGGCAGTAGTGGGGCGAACCCATTGGGGCTTGTCATGACAGGCATAATGTAGTTTAACATCCGGAGATTGGAACAGGCATACATCAGGAAAAGACATTTCTATGAGATCAAACCAGCATAGAGAGGTTACCTAGCTAGGTCCTTGGCACAGTGCTCGGTAATCGGCAGTATGAGTGAATAGGAACCATGGTTGCCATATGTCATTAAAATTAGTGCTTCTCTCGTGTTTCATGGCAAGTATTTCCTCCATTTTGTATATGTATGCAACCCTATCTAACCAATCCCTGGTCTTTGGAGTCTGAGTTGATTTCCAATATAGGGGAATCAGGGTCTTGGCTGCATTGAGTAAGTGTCTGGTGAGGGTATTTTTATATCTACTTAACGGGAGATGGTTTATGTGAAGTAGGCATGCGGCCGCATCAAGAGTAATCGTCGTTTCAGTGATGTGTTTGACCCAACTAGTCACGTTCTGCCAAAAGGTGCTGATACCAGGGCACTCCCACCATATATGCAGGAAGGAGCCTACATCCCCTTTACAGCGCCAACATGTGTCTGAGGCATTATTGGACCATCGTTTGGTTCTCTGCGGTGTAATGTACCATTGCGTGAGTATTTTGTACGAAATCTCTTGATACCTGGTGCTCAGAGAGCATTTGTGTGAGAGGACGCATGCTTTCTCCCATTGCGAATCATCTATACTGATGCCTAGGTCCCTTTCCCACCTTAGTTTATGTCCGCTGAAGTCTGACTGTAGTGGCTGAATCAGCCAGGAGTAAGCCAGTGAAGTAGTATGTGGAACTCGTTCACGTTTGTAGCATAAGTTTTCCATGGTGGTCATGGGGCGGTTATACAAGGAGTGAGATCTAGTGTTGATCAGGAAGTTTCGCAGTTGCATATGGAACCAGGGCCCTGGAAAGGCCTCACCGAACTCTGCTCCCATTTCCACGTATGTCTTCACCCTGTTTCCGGAGAAGCAGTGAGAAGCCAAAAGATCTGGGATCTTTTTGCCCTGTAGGCCTGGGGGGAAATCAGGATTGTCGAATATCGGGGTAAGGGGACCTGGAGTAGATGCCAGGCCAAATTTTGGAGCTATTTTGTGCCAAGTTTTGAGTGTGTTCGCTATCAAGGGGTGCTGTATGGAGTTGGAAATTTTGGAGTGTGAGGCCCAAGGGGAAAACAAAGTGTGGCGTGGCGCCAGTTGTTTCTCCAGTTTTACCCAGTCTTTATCTTCACTGTGGCAGTGCCAGTCTATTATTCTGGTAATATGAGATGCCTGGTTGTATTTTTTGTAATCTGGAAGGCCTATTCCACCCTTGTTTTTGGGTAAAGTAAGGACTCTGAGACTAATTCTGGGGTTCTTGTCAGCCCATAGGAATCGCCTTTGTATTTTGAGGAGCTTAGTGAAGAACGATTCTGGTACATTCTAACGCATTAATGGGTGCTTCTAACTTGGACACGTCTTCCTGGTTTAGTGTGGGGAGTCCACTGTCTGTAAGGAATTTCAGTATGGCTTCTCTTTTAGAGCCCGTGATGCAGTGGGGTTTATGTTGTTCGGGGAGGTTGTATAGTTTGTCATAGAACTTTGAGAAAAGTTCAGCAATTTTTCCTGGATCATGATTCATGACCCCTAGTCTATCTTTGACGACATGGACGTGGTTTGCCGTTTGTGCGTCCCGAAGGGCCTTTGCTAATAATTTCCCGCTTTTATCCCCGTGTTCGTAGAAGATGTTCTTCTTGAAGAGAAGTGCCTTCCTGACTCTCAAGTCCATGATCTGTTTTAAGGAGGACCTGCATTTTGTCAACTCCTCTTCTACTGTCAGTGAAAGGGATTGCTTATGCTGTGCCTCCAGATTAGTTATTTGTTGTGATAATCGGGTTATTTCCCTTTCTCTTTCCCTCTTCCTCCTTGCCCCCCATTTTATGAGTTCACCCCTGACCACCGTTTTGTGCGCTTCCCAGTTGTTTAGGGGGTTTGTGTCACTGTCCAGGTTGTCTTTAAAGAATGTCGTGATCGTTTGGTGTATGTCATCCCTAATCTCCTGGTCGGTTAGTAAAGAGGCGTTAAGCCTCCAGTTGAATGTGGCACGTTTAGTTGGATTCAGTGAGAGGGTGATGGCAGTGGGGGCATGGTCCGACAGGGACATAATGCCAATTTCGGCCCTAAGCACAGTGCCTAGGTCCCTTTGGGTTATAAAGATCATGTCAAGACGCGAATATCGTTTATGAGGCGCTGAATAGAAAGTGAAATCCTTCTCTGAGGGGTGCATTGCCCTCCATGTGTCAACTAGTGTTAAAGACTGGAGTAGGGTCTTAATACGTTTCAGTATTTTGTAAGAAACATGGGTGTATCCATTTGAGGTGTCTTTCAGCGGGGAAAGTGGTATATTGAAGTCACCCCCCAACAGGATGCAACCTTCAGCAAACCACTTGAGCTCATTGACTACTTTGTTGCAGAATGTGATGTGCGCGGAGTTGGGGAAATAGACATTAGCTAGGGTGATGGGGGATCCCCCCCATGTGCCCTTCAAAAAAATATAACGGCCCTCTGGGTCCGAGATCTGATGTTGAAGTACGAAGGATGCGGCCTTGTTAATTAGGATTGACACTCCTTTAGTTTTGGCCAGAGGGTTGGTAGCATGGAATGCTGTCGTGAAAAGATTGTCTGTGATTTTGGGAATATTCTGCCCCTTGAAGTGGGTTTCCTGTAGGAACACAATGGAGGGGCAGGTTTTTTTCAGTTCCCTAAGTAATTTTGTCCTTTTTTCGGGGATGTTCAGCCCATTAATGTTGTGCGAGATAAGGGAAGGTGACCTTCCTAGAAAGGCGTAGGCCATTTTGAGGTACACTCCGCCTAAGTGGGGAGAGATGAGGCAGGCGGGGGAAGTGTGGAAGGATCGGGTGTGGGGGAGGGGAGGAGTAGAAGAGAAAGGAGAGAGAGTAGGGGGATATAAGGATGAGGGGAGAGGGTGTAGGAGGGGTAGGTGTGAGCTGTACTCAAATACGCACCCAAAGGGTGGTGAGTTAGTTAGTCTCTTAAATATTAAGAACTAAACGTACTCTTGGGGGTGAGTGGGAGACGCGAACGCGAATCACCGCGGTGCACCGTTTAGTGTCGTTATACTGTCGGTGTAAGTAGACAGAAGACCGTAGTATGTGTATATTATATCTATTTGCTCGTGGGTGGGACGGGTCCGCGGGACCTGAGAGATAAGTGGAAGAAAGTTAAATTGTTTCAAACATTTCTGGGGCCTGAGGATGTAGGAAGAGGTCGGATCGCCCCGGTTCAGGTATCTTGGCTGGGGTCCGGTGGTATGGTTCGAGGGTAAGTGGTAGGGGTATACCTGCGTGGCAGGGAGTGAGAGAAACGAATAGTGCGTGTACTTGTAACCCCATCATGTGGACCCTACGTTACATATCTATTGCCTGGTGTGTCCTGACATATCTACCAATCTGAGCAACAAAACAATGGTAAAATCAACGGGAAAAGAAAAAGTAAAAGTAACAGAACCTGGATTAGGAACATTTCAACTCTGCATACATAAACAAACAAATACCAAAATTGTGACTGGGTGGTATAACCGGGCACAACAGGAAGTGACACCGGAAGGTTACCAGATGTATCATTTGGGTTGTGTCAGGGCTTAAGCCATGTTAGTTTAGGTCTTGGGCAGTAACTACAGAAATAGAACGCCTGTGCGACAGTTTATAAGATATGATTCCAGTTCAAGTGGCTACAGGTCTAGTGCGTGATATGTAGCTGATGATTGTGCAGCATATCATCACAGTTCCGTGGTTCTAAGCAAGGGAGCACAGTTTAAGGCCGCTACTCCCAGTGGAGCAACGTTGTACTCACTGTCACCTTAGTTCTGGAATGCGGTGAAATTTTGAGAGCGTCGGTATGCGGTTGCAGAGATATACCCTTTCTCCTCTCCCGTGAGATAGCTGGGCTGGGGTTTCCTTCTGCCTGCGGCGTAGCTTATAGCCGAATAGACTGGAAACCTAAAGAAAAGATGCCGATCCGGGCGGTGCAACCCTGCAGAAGGAACAAAAGTTAGTCAACATGCATATGAGAACTCGGCCTCCAACATTTCGCATGCACTGTCGGCTGTGCATTCCCTCCACGGGGGCTTAGTTATAGGCTATGAGGAAAGCATGCAAAAGCTGTGAGGACATTCCTGGTGTGCAGCACCGTCTGGTGGTAGGAAAAAGGCACCTCGTTCTTCCTCCTTTGGGCAGGTGAAACAGATGCGTGTCATATGCGGCAAAAAAAAAGGAAAAAAAAAAAAAAGTACATGGCGAACAAGTCAAAGGTCAGTGACCACAGGAGAGCCAAGCTAGCCCAGGTGTAGCCGGGAAATGGGGTAGAGTAGCAGGGTATGCGGTAGTTTCTGCGGTCAGGAGCACTAGTTAAATGGTAGAATCAACATAGATGTTAGGTTGGCTGTTCAGGACACTACATGCGCCGTGCGTCCTTCATTCTAGGGCTCTTTGAGCTTTTTGAGGTTGCTGGAGAGTCGCTGTGTCTCCCATTTGGGTTTCCTCTTTGGTTCCTTTGCTGGAAAGGTGAAAACAGGGATGGCGGGCCCGGGGAGTGTTGGGGGTTGTTGATAGGCAGGGGAAGTAAGAAGTCTGCATACCAATCAGGCAGGTCAATAGGTGCAATCTGCATGGCCTCAAAAAATTTCATGAGGTCCCCAGGGACTCTGAGCAGGTGTTGTTTGCCCATATATGAGGCCTGAAGTGCAAATGGGAACTTCCATCTGTAGGTTATGCCTTTCTCTCTGAGGATGGAGAGAAGGGGTCTCAGAGCTCTCCTGTTTTGCAATGTGATCGGGGAAAGGTCCTGAAACAATTGGATCGTGGCATTCCCATGCTTAATCTCGTCTGTGTTCCTCGCTTAATGCAATATTTCCTCCTTCAGTCCAAAGTTTGGCAAGCAGCAGATAATATCCCTGGGGGGGTTGTCATCTGGGGCCTTCGGTCTGAGCGCCCTGTGTGCTCTGTCAAATTCAATAGGGGACTGTTCAGGTCTATCCAGCAGGGAGTTGAAAATGGCGGACAGAGTAGGCCTCACATTCTCGGGGGGCACCGACTCGGGGACCCCCCGGACCCTAATATTATGTCTACGCCCCCTTGTATCCAGGTCCTCAATCTGCCTGTTCATGTCAATCAAGTGTTGAGAGTGATTGGCAGAGATGTCGTCAAGTCTGAGAAGGGCCCTGTCTCTCCTTTTGCCTGCGCGCTCTGAAATTGCCATCTGCTCTGAGAGCCGGAGCAGCTCTGATTTAATGTCTGAGATGGCTAGGGAGAACGAGTTCTTTATGTCTGCTGCAATATCTGTCATCACAGCGTATGTCAAGGGTATGTCAGCCCGGTCAGTACCTTTGACGGAGTCTTCAGATGCTGGGAGGGAGACCTCATCGTCCTCCATGTCCTCCTCCATGTTCAGTCTGTGCGGCGGCGCCATCTTAGAGGCCTTGCTGCTGCCGTTGTAGCGGAATTTGTTGAGGTTAGTAGGGGTAGTTTTCCGTTTAGGGGTGCCTAGGGATCTCAGGGAGCGGTTGTGGGATCCCCTCTTCAGTTGTGAGGACATAATCCGAAGAATTTTGGCCCGTTTTCAGCTCGCAGGTCCCGCGGATACACGGAGCTTCTCTATGCCGCAGCCATCCTCGTCGCGCGCCAAGCCACGCCCCTTTTTGTATTCTTTCCACCTTTTTCAATTTCCCTTAAAGTCGGTGCTGCCCTCAACAAACATCTCCTTTAATTCTTCCATTCTGAACGTTTCCTCTACTGCGTCTACCCATTCCCATATCTGTGGACATACTACTTTCTGCCACTTTTTTGGTATAAGCCGTTTGGCTGCATTGAGTAAGGGGGGGGGGGTAAGTGACTTCTTGTATCTTGTTGTTCCCTCTTGGCCTCCATGAAAGAGTACCTCCCAGGGATCTTTTTTTATCTCCTTACCGGTGATCTCTTTTATTTGTCCTAGGATTTGGTCCCTATATTCCTGAATTTTTGGGCAGGTCCACCACAGGTGGGCCATAGTTCCTTTTTCAGGGCAGCCTCGCCAACACTGAATGACCTTCTTTAAAATTGCTAATTTTATCCGGTGTGGCGTACCAGCTCGATAAACATTTATAATTGGTATCAGCGGTTCTCACATCAACGGCAGACGAGTGGGTCAGACACAGTATCCTTGATATGTGTGTTTCCCTTTTTGTGTTCCTAGCTCTCTTTCCCATTTCTGGGTGAATGGGGGCCCTCCCAGCGCATCCATCTTACATAGTATCTTATGTAATTTTGATACCGTGCCTTTTGAGTTTCCTGTTTTACATTCTCCATCG
The DNA here is from genome assembly GCA_029574335.1 of Rana kukunoris. Lineage (NCBI taxonomy): Eukaryota > Metazoa > Chordata > Amphibia > Anura > Ranidae > Rana > Rana kukunoris. Next base: position 85,777,350 of record CM056060.1, on the reverse strand, counting down.
GTGTCAGCTCCTCTCCCGTCTGCAAGGGCTGGGGAAGGTGTCGCACAAAGTGGCATAGCTGGGAGTACCGCCATTCATCCAGTTTCCAGTCATTAACTCTTAGTTTCAACTCCTCGAAAGTCAAAATTCTACCATTTTTTATTATGTCACCCAAGTGAACCTTTTTATTCCTTATCCAATTCCCCCCAACCTTTTCTTCTCCCGGTGCGAAATATGCATTGTTTTTCAGGTTTATTAATGGGGAGTTATATTCCCTATCTATTTTTTTGTGTATCCTGTCCCATTCTCTCAAAGTGTCTCTCGTTAAATCGTGTATTGTGCTATTTAGTGCTCTATATTATGCAGGTACCCAAATTATACTACTTAATTGTACCTTGGCTTGTGCCTTTTCTATTTGCACCCATCTTTTTGTTGGCCTATCTCTGGCCCACTCTATCACCCATGCCAATATGACCACCTGATGGTACTTCCTGATGTCTGGCATTGCCAGTCCCCCATGCTGTTTATCCTGTTTTAATATCACGAGGGATATTCTATGTCTTCTATTTTTCCATACATTTATTTAGTTTATTAAGAGTGAATTTAATACTTTCAAAAATTGTTGGGGGAGGGCTATTGGGATCATTAGGAATTTGTAGAGGATTTTTGGTACTAGAATCATCTTCAGAATATTTATACATCCAATCCAAGAGATTTGTCTGTTTTGTTATTTTTTTTAAATCATTTTTCACTTCATTTAACAAGGGGACGTAATTTATCTTGTATATTTTCTTAATGGAGTTAGCTAGTTTTATACCCAGGTATTTTAACTCTTTTGTCCAAGGGAAAGTACATATGCCTTTTATAAGTCTCTCTTCATGTTTATTAATGTTTATGTTCAGTATTTCAGTTTTTGTTACATTAATTTTAAAATTAGAGATGGTTCCATATTGTTTAAGTATCCTAATTAAATTTGGAATTGTGGTCATAGGATTAGTGATATAAAATAAAATGTCGTTGGCAAAGGCTGATAATTTATGTTCTTGATCCTCCGTTTTGACCCCTTTAATGTCCAGGTCGTTGCGAATCGTGGCTAGTAACGGCTCTAGGGATAGGACAAATAACAGGGGAGACAGCGGGCAGCCCTGTCTTGTCCCATTTTTCATATCGACTGAAGCTGATAGCATACCATTTATTTTTATTTTTGCAGAGGGATGCAGATAGAGTGTTTTTATCCAACTAATCATCCTCTCTACTACTCCCAGTACTTCAAGGGTTTGGAAGATGAGTCCCCAGTCTACCCTGTCAAATGCCTTTTTGGCGTCTGCTGACAGAAATATACCTGGGGATCCATCTTCTTTTATTTTTTGAATCAGAAGAAGTGCTCTCATTCCATTATCTTTACTTTCTCTGTTGGGGATAAACCCCACCTGGTCCGGGTGGACCAGGAGGGGCATAACCTCTTTCAGACGCTCCGCTAGGCTCTTTGCAAATAGTTTTATGTCTGCGTTCAGAAGAGAAATGGGTCTATATCCTGAACAAAGTGAGCTGTCCTTTCCTTCCTTTAAGATGATCGTTATTAAGGCGGCCGACGCTTCCTTGCTTATTTCAAATTCTGATCCTAGGCCATTGAAATACTTGCATAATCTTGGTATCAAAATATTGCCAATTTTTTTTTAAGATACAATGCTGTGAATCCATCTGGGTCTGGGCTTTTCCCTAATGCTGTGTCTTTTAGGGCTTTTCTAATTTCCTCCTCTGTTATAGGCCTATCCATATTCAGTCTTGTTATGTCCTCAATCTTGGGGAGTTTTGCTTTCGCAAAAAATTCTATAGTTTTGGCCTCCTTATCACCTATTTGCCATCCCTTCTGGTCCATCGCATAAAGTTCCTCGTAATACTTTTTAAAGGTTTTCGCAATGTCTTTATTTGAATAGGCCATCTCCCCGTTTTTTTTTTTACTTTCTCAATATAGTTTTCTGTCTTTTTTTGGACCATTTTGGCTAGATGTCTCACGCTATACAATTTAGTTTTTTTTTTGTCTCCTGTTCCAGTACCTCTTTAAGTTCATCCCTTATTAGAATTAACTTATGGTATGTCTCTTTACGGCTCTGTTTTTTATGCTCTTGTTCTAATTGCGCGATTTCTCTGCCCAAGGTCTTAAACTTCTCATTTCTCTCTTTTTTTTTCCTAGCCCCTTCGGAGATTAATATTCCTCTAATGTACGCTTTATGCGCTTCCCAGAGTGTCGCCCCCGAAATGGTCTATCCTGGAGTATCTCCCGTGTGCAGGGGAGAAAAATGCGTAGTCCTGTGTGATCGCATGTAATATCCTACACACATCAACTATCTGATTATCGTGCATTTTTTGTTTCATCTTTTGGAGCTGCACGTCATTTACTATCTACTCTCGGGTTCGTGCTAAAGTTCAAATCGCCCATCACAATCGTATGCCCTTTAGCAAAGTTTTTTTAATTTTCCCAGGATTCTATATACATATTTGATCGGTCCTACATTGGGAGCATATATATTTGCTAAGGTGTATGCTGTGTTACCAAGTTTTCCTTTTAGGAATAAATACCTCCCTTCGGAGTATGTCAACCTTGCTTCTACAACAAACCCTACTCCCCTAGCGAACCTAATCACCACGTCTCTTGCTCGTTGGCCTCCTTATTTTTCTATTCGAGCCCTTGGTAATCCCCATTTCACCCTCCCCCTCTCCCCCCTCCCCTAGGCCAAAACCATGGCCTTTGAACCGTGGGTTACCTCGTTCCCTACCGGTTCTCTTGTTTGAGGTGTGGCTTGCCCTACGCCCTCCCCCCACCTTGTGGACCCCCCACTGGTGGGGGGTGGATACAGGGGACCACCTCCATGATCTCCTCCCCTGCTCCTCCCCCCTTCCCCGAAAAACCCCTCCTATTTGCCCAACTCCCATGCGCATCAAACTTGATTGTTATCTCATTCTACCCATCCCGGCAGCTCTGGTGCCACCAGGTTCAGCTTGTGACAAAAAGCTGCCAGATCCTCAGGAAATGTCAATTTTGCTGAGATTCTATCTTTTTGTCCAATGAGGCATGCAGGGAATCCCCACTGATATTTTATATTCTGTGCCCGCATACGTTCTAAAAGAGGTTTAAGATGTCTTCTCCTCGCCAGGGTGTCTCATGCCAGATTTGTAAAGATCTGGATCTCGGATCCGTTAGGCCTTGTACACACGAGGGAATAGATCCGATGGGAACGGTCCGATGGACCGTTCCCATCGGATCTGTCCGCCGGATTGCTTTGATCCGATGGCTGTACACACCATCGGATCAAATTCCCCGCCGGCGGACAGCGCGGTGACTCCGCGATGACGTTGACGCCGCCACGTGACTGCCACGTGACCGCCACGTCACCGCACCAGGAAGTAAACACTTCCGCGCGCATGCGTCGGATCTATTCACAGGATACGACGCATGTGCGGGCAGATATGTCCGCTGGTTTGCCGTACTAACCAGCGGACATATCTGACGGACAGCTCTCCGGGGGAAAAATTCCAAAGCATGCTTTGAAATTTTTCCGCCGGAGGAATCCGGCCAGAACGGTCCGTTTGCCCCTACACACGAGCGGATTTTTCGGCTGAAATGGTCCGTCGGACCATATTCAGCGGATTAATTCCCTCGTGTGTACAAGGCCTTATAGGTCATGATTTTCCTCAGGTCTTCCCCTCTTTCTTCCTTAATTGAACGGATTCTTAAATTCTTTCTTCTATTTCTGTTCTCTTGGTCTTCCAAGCGGTACTGTAGCATTCTCTGGCTTTGTTTTATTTTAATGTATTGATCTTTTAATTGGCTCAACTCAAGAGCTTGCTGTTCATGCTTTACCTCTGACTCTTCCACCCGTGCTAGAAGGTAGCTGATGTCTTGTCTTAAAGCACTAATTTCACCCTTTGTGCAAGTGAAAGGAGTCTGCGCTGTGAAAATAGATTGAAAAAGGGCACAAGGCTAGGAAATGGGTGTGGGAAAGGGGCACAGTAAGTGAAAAAGTGTTAGCTAAATAACAATGATACACCTAGACAGCAATAAACATCTCCAATTGGTAAACTGATGGTAACACATAAACGGCAAAGTATAGTCCAGGAAAGACAAAATTAATTTAGGAAGTCCAGTACTGGAAGATAAAGATAAAAATAAAAATAACAGTAAATTCCTCAAGGAAGGGAACAGATGAGGAGAGACCCAGCAGCCAATTCTGTGAAAGAAGTCGAGCCGTCACCCAAGAACAACACGCACACCTCAGGTGGTCCCAGCAGCTCACCTCATGGCTACCAGATATAGCCTAGCCAGCTGCTTTCACGCGGAGTCCAAATGAAGGTAGAATGTTCTTAAAGTCCCGGGATCAGGCACCACATACGGGGAGAGGATACACAACAATATATAGTGTGATACTGATATAAAGGGGAGCCAAAACACGCCTGCACTCTATGCACTTACATAAAGTAAAGGGCTAATCTCCCATCGCGTAATCCAGTAAAAAGGATTTATTTAAAACAACGAGTTCGCCACTCGTGGATGCTGTATTCGTTCCTCCATCGTCTATGTGAGTGTTTTTAAGTTGTTTTAAATAAATCCTTTTTACTGGATTACGCGATGTACCACCTTTTTTGTTTTCTGTGATATCACCCGAGCCTCTGAGCACCATCAGCCTAAGACCAAGCGGACTCCCAGTGAGAGGAAAAGGAGGACACTGACGAGTTCGCCGCTCGTGGAGATTAGCCCTTTACCTTTACTTTATGTAAGTGCATAGAGTGCAGGCGTGTTTTGGCTCCCCTTTATATCAGTATCACACTATATATTGTTGTGTATCCTCTCCCCGTATGTGGTGTCTGATCCCGGGATTTTAAGAACCTTCTACCTTCATTTGGACTCTGCGTGAAAGCAGCTGGCTAGGCTATATCTGGTAGCCGTGAGTGATATCACCCAAGCCTCTGAGCACCATCAGCCTAAGACCAAGCGGACTCCCAGTGAGAGGAAAAGGAGGACACTGACGAGCTCGCTGCTCGTGGAGATAAGCCCTTGTACCTTTACTTTATGTAAGTGCATAGAGTGCAGGCATTTTTGGCTCCCCTTTCATATCAGTATCACACTATATATTGTTGAGTATCCTCTCCCCGTATGTGGTGCCTGATCCCGGGACTTTAAGAACATTCTACCTTCATTTGGACTCCGCGTGAAAGCAGCTGGCTAGGCTATATCTGGTAGCCATGAGGTGAGCTGCTGGGACCACCTGAGGTGTGCGTGTTGTTCTTGGGTGACGGCTCGACTTCTTTCACAGAATTGGCTGCTGGGTCTCTCCTCATCTGTTCCCTTCCTTGAGGAATTTACTGTTATTTTTATTTTTATCTTTATCTTCCAGTACTGGACTTCCTAAATTAATTTTGTCTTTCCTGGACTATACTTTGCCGTTTATGTGTTACCATCAGTTTACCAATTGGAGATGTTTATTGCTGTCTAGGTGTATCATTGTTATTTAGCTAACACTTTTTCACTTACCGTGCCCCTTTCCCACACCCATTTCCTAGCCTTGTGCCCTTTTTCAATCTATTTTCACAGCGCAGACTCCTTTCACTTGCACATATATTTCCTTGTGTCTATTGAGTTAGACTCTTCTAGTGTTTGCAGCAGTGCTCCCAACCCTCTCCCTTTCCCCCTCATCCACTATTTCACAGACAGCGCGGGAGTATCACTTTATTCATAATTTCACCCTTTATTGCTTCCTCTAATCTCTTAGGCCTCGTACACACGAGCAGACAGATTTGCGCAAATGTGTCGGCCCGACCGTCTCCAGCAGACGCGGCAAATCTGTCTGTTGGTCTGCTGTGCGTACACACGATCGAATAGAAATCTCCCCGGACCAGATCGCGTGCACGTAAACCACGTACGACGTCACTATAAAGGGGAAGACCAAAGCTTACGGCGCCGCCCTCTGTTCCTATTTTGCTAGTAACGTGTTAGCAAAGGTTTGGTTAGAGCCGATTCGCGCTTTTCGGTCTCCGCGATTTACAGGTCGTATTCTCGGGTTCAGTGTGTGCTTGTGGGTGCGTATTTGGCAGTCAGTGCTGGCTGTCGGGTCGTTTCTGCTTTGCAGTGGCGTCCTGTCCGCGGGTATCTGTTTGTCGAGCGTACTTTGCAGGTATTGCTGGATTTGGGGGTGCTTTCTGTTTGAGTGTGTTCTTGACTGACCAGCCGGCTGGTTTGAAGCCATTATGGAGCAGCAGCGTAACTTTGCTAGAGTTCGTGCTGGGTATGGGCTTGCTTCTGGATGTTATCATTATTCCAGGGCTTTGGCCGGGAACAGGGGGAGGAGGAGTTCCTGGGCCAAGAATTGGTTGCGCCAGCGTGACCGATTCTCTCATATGCCTCTGCTTAGGGAAATCCAGGAGAATAATCCTGATGACTACAGGAACTTTCTCTGTATGACGGACCCCGTTTTCACCCGTCTGCTGGATCTTCTGTCCCCCTATATCACGAGGCAGGACACTGTGATGCGCCAAGCGATCACGGCCGAGCAGAGGCTTATTGCCACGTTGCGGTCAGGGCCGGTACTAGGGGTGGGCGGGAGGGGCAGCTGCCCTTGGCGGGATGATACAGTGTGAGAAGAGAGCGCAGTTTGCCGGGTACAGCACTTCTTATTACAGGATATGCTGCAGAATGTAACACAGGCAGAGAGCGGCTTTGTCCCTGCACGTAGATCGTAGCACTGCACCCGCCCCCCTGCCTGCACAGTGCACAGCTCACTGTATTAGTCTGGTCGGCACCGGGCCAATTAGGCCTAGGTGCCACTGACTAAATGAGAGGCTGGGGGTAGACAGAGAGGGTTAGTTAGATCACCCCTTCCCCCTCCCCTTAGTGACATGGGGCCTCCCCATAGGCTGGCGCGGGGGACCAATAGGATTTAGGTTGGGGGGAAGTCCTAGGAGTGGGACAGAGGTCCTAAAAGGAGGGGTGATACCCCTCCCCACTTCCTTTTACCTGTCAGCGCCAGCAGGAAAAGCTCTGGCTGAGGATGGCTGACGAGCTGGTGAGGATGATCCGGGAGCGGGTTCGGTCCGATGGCGGCTTCCTGGCCCGTGTCGCCGCCGATCTGGGTGCGCCTGGACCGTCCCGCTCGCCGCGCCGCGTCACAGGTACCGATGTGGGGGGTCGGCGGGCCCCTCGTAGGGCCACCCGGCCGCCGGATCGCTTGAGTCCAAGCCCCATCAGGGCTTCACAGCGTCGGGTGAGCTCTGTGGCGGTGGGGGCTGGAGGGGGAGGGGGGAGGGGCGGCGCTGGCGCCCGTGCGCGCGTTTGCGCGGCGGCTCCGCCCCCTTCTTCTTCAGGCTCTCCTCGTGGTGTTTTTTCACCCCCCTGCCGAGTTGCTGTGAATAGCTCTGGCCTTCCCCTCCTTCAGCCAATGATTATGGGCAATGCTAGCGCCCCAGGTGGTTCCAGCTCCTCTGCTACAGAGGAGGCTGGCTTAGTCAATACTGCTGTCCCTACTACTGCAGCTGCACAGGCTTTAGAGTCACATCCTGAGCAGCACATCTTAGAGGACCCCCCAGCATCGGTATTTGAAGATGCTGGGGACGAAGTTGCAGGCCCTTCCTCTCCCCTGTTATTCACCCACGTTCAGGAGCACCCCCGCGCCGCGGGTGACAGGCGTAACCACTCCCGCAGGCGAGATATACGGTCTTTCTCCAGGTCGTCGTCTCGCAGCTCGGGGAGGTATCATAGGCATAGCAGGAGTCGTCGCCATAGGTCACATAGGCGCCGCAGTAGGTCCAGGCGCTCTAGATCTTCCCGCTGGAGGTCCCCATCCTCCTCTCGGAGCCGCTCCAGGACCCCTAGGGGCCGGGAGGAACGTCATGGGCCCAGGCGCGGATCCTTGGGGCGCGCTAGGCAGCCCTCTCGCGCGGACGATAGGTCCGGCGCGCCCGCCTCCTTTTCCATTCCTTTGGATGCTCCTGTCCCAGAGGCACTCCCATCGATGTCGGTGCAGCCTCCACGCGCTCCAGTGCCAGCTCCTCCGGTGATGGTGTCGTCCGCGAGTTCTTCAGCAACGCCTCCTTTTCCGTCTTCTGCCGTGGTTGGTGAGTTTGACTACGCTGGGGCCTGGGGTGCTGGGGGTGGGTCACAGGTGTTGGTACCGGCCCTTAAGGCCTTATTGACGCAGCTGGAGTCCGGCCCCAAAGGGGCAGTCTCGCCTATTCCGAGCACTCGGGCTCCGTCTCCGCCAAGAGCTAGCGTGCACAAGGAGTCTTTTTTCTGTGGGATAAGTCCGTTGGGCTCGCATGTCAGTGATGACGTCAGGCAAAAAATTTGGGATAATAAGTATGTGGATATCTGGTCCTTGGTATCTGTGGACCAACACACAATTGAAAGGGAACGCAAGCCTTTTATGGACAGGTCGGCTGAGCGCAGGCCCCGCGTTGCCAGGACAATTGGTAACTGGCTTCAGGCTTTTGCGGTGTTGGGTGGTATAATGGGGGAAAAACATCCTGAGCGTTGTTCGGAGCTCTTCATCTATTTGGATTCAATCTATAATGCATACAAATCCCATGGCGGCAGTGCCTGGTGGAAATATGATGAGGAGTTCCGACGGCGTTTGGCGTTGCAGCCCGACGTAGGGTGGGGTTGCAAGGCCACAGACGTATGGCTTCGTCTTATGATGGCGCAGAGACAGACCCCCTTTCTTGGAGGGGCCGCTGCATCCTCAGCAGTTCAGCAGGGCGCAGCGGCCGCTAAGAGACCCGGAACTTGCTGGCTCTTTAACGAGGGCCACGGTAAGTTTTTCGGGTTATGCAAATTTAAGCATGAGTGCTCCTCCTGTGGGGGCTCCCACGGGGCAGTCCGTTGCCCCCGCGGTGCCAAACCCGTGCATAGGGGCGCAGGGCCTGCTGATGGGAAAGACGCCAGTGAGCGTGGACGAGATGTTGCCCTGGCTAGAGCGTTACCCCAATAGGTCGGAAGGGGAGCAACTGCGCATAGGTTTTCTGTATGGTTTTTTCATCCCCTTTGTTCCCTCAGCGTCCCCTCAACTGGCTGGTAATTTGAAATCGGCTACGCTCTATCCGGAGGCTCTTCGAGACAAGGTCAGTAAAGAGGTTAATCTGGGTCGTATTGAGGGCCCGTTTTCTTCCCCCCCTTTTTGCAATTTGAGGGTTTCCCCTTTGGGAGTAGTCCCCAAAAAGGACAGTGGTAAGTTTCGCCTAATCCATCATTTATCTTACCCGAGGGGCTCATCGGTCAACGACGGCATCTCCAAGGAAGAGGCATCGGTTTCCTATGTCTCTTTTGATAAGGCGGTGCTGTTGGTGCGGCGAGCCGGTCGGGGCGCCCTTATGGCTAAAACAGACATTGAATCTGCCTTTAGGCTGTTGCCGGTACATCCGGATTGCTACCATCTTCTGGGTTGCTGCGTGGATGGCTTGTTTTACTACGATACCTGTTTGCCGATGGGGTGCTCCATATCGTGCCACTATTTTGAAATGTTTAGTTCTTTTTTGGAATGGGCGGCGCGACGAGAATCGGGCTGCAGATCTATTATTCATTATTTGGATGATTTTCTGTTCGTGGCCCAGGGTGAGTCCCCCTCTTGTAAAATTTTATTGGATTCTTTCTGTGCCTTGATGAGCAGGTTCGGTGTTCCGCTTTCCGCCGAGAAGACGGAGGGTCCTACCACCAGGCTGTCTTTTTTGGGCATTGAAATTGATTCACTTGAGATGGTTTTCAGGTTACCGACGGTCAAGCTCGAAAAAATATCGAGCTTGATTGACGGTTTTTGCGGAGCTCAGAAGGTCACGTTGCGTCAGCTGCAGTCGCTCTTAGGTCTCCTAGTTTTCGCATGTCGTATCATGCCAATGGGTCGGGTTTTTTCGCGGCGTCTCTCATTGGCCACTAAGGGGGCCAAGAGGCCCGAGCACCGGATCCGTCTGACTTCATCCCTGAAAGCGGACCTGTTGGTGTGGCGCGAATTTTTGCGGCGCTACAACGGTCGCACGTGTTTTTTGTCGGACGAGGTATGCAACCAGGAGTTGGCCTTGTTCACCGATGCGGCTGGATCGGTGGGCTACGGTGCAATTCTCGGATCTGTCTGGAGTGCGGAATTGTGGCCACTAGCATGGCAGGATAAGGGGCTGTGTCGCAACCTGACTCTCCTTGAGCTTTTTCCCATCGTGGTGGCGGTTGAACTTTGGGGAGACAAGCTCAGGGACAGGAAGGTATGTTTTTGGACTGACAATAGCAGTGTGGTTCATTGTATTAACGGTTTGTCTTCTTCCTCCCTTCCAGTCCTAGCCCTCCTCCGTCACCTGGTTCTCAGGTGTCTAGAGTTTAATATATGGTTCAGATCTCGACACGTTCCCGGTGTTGACAATGTGATCGCTGATGTTTTGTCTCGTTTCCGCTTTCAGGAGTTCCGGACGCTGTGCCCGGGGGCGGCTCAGGAGGGCCTGCCCTGCCCGCAGTTCCTTTGGACCCTGGTGTTATGAACCTTATGCCACTCATCGCATCTTCTGTGACTCCGGCCACCTGGTCCAATCACGGTAAGGCGTGGAAGGCCTGGTTGGGGGCGGCGGGTAGCAGGGACGTGACCTCGTGTGAGAGCGTCCGTTTCCAGGTCACAATCGACTACCTTTTGAGTTTGGAGCTCACTGGTTGTTCCGCCGCGGTGGCGCGGCGCCGTCTGGGGGGTGTTGGTTTTCATTTAAAATTGCATGGCTGGCAGGATTGTACAAAACACTTTGGCATCTCACAGGCATTGAGGGGTTGGCGGAAGGTTCACGCGCGGAAGGACAACCGGCGTCCGGTTTTCTTTGCCTTGCTGGATTCTTTAGTTAAGGTCACCGAGGGCGTTTGCTCCTCTTCTTACGAGGGGCTTCTTTTTTCCACGGCCTTTTGCCTAGCTTTTTTCGGTGCATTAAGGGTAAGTGAGCTGGTGCCGACTTCGGCCAGCGGGGCTGGGGGCCTTTTCAGGGAGGATGTTTTGCTGGCCAACGGGGTGGTCCAAGTCAGGATTAGAAAGTCCAAGACGGATCAGTTGGGCGAGGGTTGCTGGCTGCGCCTTGGGCCAGTGGGAGGTCCCCTTTGTCCGGTTGCCATGGTGATGGAGTTCCTGAAGGTGAGTCCTGTTGGGGAAAAGTTCTTAGTACACGTTTCGGGGGCCCCTCTTACGCGGTATCAATTTAGTTCAGTGTTTAGGAGGTGTCTGGAGGCAGCGGGGGTCCCGGCTGGTGATTTTGGCACGCATTCCTTTAGAATTGGTGCGGCCACGGAAGCGGCCAGGGCTGGGTTGTCGGTGGGCGACATTCAGAGAATCGGTAGGTGGAAATCGGGGTGCTATGCGGGCTACGTTCGCCCGGAATTGTTGCTTTAATCTTTTCTCCTTTTTCAGGTCCTCGTGCTCCGGTTGTGCACGTTGTGGGGCACTCCTACGTTCATCGGGCCGCACAGAGGGCCATCTGCCGGCCGGGCGGCAGATCCCTGGGATTTCCGGTGGAGGTACATTGGAGAGGTATTGGGGGTCTCCCTTGGTCCCGGATTCTCATGGAAGTTTTTCAGATTGCCGGTGTGTCTCGGACGCCGGTGGTGTTAGTGGTTCATGCGGGTGGGAACGACATACGTTCCCTGCGAGTTCCGGAAATACTCATACTGATGCGGATGGATCTTGAAAGGATGGTTTTTCTCTTTTCCGAAATTATCATTGTTTGGTCGGAGATTGTCCCTCGGGTCACATGGCAAGAGGACAGGGAAGCAGTGGGCATAGAGAGAGCGCGTAGGACCATAAATTCACGTATGTCCCGATATGTTAGAGCCAGGTCTGGGGTGGTGGTCCGGCATAGACAGTTGGAAGGGGACAACAGGAGGCTTATGAGCCAAGATGGCGTTCACCTCAACGACATCGGGCTTGATATATTTTTGTCTGGCCTCCAGGATGGCATTGAGCAGGCCCTATATATTTTGGGTGGGGGTCGGAGCTCAGTCTAAGGGAGTGAGCTCCTCCTGTGGCGGTACAGGAGATTAAAGCCATGGATAGGAGAGGTGGAAGGCTATCATGCCCGTCGGCTTAGGCCGGCGGCTGGCTGGTTGCTTCCCCCCCCCTGTGGGCAACCTTTGTAAGGTTAATAAAGTTTAATAAGTTGTTTTATTTACCTAATAAAGCTGTGGCCGACCCCTACGTCCATTCAATGATAAGTGGTTGTCTGTGTTTTATTGAAGGTTACAAAGGGGTGAGATGACCAAAGGGTCACGGTGTGGGTATGTTCAGTTAGTCTGGTCGGCACCGGGCCAATTAGGCCTAGGTGCCACTGACTAAATGAGAGGCTGGGGGTAGACAGAGAGGGTTAGTTAGATCACCCCTTCCCCCTCCCCTTAGTGACATGGGGCCTCCCCATAGGCTGGCGTGGGGGACCAATAGGATTTAGGTTGGGGGGAAGTCCTAGGAGTGGGACAGAGGTCCTAAAAGGAGGGGTGATACCCCTCCCCACTTCCTCTTACCTGTCAGCGCCAGCAGGAAAAGCTCCCCGCCCTCCCGCCCCGGTCTTTTTGGAGTGCTATGTTAATTAAAAAAAAAAAAAAAAAAAAAACGGAACACGTCAATTGACGGGCTTATTTGTTATATTTATTATGGATGTTATGTCGTTGGCCTTACAGGCCCCTGTTTTTCAATTGCTTTGGCATGGATGAGTTTTCTATTGTGTATTCAAGTCACAGCTGGCGGTACAGGAGATTAAAGCCATGGATAGGAGAGGTGGAAGGCTATCATGCCCGTCGGCTTAGGCCGGCGGCTGGCTGGTTGCTTCCCCCCCCCCTGTGGGCAACCTTTGTAAGGTTAATAAAGTTTAATAAGTTGTTTTATTTACCTAATAAAGCTGTGGCCGACCCCTACGTCCATTCAATGATAAGTGGTTGTCTGTGTTTTATTGAAGGTTACAAAGGGGTGAGATGACCAAAGGGTCACGGTGTGGGTATGTTCAGTTAGTCTTTCGGCAACAGTAGTGGAGCAGGCAGGGCACCGCACGTGAGTTTGGGAAGGTATCAGCCTTGTCCTGATTCAGGGTACAACTTTCCCTCTCCTGGACATTGGCTTCTCTCCCCCTTCTCCAGCTTTCACTTTCACACTGTCCCGATGTTTGTGGGAGATCTCCACCGCGGCCCCCCCACCCCCCAGCCTCGTGTTATCTCTCCCTGCTGTAGACTATCTCAGAGTCTGTTCCTGCTCTGAATAGTGACCCCCCCTCGTCTCCTGTGCCCTTCTCTCGACCCCCTCCTCTACAAAACCGAGTGATGGACTCTCCTGCCTGTGCTGCTGAACCTGTCTCTACTCAGCCAACAGGTAACAGTAACTGACTTTTAGGCTTCATATCACTGCTAATTGCTGTGGAGACAATTGTTATTTCAAATTCTATTTCTAGTAAGGACCCATTCACAAGGGGTGCAAACATGCATCTCCTATGCAGGGCTGTTGTTTGTCATCACGGGGGTACATAGGTGTTGTGTACATCAATTTAATCATCAACTTCTCTCCAACCCGCAGGAATGTTTCCTCAGATTCACAGCAGCGACATCGATGTCTCAGCAGAAAGGATTCCCTCACCCACCTTAGTTGTGTGGATTGGGGGATCCATTCATTTTTTTCGATCACATGAAAATAAAAACGATCCATGGCCAGCCTCCAGCTTACCATACATTATACAATCTGATTGTACAATATCTTTTGGATCTACCACCAACACTATGTAGTACAAAGGCCTGCCTGATTGGATACTACTTAAATGAATTGTTTAGGTTGTCCATAGATTACAAAGTTTTCATAAATCTAAAGGAGATTGTACAAATTTAGACTGTATAGTGTATGCTATACCTACAGTATAGTGTTTTTGGTTATGAGTACTAACAGTGACAAATGTTTTCCCTCTTATATTTAATTCTCACCTATGCAGATTTGTTTGCTGGGGAGCTTTGTCTTTGAGTCCATTAAACACCCTGACACATTGTCTAAAGCTGGGTACACACTAGGGTTGCACCAATACCTATTTTGTACCAACAATACTTGTGCTCGAGTACTCGCTGATACCAGTTGCCAATACTTTCTGTGCGATTTGAGCTCATACAAAACGAATGGGCTCAAATCGCACTGTAAAGAACTACATGTGATTTGATCAGGAATGTGGTGCGATTCCTGTCTGAATCACATGTGGTTTCCCCGCACCACTCCTGTGTGAACCAAGGCTGAAGTCATTATGACAAGCCCAGGTTCACACAGAAGCGGTGTGAGAAACCACATGTGATTCAGACAGGAATCGCACCACATTCCTGTTCAAATCACATGTAGTTCTTTACAGTGCGATTTGAGCCCATTCATTTTGTATGAGCTCAAATCGCACAGAAAGTATTGGTTCTAGATATTGGAGCATTTGCAAGTACTCTTTCAAATGCTTAGTATCAGTAACGATGACATCGGTGATGATGAGCGGTGACGATAATGGGGGGGGGGGGCGCAGTTTGCCATCTTCGCCCTGGGCACCGAATGACCTAGTCCCAGCACTGGTTGCGGTACCTGGCGACTGGGAGGAGCCTGCAGGACCTCAAGTTCTCAACAGGCATCTCTCCCCAGGCGCTTGGGATCATCATACCGGAGACGTGTTCTGCTGTCATACAAGTCATGCAGGAGGAGTATCTGAAGGTAAGTTTCCTCTTTTATGAAGCTCACAATCTATGTCTTTACAAATTGTAGCAATTGTTTATTTTTTTGGCATTTGTTCCCTAATGACCATGATTTTTCGATGCTGTGTGTTGAATGTTCCCTTTTCTCCCCATGCATGCATGTTGATAAGCTTTCCATGTTCTTTTTGTTGGCCTACCTACATATTTTTTCCCTGCATCACTATTAACCTGTCCAGCATGCTATCCTAGGGACAAACACACCTAGCCTTTTTGTTTTTTTGTGTGTGTGGCATATTTTTCTTTGCTGCATTGTAGTTCAACCCCAACCCCCCTAAAATGTTGCCCCATCAGAGGGGTGGGGAGTGTGATAATAAGTGGGATATTTTTGTGGCCACAACTCCACCACAATAATAATATAAAATTGTTAATACTGTGATGTTGCACAAGGATGGTTTTTGTATTGTGTTTGCAATGTTTATGTGCCTAAGTACTAATTATATTTTTTTTTTGTCCCCACAGTTTCCCTCCACGCCACAGGAATGGCAGACTGTGGCTTCCCAATTTGCCCTTCGTTGTGATTTTCCGAACTGCGGAGGAGCAATAGATGGGAAACACGTCCGCATAGTGCCACCACCCGTTCGGGGTCCTACTATTTTAACTACAAAGGTTTTCATAGTATCGTGTTGATGAAGGTGGTGTCGGAACACTACGAATTTTTGTATGTGGACGTGGGGAAGAACGGCCAGCTGTCTGATGGGGGAGTGTTCGCGCGGACTGAATTTTACACCCGTCTACATACTGGTGGTCTTGAACTGCCACCGGATGAAGACAATGTGGAAGGACTTCCGTTTGTTTTTGTAGCGGACGAAGCTTTCGGGCTTGGACCTCACCTCATTCAGGCTTTTCCCCAGAGGACCCTTACCCCAGAGAGGAGGGTGTTCAATTTTAGGCTAGCCAGGGCCCGGAGGGTAGTCGAGAATGCCTTTGGGATACTCGCCAGCCGGTTCCGCCTGTTTCAGACAGCGATACACCTGGCGGAATATAAATTGAACCATGTTGTTTTTGCCTGTTGCATATTGCACAATTTTTTACGCAGGCAATCCCAGACGTACCTACCCAACATCGGTGCTGAGGCAGGACTACCCTCAGATACCCTTCCTGGGCTGGACACTGGTCGCGCTGGCTCGGCCACCCAATCTGCTCGTGAGGTACGCGACAAATATGTTGAGTACTTCATGGGTCGGGGGGCCATAGCTATGCCAGATCATATTTCTTTCTAATTCGGCCCCCAAAAGAAAGAAATATTCCAAAATATAATAAATAATTTGACCATTAGACTCTATATACAGTTGTTTGTCATTATTGCTTTTTCTATTTTTATCTCTCTTCTTAGTTCTCGAACTAGTGCACTTCTAGTGCCAAATGTAGTTGTCATGCTTTAGTAAATAACCACAATTGTACATTACAGGCATACCCGACTTTTAAGTACACAATAGAAGGGTCACTTCTGCACACAAACCAATGAGCTTCCAGAATTTCTAACCTGGCTTAACTGAACAAGCTGGTGTTCGAAGAATATTGGTTTTTATGCAAAAGTGAGCCTGATATTGCGATTTGCAGCGGTAATAAATAAACCCTAATGTGTACTTAAAAGCGGGTTATGCCTGTAGTTACAAGTCACTCATCTACAAACTGTGTATTGAGCATATATAAAGAACAAGCCACTCATTTTAGCGTTTAAATATTTTACTAGAAACTTTTTGGGTTTGCCAAAATGTTACATTTTTGGAGTAAAAAAACGTTTTTTTTATTTATTTTTTTAGAAAAACCATTATGGATTATCCCAAACTTTTTTTTTCAAAAATATAGATAAAATAGTACAAAAAAACAAATTACAAAGTACAACATTGTAATTACTACAACAGTCTCCCAATGTCACCCCGGAACACGCCAAATTTGGAAGATGCACACATTCTGTGTGTGAGTGAGAGGGCCCAAATGGGGATTATATCCTGACCTCCCATGGCAAATGTCCACATGTGGTATCTGGCATCATGGGTGATCAATGTATGTGGTTTGTGGGTGCAAACCCTTCCCTCTCACCTGCTTGAGAAGGGAGGAAGGGGGTGTACCCACAAAGCAAAGACAATCGGGGATTTAGTCTTTGATACGGCCCATCATATCAATAATATTTTTATAATTTTGCTCAATTACAACCATTCTTTGCCTCATATTATCCATCTCTGTGCTACACTCCATAATTTGTTGTATGACAATTTGTGCACTTGCACGTGAAAAAAGTGGACTACTGGATGTGCTCGCAGCATCTTCATCCCCTATAAATAAAAAAAAAAAAAAAAAAAAAATTAGTAATGTGCATGCCTATCTACATCTCTTTATCCCTGTGAAGCTGCGGTGACACTGACCTGTTGTGCTACTAATCTCCACCTCCCCATCATCCACAACTTCGCCTTCTTCCACAATAAATCCTTCTTCTACAACTCCTCCTTCTTCAATAACTCCTCCTTCTTCAACAACTCCTCCTTCTTCAATAACTCCTCCTTCTTCTACAACTCCTCCTTCTTCTACAACTCCTCCTTCTTCAACAACTCCTCCTTCTTCAACAACTCCTTCTTCTTCAACAACTCCTCCTTCTTCTTCAACAACTCCTTCTTCTTCAACAACTCCTCCTTTCGTCTTCCTCATCTCTCCCTTCCACCACTTCTTCTTCTACCTGGTCCTCCTCCTCCACATGCCTAGATTTTTTTTTAGGAGAGAGTTTGGGCCTCCTTGCCTCCTCAAATTGCTGTCCTGTTCTTTCCCCTATAAATATCAGGAAACAAAAGGTATACTTATCAGCACACAGATATTGGAGGAGGGCATTAATAAATCATAATCATTGCGTCAAAGTGTGTTAAAAACTTTTGATTATTGGCTTCAGCCACCAAACCTTACCTTTGTTTTTATAATGACTTCTCCCAAGCTGTGATACTGACCCTTTTTAGCGAAGGGACACACATGGAAGCAGGGGCGGACTGACCACTCATGGGTCCCCCGGGCAATAGAATATTAGGGGCCCCCAGGCTTACAAATGCCCACTAAGCCAGGTGGCAGTATAGAGGCGGGGCAGCTAAAATCTCAGTAGTTTCACATCAAAAGCATGTAGGCTTTGGACATATCAGGGACAGGTGAGAAAAATAATCAGATTTTTACATACTGTCCCTGGTTTTAATGAGCCTGGCATCTCTGATGGGGCCCCCTAGGGGCATGGGGCCCTCGGGCAGTGCCCGAGTTCCTCAATGGTCAGTCTGCCCCTGCATGGATGCCCCTCCCTAAAAATTATGTGTCAGAGACCGTTAAAAATGAATCTCATTATGGGGGAGACACAGGTGCTCTTGAGTCCAGATGTGAATCCAGCTGCTTATTATCACTGTGTGAATGAATCCTGTTTGTCTTTTCACATTCTAATAAGTTAGGAAATCTACATTATTTTATCCACAATGTGTAATAACTTTTCTTTAAAAGCCAAATAGCCATGTCCTGGTGTGCTGTTCCTAGGACATAGTATTTGTGTGAAACGAGGTGATGGAACGATGTTTCTAAAGAACGATCGTGCAAAACTTCATATTTTTACAGGAAATTAAAAAAAAATGTGTTCCAAAGTACAACCAGTCCAACAAGGCACATGCAGAAATATACATAGCAAACAATGAGATCACACAATTGCAAACCACACCCCCAAAAAAACACCTACTTTTATCCAGGATTTTCTTTATCTTCCGAAACTGGTGTGGCTCACGCAACTTCAAATCGGACCAGCGCTTGCGTAGCTGCTCTTTGGACCTGCTCACCCCAAAGATCTCAGTAAGCCTCTTCGCTACCTTGTCCATAATTTTGGCCTTACGGCGGTTCGGGGTGCTGTATGGGCCATAATCCCCATCATAATCCTTCCTGCGCAGGATGTGTACCATCTCCACCATCTCCTCAAAACTCATATTCGTGGCCTTGTACCGTTTGCTCCTTGAGCAGGACGTTCCTGGCTGTGTCCCTTCCTGATCCTCATGAGAGGATAATGCTCGCTCGTGTGATATCGCCATCTTTTTGTTTCACAGTGATAAGGGGCGTGGAAAAGAGGAAAAGTTCCGTCATGGGCGTGGACGAAGGCGGCGTTTCACGCATGCGCGGATAAATACGTTGTGTTTACGCGGAGCTTACTCGCGTGGTAAAACGATGACATACACATATGCCGGTAACTTGCAATATGAGGCCCTGGATGTTGAAACATGTAATGGGGGAGTTAAAAGCGGGCGGAGACATTGCAAACGAAGAGGGTGGCGGTATATGTTTGCGCGGCCTATATAAGGATATCGACGTGATTACGTCGGTTACGCGGAGATTACTCGAGCGTACGCGAGGAGCTACAGAGACAAAGGTAAATTACAACATGGGATCAGCAGAGGCCTCTAAACTTTGGAGCCCCATGGGGGGGGTGGGGGTTTGGGATGTTGTTAGGACCGTGTGTGCTATTTAGGTAGCTTGGGGCCCACCATGCGAGTTTTGGCCAAAACTGCTTGGACACATCACTACATATATATATGACAATGCTCTACCTCTTTATTTTTGTCTTGTGTATTCACATCATGCATGTATTGTTCTGTATTGGTTGGACAGAGGTAATTAGGTAGTGTATTAGCTCATCAATGCTGTGTGAGGGGCATGATATCTACACATGAAATAGTGCCTTGATGATTGGTAACATTGAAAAAATTGTGGATGATTAGAGATGGCATGTATTTATTTTCATGTTACCAAAGGGTCTGCATGTTCCAAAAATGAGTTGGACAACAATGGAGCGGAGCTGGCCAGCATTGTAGCAGCAGGACACATTGGGGGTTATTTACTAAAGGCAAATCCACTTTGCACTGCAAGTGCAATGCAAGTGCACTTGGAAGGGCATTCTCCATAGATCTGAGGGGAAGATCTGAAATGAAGGGAAGCTCTGCTTATTTTATCATCCAATCAGGTGGAGGCTAAAACTGAAATATTTTTTTTCCTTGCATGTCCCCTTCGGGTCTACAGCGATTGCATTTCCAAGTGCACTTTCAGGCAGTGTACTTTCAAGTGCTTTTGCAGT
Source organism: Rana kukunoris (assembly GCA_029574335.1). Classification (NCBI taxonomy): domain Eukaryota; kingdom Metazoa; phylum Chordata; class Amphibia; order Anura; family Ranidae; genus Rana; species Rana kukunoris. The sequence continues at coordinate 85,757,557 of CM056060.1, read as the reverse complement.
GCTAAAGTGATTTTTTCTTTAGTAAATAACCCCCAATGTGTTTGTATACTAGCTCCACAATGATTGTACACATACATATTCAGACAATGACAAAGCTGAGCCATTTTTGATGTGGGTTTTTAGATATTTATTTTTGTATATTCTAGACCTTTAATCTCGACAGAAACAAGCCAAGATGGACCAGTTGGCGATCCAAGAAAACACCTTGCGATTAATCGAAATTTATCGGGGAAAAACCAAACCTTTGGGATAGCAGGCACCCAGGCTACCCAAATAAGGTCCTGAGAGCGGAAACACTCCAACAGATAGCAACCTACATGCAGACGTGGGTTCCAGCCTGCACAGTGACCATGGTGAAGGATAAAATGAGCAATCTCAGGACCACCTATCGAAAAGTATATAAAGAGCTTAAAAGCCAAAGATCTGGATCAGCAGCACATGCGCAAAAGGTGCCCAGGCTCTGGTACTTCCGCGAGCTTGCATTTTTGGATGATGAACTGGAGGGCCGGCCATCACTTTCCAATCTTCCTCCCAGCCTTCCTCCCACGCTTCCTTGCAGCGGAACTTCCCAGGATCCCCACGCCCCTGCAGGGCCAGCGGAGGGCCTGGCTGACATGGACCCAGATCTGATGGTCTTCAGTGAAGAGGTATAGTAGTTTCCTAAATATTTCTTAGCTGCTAATTTGGGTTTGATTCTTGAGTTACTATTGGAAAAATTATAAAGTTTGGACCAACAAAAAAAGGCGTGTGCATAAAACTAGGGATCTCAGGGATGCCAACTGAGGGGTCTGAAGGACAGTCAGTTCTATTTTAATGAAGAAAATCAAAAGAGTCTAGAGCCAAAAAATGTGTGTGTGCTTGATTGTGCTAAATATTACAACATGTCCCTTTTTTTGACACAGGAAGAGCCCATCCAGGAGGTGGCAGCTCCTGAGGACCATGTCAGCCAGGCGGAAGGGGTGAGTGGCAGCCAGGAGGAGGCTGGGCCGAGTGGAAGTCAGCATGTCCCCAGGCTCAGCACCATCAGCCAGGTTCCTCCCCTCCAGATGAGGCGACCAGGCCAAAGGAGGCGCATGAGGCAGATGGAGGAGGAGAGCCTCCAAATGATGAGGGAGGCTGCGGAAATAATGAGGGCCCCCCTCAACCTCGTGGCACATGAACTGAGCCGAGCGGAGGAGGAGCAAAGGGACCTGGCAAAGGACTTGATCAACAAGGTCATTCTCTGGATGCACAGGGGCATGCTGACCAGGGACACAGACCTGAGTGACCCAGCCCAGCCTGCTCCCCATCTTCTGCCTCCTGCTGCCACATCATCCGCACCTGCAAGGGGCCATGGATGGGCCCGTGGACGTTCCGCTGCAAGGCAGCCAGGAAGGAGGGCTGGAAGTAAGAAGAGAAGGTGATTACCTGCCTTCCAGTTCATTATCCAAAAATGTGAGGTTGTTGGAGTACCACAGCTTGTGTTCGTTTGCTCATGTGCTGCTGATTCACATTTTTTTTTTTTCGTGTCTCCTGAGGTTGTTCATTTTATCCTTCATCATGTTGTGGAATGCACAAGTCTGCATGTAGGTTGCTATCTGATCAAGTGGTGCAGATCAGGTTTTTTATAATTTGGTTTAGTGCCTAAATAAATGGCTTTTTGTATTTACGTTCAAACCTTGTCTATTGTGTTTTCTACTGTGGTGATTAGGCCCCAAACATTCTACAAATACAAGGTGTAATTTTGTAAGGACACAAACTCCTGGGTGGGGGGGTAGGTTTGGAGTGACAACTTGGTAAACCATGGAAACCCCAAAAGACAAAAAGTTTACATCATTTGCAAAGCCAAAAAAAAATATGCATTGTAAAAAAAAGGTGCAAAAAAAAAATGCATTGTAAAAAAAAGGTGCAAAAAAAAAATAAATGCATTGTAAAAAAAAAGGTGCAAAAAAAATGCATTGTAAAAAAAAGGTGCAAAAAAAAATGCATTGTAAAAAAAGGTGCAAAAAAAATGCATTGTAAAAAAAAGGTGCAAAAAAAAATGCATTGTAAAAAAAAGGTGCAAAAACATAAATAAATGCATTGTAAAAAAAGGTGCAAAAATAAAAAAAATGCATTGTAAAAAAAAGGTGCAAAAAAAAAAAAATGCATTGTAAAAAAAAGGTGCAAAAATAAATAAAAAATGCATTGTTTTTTTTTTTTTTTACAAAAAAAAAATGCATTGTAAAAAAAAAAGGTGCAAAAAAATAAAAAATGCATTGTAAAAAATATAAAAAAAGTTGCAAACAAAAACCAAAAATAAGCTTTGAAAACAAACAAAAATAAAACAAAATAATGCAAGCACAAAATAAACAGCAGATGACAACGTAAAAATAAATTAGAACAACATTAAGTAAAAAAATATAAATCTATTCATGTGGAGGAAAGCTCAAAAAATTAGGACATCCGGCAAGAAAATAATTACAAAAAGACAACGCCAAATCCTACAATCAAACTTTGCTATATTGGGACAACTCAGTCTAAATAGCATCAGCAATAGAACGGCTTGATTCTAGCAAAAGAACGAAGAAAAAAAAAAGGCAATAAACGATACACTATAGATAGTTAAAATGACGAATGTGCCAACTCACAAACAAACAGGAGTTTTACCTGAACGAGCGCTCCCGTCCCCTCCTTTTGTCTGAGCATGCGCGCGATTTTGGTCCGATGGTTTTGTGTACTAACCATCGAACATGTCGGACAGACAGGTTTGCAGCAGACAGATTTCAAAGCATGCTTTGAAATCTGTCGGGTGGACAAATCTGTCTGCTCACCCGTACACACGATCGAATCTGTCTGCTGAAACGGCCCGGCAGACGGGTTTCAGCAGACAGATTTGATCGTGTGTACGCGGCCTTAAGCATTGCATCCATTTCATTTTTTGTAAGGATTTGTTTATCTGCATTTGTTCACTCTGAGTGACTTATGTGGTGGAAATTTGAAGATGTATTTATTATGTATTGTCATAATTGGCACCCAGTCTTGACACTTCCCCAACCAGCTCTAAATAGAGCTGACTGTGGCAGTCCTGAGGCTGGTTGACTCTCGTCTGGTAGTAGAAAATGTCTTGAGGTTGGAGTGTGATGGTTGCAGCATGGGCGTATGCCCACCAGCGAGGGGCCCCTCTGTGCATTTAGCACAGACGATCGTTGAGGGGGATGCGTTCATTTCGCAAGCACACTAGTGGCTGTAGACAGATGTATGCTGTTATCTGGGTCATGTCTGATCAGCAGGATTTGGGGTTCTTGGCGTACATCTGTAAATAGCCTGAATAAGGGTATAATCTTTATATGCATTATTCTACGGAATGGCGCAGATTAAGGGTTCTATCAGCGTATATTTTGAGGGCTTGTGAACGCTTCTGGGGTCAGGGGGGGCACATGCACACCCTGACCGGACACGCCCATAAGACTTTAGCCAGCATTGTTTGTATTTCTATTCATTGTATTGTATTCATTGTATTCTATTCTATTCATGTATTCAATGTGACTTCCTGTCAGAGGGAATGTTTTGTTCTGTGTATAGAAGACATCTGGTGATGTCGCCTCCCATGGGGGGAGGCGACTTACTGGTGATGACTTCCTGTTTTGTGTAAATAAAAGAGCCATGCTCAGCCCTGTGGCTGGGATTGATGGCAAGAATGGTAACTTGAGAACAGGCTTGTATGATGTCTGCTTACTGGATGAATGGCAGGGAATATATGGTGAGTAAATCTTTTAGCTTAAACATGGCATTATTTCATTTAAGATTGGGAATGTGCTTTACAGCACAAGGCAAGATGGGGGTGTGCCTTGCAAACCCCCAGATTTCCACGACAGTTAATATCCTGTTCACTCTCACCTGAGGTATCTATGTTTGTAATATTCGCAGCCCCTGTTACTTTTTTTCTATTTTTTTTTTACTTTACCGGGGCTTTTAACACTCCCCTCCTGGGTCATATATTGCCTAATAGTGCTGGCTGATGTGTTATCTTTGGGGGTCTTCGGGGCTGATCCCCTTGTAATCTTGCTCATATTGTATTTTCTCCTTGTTCTTATCCGCTTTCCCAGTTTTTAAAGTTTTTAAAATTCCTAGGGTGCCAACTTAGTTGCTTGGCTCCTAATCCTGAGGGGCACAGGTCATTAAGTTCACCGGTGGAACCAGCAAAAAATGGTAATAGTTTAAGCTTGAATTGCCAGTGATGGGTTAATGTTCTTGTTCTAAGCAGACCTTTTCCTTATAAATATCTATATGTCAGTGAGCTTTTCCTGTCTGGATGCTTGCTCCCACACCCCTCCATCCATTTATCAGCATGTCACTCTAATATCTAGCTGGCTATTTACACTTGCATTAAGTACCTTTTCATTAATTATTCTATGCAGTCTTACCAGTCCTGGTATCCATACTTTTTTGTCCGGTTGGGGGTAAATCAAACACCCAGGCTCGTTGTGTCTGCTGTGCGCTGGGTTCGTCGGGTCTCAGGAGGTGTCCAGGGGAGGGGTGGTGAACTTTACCATACCTGCTGACCCATCGCTCTGTCACTTACTCACTCCGTCTCTCGATGTCTCGGACCGTTTCGTTGGCGGTGGGGGAGGGATGGATGGCTGCCGCGATGGTGCTGCGGGGAGACGAGCGGTCAGTTGTCAGCGCTGCAGCCTCTCACGCTGCCTCTTGAGTGCCGACATTCCATGGCTCTTCCGGGACACTCCGTTCTCCTTCCCCTGATTCGATCGCGGATCAGTCACTCCCTCGACGTGCGTGCGTCACGTGCAGCACGTCATCCCGCTGGGCTGCGCTGTCGCTATAATAAATAACAATAATAATAATAATAAAACCTTTTTTATAATGCGACTCTTTACCCATGTGATCGGCTGTGTCCAATCACTGCTGGTCACATGTAAATGAGGAAGTGCCGTTTTATCGGCTCTCCTCGGCTGACACTAACAAAGTGTCTGGCAAGGAGACCCGATCAGCAGCATCTCCTCACAGGAGAGATCTGTACAGGTAATCAGGGCACTCATTATCAGTGCCTTGATTACAGTACAGCCCCAGCAGTCCCTATCAGAGACACCAATCACTACAGTCCATGTAACATGGTTTCCTATGACACATATAGGATGTGTTTATGCGTTTTGCGGTCGGTGCGGTTTTGGAAAGGGTCGTAGAGTTTTTCTGCATTTTTGCATTTTTTTGCACCAGAAAAAGAAAAATGTTGTGTTTGATGTGATTTTTGATGGGTTTTGTGTTTTTTCTTTTTCTTTTTAAAGCACTGTATAAAGCGGGTTGCTTAGCAGGGGGCCACTGACAGCTAAATGTAAAAAAAAAATTTCAGCAAAAGAACAAAAACAAAAAGGTCCATACCAGGCCCTTATCTGAGCATGCAGCACAGCAGGTCAGGAAATGGAGGGGACAAGTGAGCGCCCCCTCCCTCTCCTGAACCATACCAGGCACATGCCCTCAACATGGGGTGATGGGTTCTTTTGGGGGTGGGGGCTTTCCCCCCCAAAGCACCTTGCCCCCATGTTGATGGAGACAAGGGCCTCTTCCAGATAACCCTGGGCTGTGGTTGTCGGGGTCTGCAGGTAGCAGGCTTATTGGAATCTGGAAGTCCACTTTAACCAGGGGCCCCCCAGATTCCACCACCCCTATATGAAGGGGTATCGGGTACATAATACCCCTACCCATTCACCCCGAAAAGCAGTCAAATGTTAAAAAAAAAACAAGAGACGGTTTTTGTCCTTTATTAAAAAAGAAGACCCAAACTGCCTTCTCAGGGTGCGGCCTTCTCCCGGTGTTGCCTTCTCTCAAAGCTGCCTTATTCCTTACTGTTGGTTACCCACTAAAAACAAAAAAAGGCCGCTCTTCTAAGGTCTTCCCCCATTACGTTGTGACCCACTGGCTGGCATCTCTTATATAGCCATGGGGTGTGGCCAATGATATCACCTGGAGAGTCCACCCCTTGTGATGTCACAACACTTCTTGTGCAGTGTTATGCTATGTTTGAGGACAACTTTCTGAAACAGAAATGTGAAGATTTGCTTTACTGTAGGCTGTGTGTACAGATCAAAAAATGACACCATGCAACTAGAGAATCAATGCACATCTTTTGCAGGTGAAAAACTCAAGGTGCAGGTAGGATGGTTTAGAATGTCTTTAGAGCTAAACACTGGGATAAACAAATATTGTCTCTATACAAGATGCATTTGTATTCTTGGTGTGTTTTGTGTATGTGTGAGGGCTGGGCTCCGCCTTTCCTTCTCTAAGCTGGCAGCTCAGCTGTCAGCTAATTGCTAGCTCCTATCTCTCCACAGTGACTCACCCGTTGATGATCCGGCTCCTCAGTCCTGCCTACTTAAGCCTTTCAATTCACTTGCTCTCTGCCTTCGTCTTGGACAATATCACAGAGACTTATTTCTGCGTTCCTGTTGAAGACTTTGCTTGGCTGACATCCCTTCTGGCTCCTGATCCTGCTTGCTGTTCTACTATGTATATCTATGGCTCTCTGACATTTGGTTTGGCTGATTATCCAATCCGGTTCCTGAACTCTGGCTTTGTTTTGACTATGTTTACTCTGTTTATCTTTTTTTTATTATTATTATTAAACAAGTGTGATTTAACTGTACTTCTGTCTCAGTCTGATTCATTCATTCATTTTGCAGACAGCCTATAGTTGATGGCCATCTGAGCCCTTCCCACAGCTCTGCTCTCTACATAGTGATGATGCCACTGCTACTGTTACAAGGCAATACCTGGGTTTACAAAAGCATTTGGTGCTTACATGGTGAATTTATATTCTTTATGGCTATTGAAAAATTAATTTTGATGAATGTTTTTTTGTGCCTGGAGTTCAGTTCTAAATGGAAAAAGAGAAATGACACATAATCAAGGAGATGAAATAAGCTGCTAGCCCCAAAATTGCATAAAAGAAAAAGGTTCCCCAGTTGGGCTTATAGGCAGCGATGAAAAAAATTGAATAAATGTTGAATATATAAAACAGCGTATATATAAAACAATGTTTATTGCCGAGAATCTCGGATACCCAATTGAGTCAAAGTTATAACAATTATACACACAAGTCACATGTGTGTATGCAGTATACATAGGTCATAGTACATATCATGATTTAATATTATGTGCAATGATGAGCCCCGACGCGTTTCGAACAGTTGGGTCTCTTCAGGGGGCACGGTTTCTAGAAAATAACAATAATTGCAAAATTTCAAAATGGATGAAAAGACACATGTTGACATACATCACATTGAAATGCTAAAGTAATATAATTACAACTGAACCAGGAAGTCAATATTATGTGAAGCCGCTAGATAATCCGGAGGGGCCTAGGCTGCCCCCGCCCACCCAATGGTGGAGGGCCTAACCAGGATAACTAACAAGGAGCCACATTAAGAACACCCCCCAGGGGCAATAGAGGAGCAAGCGCCTGTGAAAAAAACCATGATACCCATGGTTAGTAGGGAAAATTTGTTCAAGTATTAGTTAAAAAAAATAGCTGCTGAAGTAACAGCTAGACATGTATGTAGGTAGGTATAGTGGGGTACTAATGATGGTATGATAATACTAGGTGAGTGAACAAGTAAAATAAGTGATTGCCAAATTAAGACAAATCATGAGTGCGTGGTGTGTGGATATAAAAAATGAATCAAACGAAAAGTGTAAGAAGAACAAAAATAATAATAATAATAATTGGGGCTAGCAGCTTATTTTATCTCCTTGATTATGTGTCATTTCTCTTTTTCCTATATATATTGGGTGGATAACACACCCCCTGCCCCTTGACACATAGAGATAAGACACTAACTGTGTGCTTTTCCATGGTCTATTTAACTCCTGTACCCTTAACCTATGACCCACACCTTGGTGTACTATGGGTCAGCCTAATTCTTTTAATTCTTTAGGCGTCTAGAAGGTGTATCTACCTTCCCCTTGGGGGGATCGGACCCTCAAATCCCCCCTTGCTCACATCAGGAGCAACTGCCCACAGACTTCTGTAGTGCAGCACGTTCAAATAATCTAACTTATTATTTGTCCTAACAATTTACTACTATATCCACTTAAGACCCGGACCAATACGCTGGTAAATGACCCAAGGTGTTTTTGCGATTCGGCACTGCGTCGCTTTAACAGACAATTGCGCGGTCGTGCGACGTGGCTCCCAAACAAAATTTGCGTCCTTTTCTTCCCACAAATAGAGCTTTCTTTCGGTGGTATTTGATCGCCTCTGCGATTTTTATTTTTTGCGCTATAAACTAAAATAGAGCCACAATTTTGAAAAAAAAACACAATTTTTTTACTTTTTGTTGTAAAAAAAATCAAATAAACTAAATTTTAGTAAAACATTTAGGCCAAAATTAATTCAGCCACATGTCTTTAGTAAAAAAAAAAATCGCAATAAAAAAAAATAGCTACCTAGCGGGAACAGCGACACTAATACAGCGATCAGAAAAATGATCGCTTAGTGACGCTGGCAATAGGGAGTGAAAGGGTTAACTAGGACGGTGATCAGGGGGTTAAAACTTTATTAGGGGGGGTGGGGGGGCTATCCTGAACCTAACACTAACTGTTTTTTACACTGCCTGTCACACTGAGACTAAATGCAGTGATTAGATCACTGCATTCAGTGACACTGTGACAGGGGGGTGGGGGGGGGGGGCGATCACAAGGGGTTAATTTGCCTATGTGAGTGTGTGTCAGTGTTGTGTTGGTGCACACTTACTTGTGATGTCTTCTCTCATCAGCAGCGCTGGGAAACAGCGCTGCGATGAGAGATTACATCATTTCCTCCTTCCTGTGTAAACACAGGAGGAGGAACTGACACAATGGGAGCGCGCTCCCATTGGCTGGGAGCGATCGCAGGGGGGGGCGGAAATCACGGACATCCGCCCGCTCGTCGGCGATCGCTCCCAGAGGCAGGGGGACCCCCGCACGCCGCGGAGGGGGTCCCGATGGGACCCCCGAACCGCACGAAGGCGGGGACGTAAATTTACGCCCTTGTGCCTGTACGAGCCATTCTGTGGCCGTATATGTGGGTGCGGGGGTCCTTAAGTGGTTAAATGCAAGGAGCCTTTAGTTATGGCATCTACACACAGTCCATGTGTAAATACTATTTATATTTAATATGTTTGTATATTACCCCTTTTTGAGTTTTGGCATACTGTTGTTAACTGTCACATATGATTTAGTTCAATTTATTGTGGCCGTTTTTTACTTCCGGCGGAGCATGGCTGAGCCAGTTTGGCCCTCTGGTGGGTGGAGCCGTGCCCTTGATTGCTTCCCGGCTGGGTGGAAGTTTAGGAGGGGGGGACGAGTGCAATTGCTTACCCCCTTCCCCCCCCTCTCACCGCTCGGCGAGTGCCGGAGGGGAGCCCCCTGGCGCCGGTGCGAGTGTCACCCAGCCAACGGCGTCCCATGTATCCTCCCCGGACCGGCTCTGGCGTGGTGCACATCCGCGATGGAGAGGACGACAGTTGTCGTGGCTGTTCAGCCCCTCTGGGACACCGAGGGAGCCACATGTGGGCCGCCATCTTGGCGGCCGGGACGCCTCCCATTTGGCTGGTTGGAGTGAGGCAGACAGCTTGCACATGATCACTTGATCACCACACCCACGGGGCCCATTTAATGAGTAGCCATCAGTGAATCAGTACATATTCCATTTAGGTCAGGTTGGATGCTACCTCATCTCTGTTCCTAATTTTGGCACCTTGTCCTCCCCTAGAGTGCATAACTGCAGTCAGGTCTTCACATTTATACTTTATCCTACTCCAAACCTTTCACTGTATCAGGTAATTATCCGACTACTTATGTATTTATGTATTTCAATACTACCTTACTAGCTACTATGTTCACATACCCATTCATCTAACCCCCTCCCTTTATTTAGGGATACACCATGCATCTTCCTTATTATTATTTTTTTCTTCTTACACTTATATTTTTTTATATCCACACACCACGCACTCATGATAGTATTTGCCTCAGCCCCCTATTAATTTAGTACCCCACTATACCTACCTACATACATATCTAGCTGTTACTTCAGCAGCTATTGTTTGAACTAACCTACTTGAACAAATTTTCCCTACTAACCACGGGTATCATGGGTTTTTTCGCAGGCGCTTGCTCCTCTATTGCCCCTGGGGGGCGTTCTTAATGTGGCTCCTTGTTAGTTATCCTGGTTAGGCCCTCCACCATTGGGTGGGCGGGGGCAGCCTAGGCCCCTCCAGATTATCTAGCGGCTTCACATAATATTTTGAAATTTTGAAATTATTGTTATTTTCTAGAAACCGTGCCCCCTGAAGAGACCCAACTGGTCGAAACACGTCGAGGCTCATCATTGCACATAATATGAAATCATGATATGTACTATGGTATGTGTGAAAGGGGTAGTGGCGCTGTCCCAAACCTGATAAGTCAGGGATAACTGTGTCAGTGTGTTAGCTTGTGAAACCAGTACTGGGTGTTCCCTAAGTACAAGTATAATACAAATACAGTGACACCATTTACATCAAGTAATAAACTTATAGTGATAAAATGCAGAAGTGCATAAACATGTGATTATTATTAAAGTCCATGGGTTCAAAAAAGTTCAAAACATAACGATGTGCAGTAATCCTAGATACGAAATTCCATCAGATGTATGTGTAGGTGGTAACGCTGTGGTCCGGTGCTCCCCCACTAGGTTCTCCACTCACCAGAACCAATCACCCCTGCAGGGGTATTGAGCGTGTAGTCACAGAGGGATCCAGATGTCCTCCAGTGGTACTGTCGGCCCAAGGTAGATGTGTCCGTTGGATGGTGTTATAAGGTCCTCACTTCACCGGAAAGAAGGAAAAAACAGGCTCCCATAGTGTGGTAAAAAAGGGGGTTTTATTTTGCACAATACAGGTGCAACAAATAAAGGACAGGTACTGAGTATACTATCCAATAATAAAAGTCAGCAGTGTGGTATGAAAGAAACATACACCACAAGAAAAAATAATAAAAATGATAAAGGTTAAAACCAAAAAATGGTGTGTGTCAGCAGCACCTTCCACGCTGCATCAGTCTCCAGAAGCGAGGCGCTGGCGTGCGTTCCAGGCGGCACAGATGGTAAACCGGAAGCGCGTGCGTGCGTGCCTGATGTGCTGACGTGCGTCACTACGCTCGACGTACGTTTCGTGGTATGACTTTTTCAAGAGCGGCTGCACGTCTTGATTATTTGCATCTAAATATAGGTGGGGGGTGTGATCCCTGTCCCGCCCTCCTCCACTATAGCAGCCAATGGTAAGGACCCGCCGTGCATACTAATGCGCCCTGTTGTTAGTAATCCTATGGGCGGTAAGGTGCTCGGTAATGAGCTCATCATGAATGGGAAGATGCAAGTAATCCAATGTACATAAAAAACTAAACAGGAAAAAACAGGAAAAAAAGCATAACATGGAAAAGATGATGCTAATATGGAATAAAAATAATATAAAAATAATATAAGAATAAACATGAAAAAAGCAGGTATTGCGGGCTCCATCTCATACCATATGGAAAATAGAGCAACCAAAAGCCGTGACATTGTGTCTACATAGGCGGTCTTTGAGAGTCAATGGTTGTACTCCAGGTTTCATAATAGGGGCTTCCTAATGAGGTACCTACCTCAGACCCTGTATGCCCAATATATACCTTATTTAATACAACAAATTCATAAAAATGCTGGCAATATGAAAAGTAGACATTAAAATAAAATAAAATACCAGAGTAAGTTATGTATCTATGTGTACCAATATGATTATGAAAGCATACATATATATAAACCTCTGCATATATGTAACTAATATATAATAAGCCAATAGAGGCCAATGGACGTGGCTGATGTATAAATTAATATGTACCCAAGCTATGCAAATTCTAATATCCATATACGTGTGTGGTCATCCCTGTCTATATGACCACCCATGTTCCGGATCCCAAGTCTCTAAGATTTCAACAATGGCATGTATATGTGTATATATTGTGGTATGTTCTCATGAAGAAATTAGTTAAATAAATTAGATAAAATTAAAAAGGTTTGGGAAAAAAACCCTACTACATCAGGTAAATAGAACTGAATAGGAGAATGTTGTTACTATATACCCCTAATATTATAGATGGATTTAGGGGTTGGACAAAAAGCAATTGAGGTCAATGTCAACATTGAGCCCGTAAGGTACTAGAGTTCTAAGTTTATAAATCCAGCTCGTTTCGTTCTGTGAGATGGCGATCATTTTATTACCTCCCCTCCAACTCGGTTTTACTGTATCTATTCCATAAAAAAACAGCCCTGTCGGGTCTTTGTTATGAAATTCGGCAAAATGCCGGGACAAGTTGTGTTTAGGATGGGCTTTCCTGATATTTTTGTGTTCTCTGATACGTACATGCAGGGGTCGGGTAGTCCTTCCCACGTATTGCAGATGGCATGGGCATTCTATCACATATGTGACGTGGGTGGTCTGGCAACTGATCAACTCTTTAATAGGATATTCTCTATGGTCAGTTTTAGACTTAAACGTGGTTTTCCTCCGGGGTTGTTTTTTGCTGACTCTACATGGGAGGCATCTCTGACATTTGTAGAAGCCTTTTAGATCTGGGCAGATGTTGACGACTTTTGGTGGGTTTATGACGTTGTGTACTAAATGGTACTAAATGGTGACGTAAGGTTGGAGCACGTCTGTATATAAACAAAGGTTTATCATTAATGATTTTTCTCAGATTATAGTCCTCTTTAAGGATTGGCCAGTACCTTTTTTTACAATCCATTCAAATTCTCTATACTGAGAATTGTAACCTGTGATAAAGGGTACTCCTTTGAGTATATTTTTAGTCTTCTTTTTCTGAGTTAGTAGGCTATTCCTGTCTGTATAGAGGACTTCATTCTTTGTTTTCATCAGTGCTTCTATGGTATAACCCTTTTCTATGAATCTGTTAATGATGACTTCAGCTTGATTTTCAAAATCTTCACTCGAATTGCAATTCCTACGTAACCTTAAAAGTTGTCCTTTTGGTATATTATTCTTCCATTTAGGATGTTGACAGCTCGTTTTTGGAATGTATCCATTCCGGTCTGTTGCCTTAAAAAAGGTCTTAGTGTGTAGGCCAGTGCCCTTCTTGAAGATTTCTAAATCTAGGTAGTCTATGCTTGTGTCATCACATTTTCCTGTAAACGTCAGCCCATAATTGTTCTCATTCAAGTCTTCTAGAAATTCTTCAAAGCTTTCTGTTGTTCCATCCCACAATATGAATATATCGTCAATGTATCTCCGATACATTTTGATTTGTGGGAGGTTTTGACTGTAGATATGTTCTTCTTCCCAGCGGTCCATTAGAAGGTTGGCAACACTGGGGGCATATCTGGCCCCCATGGCTACCCCCTTGGTTATTTTTTCTTGTGGTGTATGTTTCTTTCATACCACACTGCTGACTTTTATTATTGGATAGTATACTCAGTACCTGTCCTTTATTTGTTGCACCTGTATTGTGCAAAATAAAACCCCCTTTTTTACCACACTATGGGAGCCTGTTTTTTCCTTCTTTCCGGTGAAGTGAGGACCTTATAACACCATCCAACGGACACATCTACCTTGGGCCGACAGTACCACTGGAGGACATCTGGATCCCTCTGTGACTACACGCTCAATACCCCTGCAGGGGTGATTGGTTCTGGTGAGTGGGGAACCTAGTGGGGGAGCACCGGACTACAGCATTACCACCTACCCATACATCTGATGGAATTTCGTATCTAGGATTACTGCACATCGTTATGTTTTGAACTTTTTTGAACCTATGGACTTTAATAATAATCACATGTTTATGCACTTCTGCATTTTATCACTATAAGTTTATTACTTGATGTAAATGGTGTCACTGTATTTGTATTATACTTGTACTTAGGGAACACCCAGTACTGGTTTCACAAGCTAACACACTGACACAGTTATCCCTGACTTATCAGGGTTGGGACAGCGCCACTACCCCTTTCACACATACCACTTACCTAGGTACCTCGTTAGTGGGGTATCCTTTTTTGGGGGGCTGCAGTCCTACTCATACTTTTTCCTAAGCGCACTTTCTTACTTATCACGTTTCCATTACATTTTTAGTGTAATTTTCAGTTGCAGCTATGGAATTATTTGGATACATGACCAATAGGGTCCTTGATGTTGAGGGCATATTCAGTCAGGAGATAATTATTAACCCACAAGACATGCAAGGGCTGGTTAAACAACTCAGACACACCATGGAAAAACAACAAAAAGAGTGTGGTGGGATATTGCCTCTCTGGAAACATATATTAAAGAGAAAATAACTCCAAGGAGACTCAGATGGGATATACATCCCAATGACCATATTGAAGACCCAGCTTTGATGAACGAATGGTACTCATTCTTTAACAACTGTGAGAATGAACTTCTACACCATATCATTAAAAGAAGGAAATTCAAATTAAAAGGCATAGAAAGTAATATTGCAGAACTCCAGAGTTCACTTATACCATTCTCAAGTCAGCATGATTACAAAGATAAAATTAAAGAACTACAAGAAATAAATAAAAAATACGATGGAGACATTCAGGTGAAAAAACAGAAAAAGTTTAAAAGAGATGTTTGACTATAAAAATCTGCAAGTGTACAAATGGCAAGTATCTATGGAAGATCCTATGGGTGACCTAGATGATACCATGATTGAGGACTACACCCTACCAGATTTGGACACTATTGAACCAGCTGCTCTGAGGCGCACTTCTAATATTGCTCCGTCTAATATTGGGAGGGATACCAATCAGGGACAATCACATACCCCTAGAAGACAATATGGAAGACAGACCAATAGAAGGGTGAGATACCATGATGACCATATGAGTCCATACCCCTCCAGGAGGAGATCCTATAGTGGTAACAGAAGTCCATATGGAAGGAACCAATACCACTATGAATCATATCCACCACGGGGGAGAGGTCCACAAGGAAGAGTACCCAGGGACAATAGGGATTTTCCAAGGAACGGGCCTCACACCAGACCCCCAGGTCGGTGGAGACCACAAATGAATCATGGGAACCCCGGCCGGAGGGAGACGAATGGCAACCCAGGGGCTACCCATGGGGGGCCGCCAAGAAGAGAAGAACCAAGGAACACTATGCAACAAGAACAAGGCATGTACGGAAACCAACGGAACAGGCACAACAATCAGAATACAGAATCGGATCTCATGTACAGAAATTCAGAAAGAGAAAATGCACCAGAGGGTGTAGGGGAGGGAAGAAACAAAAGACAAAGGCAACATTAGGTAAGGGTATCTACAATCTCAGCAGTACTAAATTATCCGAAGAAGAAATAAAAATCCTAGACCTAGGCCTCAAATATGCCCCAGAAAAAACGTTGGACCAATTTGAAGTGTACATTGACCTACACAAATTTCTGAGGAAACTTAACCTACAAAAATATTTCATGCTGAATCCCCAGGAGAACAGGGTGGTACCATCAAAATATACACACACAAATTTGAAAAACAACTCCACATACAACCCTAACACACTGGGTAATCAATGTCTTGGAGCATTCAAAAAAATGGTGGAAAGTGACCTCAGAAAATTACAGAGAAAACATAAGAACAATAATAAGAACATATGGCACACCATCAAACAAACTGGCAAGGAACATGATGTGGTCAAGGGGGAGGGCTAGTAATCCTTAATAAAGCTGATTATGAAAAGGAAATGGAGAACCTGCTGGGAGTAGAGAACACCAATTATATACGATTATCACGCAAAAAGACAGAATTTTTGGAGTGGAAAGGGCATTACATAAAAAAAACTAATTGAAACAACAACAGATCAACTTTATTGTGGAAGGATTAACCATGGCTATGGGGTGCAATTATTTCTGGTACAATGGCACTTTCTATGTTCAAACCAAGGGGGTAGCCATGGGGGCCAGATATGCCCCCAGTGTTGCCAACCTTCTAATGGACCGCTGGGAAGAAGAACATATCTACAGTCAAAACCTCCCACAAATCAAAATGTATCGGAGATACATTGACGATATATTCATATTGTGGGATGGAACAACAGAAAGCTTTGAAGAATTTCTAGAAGACTTGAATGAGAACAATTATGGGCTGACGTTTACAGGAAAATGTGATGACACAAGCATAGACTACCTAGATTTAGAAATCTTCAAGAAGGGCACTGGCCTACACACTAAGACCTTTTTTAAGGCAACAGACCAGAATGGATACATCCAAAAAACGAGCTGTCACCATCCTAAATGGAAGAATAATATACCAAAAGGACAACTTTTAAGGTTACGTAGGAATTGCAATTCGAGTGAAGATTTTGAAAATCAAGCTGAAGTCATCATTTACAGATTAATAGAAAAGGGTTATACCATAGAAGCACTGATGAAAACAAAGTATGAAGTCCTCTATACAGACAGGAATAGCCTACTAACTCAGAAAAAGAAGACTAAAAATATACTCAAAGGAGTACCCTTTATCACAGGTTACAATTCTCAGTATAGAGAATTTGAACGGATTGTAAAAAAAGGTACTGGCCAATCCTTAAAGAGGACCATAATCTGAGAAAAATCATTAATGATAAACCTTCGTTTATATACAGACGTGCTCCAACCTTACGTCACCATTTAGTACCATTTAGTACACAACGTCATAAACCCACCGAAAGTCGTCAACATCTGCCCAGATCTAAAAGGCTTCTACAAATGTCAGAGATGCCTCCCATGTAGAGTCAGCAAAAAACAACCCCGGAGGAAAACCATGTTTAAGTCTAAAACTGACCATAGAGAATATCCTATTAAAGAGTTGATCAGTTGCCAGACCACCCACGTCACATATGTGATAGAATGCCCATGCCATCTGCAATACGTGGGAAGGACTACCCGACCCCTGCATGTACGTATCAGAGAACACATCAAAAATATCAGGAAGGCCCATCCTAAACACAACTTGTCCCGGCATTTTGCCGAATTTCATAACAAAGACCCGACAGGGCTGTTTTTTATGGAATAGATACAGTAAAACCGAGTTGGAGGGGAGGTAATAAAATGATCGCGATCTCACAGAACGAAACGAGCTGGATTTATAAACTTAGAACTCTAGTACCTTACGGGCTCAATGTTGACATTGACCTCAATTGCTTTTTGTCCAACCCCTAAATCCATCTATAATATTAGGGGTATATAGTAACAACATTCTCCTATTCAGTTCTATTTACCTGATGTAGTAGGGTTTTTTTCCCAAACCTTTTTAATTTTATCTAATTTATTTAACTAATTTCTTCATGAGAACATACCACAATATATACACATATACATGCCATTGTTGAAATCTTAGAGACTTGGGATCCGGAACATGGGTGGTCATATAGACAGGGATGACCACACACGTATATGGATATTAGAATTTGCATAGCTTGGGTACATATTAATTTATACATCAGCCACGTCCATTGGCCTCTATTGGCTTATTATATATTAGATACATATATGCAGAGGTTTATATATATGTATGCTTTCATAATCATATTGGTACACATAGATACATAACTTACTCTGGTATTTTATTTTATTTTAATGTCTACTTTTCATATTGCCAGCATTTTTATGAATTTGTTGTTTTAAATAAGGTATATATTGGGCATACAGGGTCTGAGGTAGGTACCTCATTAGGAAGCCCCTATTATGAAACCTGGAGTACAACCTTTGGCTCTCAAAGGCCGCCTATGTAGACACAATGTCACGGCTTTTGGTTGCTCTATTTTCCATATGGTATGAGATGGAGCCCGCAATACCTGCTTTTTTCATGTTTATTCTTATATTATTTTTATATTATTTTTATTCCATATTAGCATCATCTTTTCCATGTTATGCTTTTTTTCCCTGTTTTTTCCTGTTTAGTTTTTTATGTACATTGGATTACTTGCATCTTCCCATTCATGATGAGCTCATTACCGAGCACCTTACCGCCCATAGGATTACTAACAACAGGGCGCATTAGTATGCACGGCGGGTCCTTACCATTGGCTGCTATAGTGGAGGAGGGCGGGACAGGGATCACACCCCCCACCTATATTTAGATGCAAATAATCAAGACGTGCAGCCGTACGTAGAGCGTAGTGACACACGTCAGCACGTCAGGCACGCACGCACGTGCTTCCGGTTTACCATCTGAGCCGCCTGGAACGCACGCCAGCGCCTCCCTTCTGGAGACTGATGCAGCGTGGAAGGTGCTGCTGACACACACCATTTTTTGGTTTTAACCTTTATCATTTTTATTATTTTTTCTTGTGGTGTATGTTTCTTTCATACCACACTGCTGACTTTTATTATTGGATAGTATACTCAGTACCTGTCCTTAATTTGTTGCACCTGTATTGTGCAAAATAAAACCCCCTTTTTTACCACACTATGGGAGCCTGTTTTTTCCTTCTTTCCGGTGAAGTGAGGACCTTATAACACCATCCAACGGACACATCTACCTTGGGCCGACAGTACCACTGGAGGACATCTGGATCCCTCTGTGACTACACGCTCAATACCCCTGCAGGGGTGATTGGTTCTGGTGAGTGGGGAACCTAGTGGGGGAGCACTGGACCACAACGTTACCACCTACCCATACAGCTGATGGAATTTCGTATCTAGGATTACTGCACATCGTTATGTTTTGAACTTTTTTGAACCTATGGACTTTAATAATAATCACATATTTATGCACTTCTGCACTTTATCACTATAAGTTTATTACTTGATGTAAATGGTGTCACTGTATTTGTATTATACTTGTACTTAGGGAACACCCAGTACTGGTTTCACAAGCTAACACACTGACACAGTTATCCCTGACTTATCAGGGTTGGGACAGCGCCACTACCCCTTTCACACATACCACTTACCTAGGTACCTCGTTAGTGCGGTATCCTTTTTTGGGGGGTTGCAGTCCTACTCATACTTTTTCCTAAGCGCACTTTCTTACTTATCATGATATGTACTATGACCTATGTATACTGCATCCAGAAATGTGACTTTTTAAATATAATTGTTATAACTTTGACTCAATTGGGTATCCGAGATTCTCGGCAATAAACACTGTTTTATATATTCAACATTTATTCAATTTTATCATCGCTGCCTATAAGCCCAACTGGAGAACCTTTTTCTTTTATAGTTCTAAATGGAAAACCCACATGTCCCTCATCAGACTGTTCTACTGAGTTACCCGTGACATCCTTTCTCTGCCAAAACAGAGACTCTCCTAATGTCATTTATCTACTGAATGTCAGTTTAAGGGTTTTCTAATACACTTTTACTTTTTTTTAAATTGTAACACAAAATGACCAGTATATAGGACAACAGATTCCAAAATGTTTAAAATCTTCAGTACACATGTGCATCCCCATGCAGTTAATACAGCCCTTGAACAGATGTATGTTTAAGTATGCCCTTGTAAACAAGGCCTAATGCCATGTAAACACGCTTGCAATTTCCGACAACAAAACCCTGGATTTTTTTCCAATGGAATTTTGGCTCAAACTTGTGTTGCATACACACGGTCACACAAATGTTGTCAGGCATTCTGAACGTCAGGAACATGGTGACATACAACACTATGATGAGCCAAGAAAAATTAAGTTCAATGATTCTGAGCATGCGTAGGATTTTTGTGCGTCAGAATTGCATACAGACGATCGGAATTTCCGACAAGAACTTTTCCCCTCTGAAAATTGGAGAACCAGCTCTCAAATTTTTGCTGTTGTGAATTCCGACAGAAAGTGTCCGATGGGGCCTACACACGGTCGGAATTTCCGTCCAAAAGCTCACATCGAACATTTGAATTCCTATCATGTGTACGTGGCATTAGAATGACCAAGTCAAAGTTCTGACTACAATCCCAATAAAATGCTGTGGACTAATCTTAAAAAAGCAATTTAAGCCAGATATTCAAAAATACAATAACTGATAACCTTTTATATACAGGTATGGGACAAACACCTACTAACAGCTGCCCAGGTATGAGTATCAGCTACAGAAAGCATTTGGTTGAGGTTACTGCTTCTAATTGTCCTACTAGTAACTAAATATATTGCACTCACATGCCTTTTCCCTGGTAGAGCCATAAAAACATGTTATGTGTATTAATAAGCACATTGATCATTGTGATGTAAAGGAAGATCAGATCTTACATTAGAACCCGCTTTTGCAAAAACTCATAAAATTCCTAAGGGTTCACAAACTATTTCTAACAACTGTATTACATTCTTTTGTCACACTTTGGTAAAATGAAAAGTATGTTGCATACACAATGGGCTTTTAGTTGGTTACAGATTAAAAACTCAGCTTTAGGAAAGCATTGCAATCTGTCACACCGAGAAAACATTAGGTCTGTAAGCTGTATTGTAATTATAAAGTAAGTGCTCCATTAAAGCGACCAGAATCCCTATGTTGAAGACATGATCTTTTTATTATATGGGGTCACCAGTAATCGTATGAATGACTGTTGCTGAAATGCTCCGGATTATAGGATTTACCTCTGTGACAAAGCCGTCATTTATAACGGTGCAGAATTTTCCGCACATGTTAAGGTGTGAGATACAGCTAGTATGAATATAAGCTTCTATACTTGTCATTCCCTTTAACTATGTCTCTTTCTGATCTGTTCCACAGCATAATAAGACTATGTATAAAGACTGTGTGACAAAGGAATCCACGTGTGGAAAACAATGGTGATAGCTTAGAACCTTCATTTCACCATACAAAGCCATTCTTTGTCCAACAACGGCTTCACAACTTACTTTTTTCCAATTTTTGGGAATATTTCTCAGGTGTATTCCAACTGTAATGCACTGATAATGAAAAAAAGATATATACAGTATATACATACTATACAGTGTGTGTGTATATATATATATATATATATATATATATATATATATATATATATATATATATATATACAGTTGTAATTATAAGTTTACATACCCTGGCAGAATTTATGATTTCTTGGCCATTTTGAATGATAACACAAAAACTTTTCTTTCACTCATGGTTAGTGTTTGGCTGAAGCCATTTATTATCAATCAACTGTGTTTACTCTTTTTAAATCATAATGACAACAGAAACTACCCAAATGACATTGATCAAAAGTTTACATACCGTGGTGATTTTGGCCTAATAACATGCACACAGGTTAACATAAAGGGGTTTGAATGGCTATTAAAGGTAACCATCCTCACCTGTGATCTGTTTGCTTGTAATTAGTGTGTGTGTATATAAAAGGTCAATGAGTCTCTGGACTCCTGACAGACCCTTGCATCTTTCATCCAGTGCTGCACTGACGTTTCTGGATTCTGAGTCATGGGGAAAGCAAAAGAATTGTCAAAGAATCTGCGGGAAAAGGCAGTTGAACTGATGAAACAGGAAAGCGATATAAAAATATATCAACGGATTTGAGAATTCTAATCAGCAGTGGAATTAAGGGGTTCTGGTGAACCCAAACCACGATCAGGTAGGCCAACTAAAATTTCAGCCACAACTGCCAGAAAAATTGTTCTGGATGCAAAGAAAAACCCACAAATAACTTCAGGTGAAATACAGGACTCTCTGAAAACATGTAGTATGGCTGTTTTAAGATGCACAAAAAGAAGGCACTTAAAGAGAGATGGGTTGCATGGTCGAGTTGCCAGAAGAAAGCCATTATTATGCAATTGCCACAAAGTATCCCGCTTACAATACGCCAAATAGCACAGCGACAAGCCTCAAACCTTCTGGCACAAAGTTATTTGGAGTGATGAGACAAAAATTAAGTTTTTTGGCCACAACCATAAACACTACATTTGGAGAGGAGACAACAAGGCCTATGATGAAAGATACACCATTCCTACTGTGAAACACGGAGGTGGATCGCTGATGTTTTGGGGATGTGTGAGCTACAAAGGCACATGAAATCTGGTCAAAATTGTTGGTAAGAATAATGCAGTATGTTATCAAGAAAATACTGGAGGAACATTTGCATTCATCAGCCAGGAAGCTGCACATGGGACGTACTTGGACATTCCAACATGACAAGGATCCAAAACACAAGGCCAAGTCAACCTGTCATTGGCTACATCAGAATAAAATGAAGGTTCTGGAGTGGTCATCTCAGTCTCCTGATCTCAATATCATTGAGCCCCTCTGCCCTCTGGGGAGATCTCAGACGTGCAGTTCAGGCAAGACGGCCAAAAAAATTACAGGAACTGAAGACTTGTTGCTAAGAGAAATGGGCAGCTTTACCATCTGAGAAGATAAAGAGCCTTATCCACAAATACCACAAAAGACTTCAAGCTGTCATTAATGTAAAAGGGGGCAATACACGGTATTAAGAACTGGGGTATATAAACTTTTAAAAAATGGCCAACAAATCTTAAATTCTGCCAGGGTATGTAAACTTATGAGCACAACTGTGTGTGTATATATATAGTCAAAGTCCTTCAGCCGAGACAGACATAGAACCACATAAAGATGCCAAAAGACTCACAACATAACACAGACCTGTGCCCTGGTCAGCTGATCGGTATGCCAAAAAAGTGGGCATACCCAAGATAAGTAATTGATAATTGTAGAAGAGGGATGTGCAAGGAAGTGCCCTGAAGTGACGCTGCTACGAAAAGGGAATAGGTGGGAGGGTATTGTGCATTAATGACTAGGCCACTTTAACCAACAATTGCGCAGGCATGCAATGTTGCACCCAAATAAAATTGAAGTACTTTTTTCCCCACAAATATAGCTTTCTTTTGATGGTATTTGATCACCTTCTGCGGTTTGTATTTGTTGCACTATAAAACAAGAAAAGACCAACCATTAAGGAAAAAAACAGTATTTTTTTACTTTTTTGCTCTAACACATATAAAAAATTAATTTTTATCAATTTTGGCCAATATGTATTCTTCTACACATTTTTGATAAAAAAATCCCAATAAGTGTATATTGATTGGTTTGCGCAAAAGTTATAGCGTCTACAAAATAGGGGATAGATACTGTATAAATGACACTGGCAGGAAAGGGGTTAACGCTATGCAGCGATCAAAGGGTTAAGCGTGTACTAGGGAGGTGTTTCTAATAGTGGGGGGAGTGGACTGACTGGGAGTACAGAGAGATCGCTGTTCCTGATCTCTAGGAACAGATGCTATCTCTCTACTCCCTTGTCAGAAGGGGGATCTGCTTTGTTTACAATGGCAGATCCCCATTCTTGCTCTCTGTGGAGCAATCACAGGTGGCCGGTGGACTTTGCGTCGCTGGCCACATGCAGTGGCTCTGACTGTGTGAGCCGTGAACAGGGAAGGCTTTTCAGGGTCCTGTAAGGAAAGGAAATGTTGTATGACAGACAAGTACAGCCTGATGGCATTGTGGGATATTCGCTGCATGTGACAATATGCATTTAAGGCCAGGTCCTGTTTGATATCTCCTGTCCCGCCCCAGGGCACGCAGTTAGAAATCTGCAGTAGGTGTTCCAGGCAGTGTGGTAGACCTTCAGTGTTTTGCAAGACAGTGACCGGTTTATAAGTTGGGTTGGGTTGTGAAGGTGGTCCTTCAGCCCATCATTAGCTGCGGCCAAGGTGGGATAGGAGACATAGTCGGGTCGGCTCCGCGTTTCTGCTGGAAAAACCACTGAAAATTAAGGCTGGACTGTGTATCTGCTGTGACATTGCATTTGCCAGGGATGTAGGTACAGTGCACACTGAATCTGCACCAGCCTGAGTAGAAAGGACATGATGACCAGGGATTTGGACCTGCCTTTACTGACAATTTCGGCTGTGGCCAGGTTGCCTGTGGAGATTACCAAAATCTGCCCTACATAGGTGTGGCTCGAGACCTGAGCTGCTGCAACGATGGGGTAGAGCTCGAATAAGGAGGATTTCTGGCTAAACCCGGGGACCAGAAGAATCTCTTGTGGCCATGGTCCAGCTAACCAATGTTGGCAAAAAATTGCAGGGAAGCCTGTGGAGGCTGCTGAGTCTGTCACTACATGAGGTGATGAAGCTGATGCCACTGGGATGAACATAGGATTGACATCCAGTTTCTGAGGAACTCGTCCCACGTTGCCAGTTCCGTGGCAGCTGCTTGGTCCAGCCTGACGACTTGATCTTGGTTCTGTTTCTGAGAAAAGAAAACCAGGAGGCATGAAATGAAGGAATGCCCCTGATTGACAATCCTCATAGCAAAGCTAAACATTCCTAACAGGGACTGTAGCTGTCGCTTGGTACAAACTCATAAAAGGGTGAAGTTCTGAATGACCGATCTGACCAGGGGACTATTTGTTGGGAGGTAGGCTGGCCTGCATGGAGCAAGTGTCGAGAGTGACACCTAGGAAGGTGATGGATTGTGTCGGGTCTTCCAATTTATGGTCTGCTATAATCTAAAAAAATATATTTAATAATCTAATTTTTTTTTTATAAACTTTTTATTTTCTTTTTACAAGTTTTACATTGTTCATGTGTTTTAGCAAGTAAAAAAAAATAAGATTCTATTTTTTTTTATTAGATTATAAAATAAAATAAAAAACAATTAAAACATTACCAACAAAACAACAAACAAAATGAAAAGTATAAAATATTTGAACAAATTTTTTTTTAAACCCTCCCAAGAACATCAATAACATATTTCATCCTTTTGCCTTATATGCACCAAGCATTTGTTGATTTCATCTGGGTCACCAGAGCAGGCCATAACTTCACCAATCAACATCTGAGCACTGTGACTGTGAAATTGGTCTGCAGCCAGAAAAGCTCCTAACATTTTTAAACACACCATGTATTAAAAATATGCAGGCCTACATCTATTACCTGAAGCTGTGGTGTATGACACTGACCTGTTCAGGGCCGATCCTAGGGTGACAGGTGCCTGGGTGCAGAAATATTGTCAGTGTAAAAGAGCTCATGGTACATCTCATAAAAGAGCTCATGGTACATTTCATTATATACCAAATCTGTAGATGAACTACTGAGGCACAGGAATGGGCAGGGGCTGTGTATCCTATGCAATCTATCATGCCATAAAACATCTAGAGCAGGGACAGCCCAGAGCACGTGTAAAGGGATGCTGGGGATGCCATCCCCCAGCACACAGCACACTGACCACAGCACACTGAACACTGTGACTTATGGCCCATACACACGACTTTTTTCGCTTAATAATCGCAAGTAAAATAAAATAGGTTATTAAACTCACGAAAATTCTCGTACGACAGAAAAAAAAGATCGAAAGTGATGTCACGTGTTGTAATGTATTTGTATTGTATTGTCGGACGACGGCTGTACTGACTAAACGAAAATCGTACCATCTGACATCGTACGAGGAAAATTTTCGCGCATGTCCGATCGAAAAATATCGGATGAACGGTCGTGATCGGCTCTCGAAAGTAGTGTACACACGATCCGAAAATCATACGATCCATCATCGAACGATCGTTTTCGTCCGATATTCCGATCGTGTGTATGGGCCATTACGTTGGTTCTCTCTCTGTGCAGCCCGAGATAGAGATGGGAGGGGGAGGCATTCCAACTGGAGTTTAGGATCCAAGACTCCCAGTGTAAGGAATTCATTCCTGCACATCAGCACTCAGCAGCCACTGAAAACTAGAACCCTTGTGTCAGGAAGAGGAGCGGCCCCTCCCATGGGTGTCCGCTAAAAAAAATTCAGGGGGGAGGGGCGCTTCGGCAGCGGCAATACACAGTCACATTCAAACCTGTCTCCGACCACTAGCTGGGGTTTAAACCCCCCCCCCCCCTGCAGCCGAATAGGATGGATGGTGTTAGTAGGGCAGTGGATGGTGTCAGTCGTTTTTTTTTTTTTGTACAAATTTATTTATTTTTACATATTTTAACAGTCTTGTTGCGGGGCTTTGGTGAATATCAGGGGACTAAACAGACCCCTGATAGCTCACTTTTGAAAAATAAAAAGGGACCGAGTGTGAATTCTCCAGTTCCTTTCTCTGAGGCATAATAAACATAGTAAATTGGAACAAATACACTCTGTGTGTACCAAACTTTTCCTGATTCCCTCAATCTCTGTGACTGGTCCCCTGCAGCTTCTGTGAAAGTTGTGACAGGCTTTGGTAGCACTCCATCATCCTCATTGTACCATATAGGGTTAATGTTCCTGTATGGTATGCAATGATGCTGAGGCATTGGGTTGAGGAGGAGAGCAGTGCGGCTGGCTGGAACATGGAAACATAGAAGTACAGGTGGTAATTTCCCCCAGGGCCCCAGCAGTGCAAGGGTGGACTTTTCCCTTTCCTGGAGGTGGGCTGTCTTCTGTATGTCTCTTTATACTCATGACAATGTCAGGAATATACTGGGACTTTTAAGGTTCTACATAGAAAGTATTCCACATTATTAAAAATAATATTTTTTTAATATGATATGGTGTGTGTGTGGAATGCATCCATGTGGAGCCTGAAAAGTGCAGCCCACTCTGACTTCCAGGGGGGGCAATTGACCCCCCTTGCCCTATGGAGCGGACGCCCATGGCCCCTCCCTCGAGCACTGCCAGGCTGGATGGACTGCCCTATGCTCACACGTCAGTTCTGGACGGACACATATCTATGCTCAGAACACTAGTTCTGGACGGACACAAACAAGGAGAGAAGGAGGGAGGGGAGAAATCTGTCACTTTGGCACCCCCATCCCTGCAGGTGCCTGGGTACAAAGCACCCTATGCACCCTGCCTAGGATCGGCACTGGATCTGTTGAGGTGCCAGTTTCGACTTCCTCTGCTTCTTCTTCCTCAACATCCCACGGGGGTGGGGCTTGGGTAGGAGGTGTGGGGTTTCTCGGCTCCTGTCTGGAAGCTCATTGTCGCCCTATGAGTATGTAACAAAAGGAATAATTGAGTCAAAAAGATTTGAAACCTGAATGAGGAATATGAATCATTCTTTTTGGAAGTGTGGTACAATTGTCTGTTTTGTCAATACTTCTAAGCTGAACACGTGATTGTATCCATTACCAAAGCTGCTACATTTATCTAATTTTGGTCAAGTTTCCCACATGGAAACACACCAAGTATCCATTGGATCACCTGTGTGTGACACCCTAAATAGGTTGTTCTTGTGGGCAACACTTGTTCCAGATGTTTAACCAACTGCTGAACATACTCTCCTTACTGTACACTGAATCCAGTTAGATTAGTTAAATATAGTTAAGAACACATCTACACAACCATGTTCCAAAAAATATTCTCACATTAATAGTTTTAATAGGCTCCCTTAATTTGATGTCAGACCATCTTTTGCAGAGCTGTTCCTTGGATTTGTGGTACAGAGTTTTGACCACTTTGACCATTATTTGGGCCTTCACCTTATTAGGGTATTTGTATGGGCCATGTTTAGCATCATAATCCTCCCTCCTCAATATTGCCACCATTTCCACCATCTCCTCAAACGCCATGTTTGTGGCCTTGTATCTCCGGGATCTGGTGTGTGGTTCTGCCTGGGTTCGCTCCTGGCTTGAGGTTGCCACTTGCCGAGTCTCCGCCATGTTGTCTTGTCTAGACGACCGAGAGGGGGCGTGGAAAGTACTAGAACGAATGTCAGGGGTGGGAAAAACGTGCGGAGCTTCACGCATGCGCAGTGTTTATAAAGGGATACCGCATGGGTCAAAACAACGTTCAGTGTGTGGAAAAAGGCGGAAGGAACGAACGTGTACAATGACGGTACGTAACATGATTTTGACTTTATTAATCAGTGGATGAGTTTGTGGCGTAAATATGGTGATAAAGATTATTAGTAGAGGCTTGACTGACATTAGCTTTTTTGTATTTATATTGACTTGCAGAAATCATGCATGCCTTCAAAGACCATGATTTCTTTACTGGGTTTTTGCAGAGATGGAAGGATCTTTTTTTGGCAGACAAAAAGCAATCTCAATAAAAAACAAAAAAAGCCAGGAATGAAGCACTGGGGAGCCTGCTTGCATTTGTGAAGACAAAAATCCAGGATGTCAATAAAAAAATTGGGACCATTAGGGACACATATTGGTCTGAACGAGTGAAAGTCATCAAATCAAGGAGGTCAGGAGCACCTGCTGATCAGATATACAAGCCAGATATACAAGCACATGTGCTGTTTAATAGCACCTAAACGCATTTGCTGTTACTGCACATGTGCTGTTTAATAGCACCTAAACGCATTTGCTGTTACTGCACGTTTGCTGTTTAATAGCAACTAAACGCATTTGCTGTTACTGCACATGTGCTGTTTAATAGCAACTACACACATTTGCTGTTACTGCACGTGTGCTGTTTAAGTGCACCTAAACGCAGTTGCTGTTACTGCACGTTTGCTGTTTAACAGCACCTAAACGCAGTTGCTGTTACAGCATGTTTGCTGTTTAATAGCACCTAAATGCAGTTGCTGTTACTGCACGTTTGCTTTTTAATAGCACCTAAACGCAGTTGCTGTTACTGCAAGTTTGCTGTTTAATAGCACCTAAACGTCCTTTGTGTTACTGCACTTGTGCTGTTTATTAGCACCTAAACATACTTTTTGTTACTGCACTTCTGCTGTTTATTTGCACCTAAACGCAGTTGCTGATACTGCACATTTGCTGTTTAATAGCACCTAAACACAGTTGCTGTTACTGCACGTTTGCTGTTTAATAGCACCTAATAGCACCTAAACGCAGTTGCTGTTACTGCACGTGTGCTGTTTAATAGCACCTAAATGCAGTTGCTGTTACTGCATGTTTGCGGTTTAATAGCACTTAAACGCAGTTGCTGTTACGGCACGTTTGCTGTTTAATAGCACCCAAACGTCCTTTATGTTACTGCACTTGTGCTGTTTATTAGCACCTAAACGTAGTTGGTCTTACTGCACTTGTGCTGTATAGTTTTCACTTAAACCTACTTGGAGTTTACTGCACTTGTCCTCTCCAGTTTGTACGAGGTGTGTACGAGTTGTGTGTACTGATTTTGTCCTGTGCAGGCTATTAAAATGTCTGGAAGGACAACAAAGAGAGGCAGAGAGTCACGAGGGCAAGCAGGCTCTGCATCTAGAGGCAACGCTGGTGGTGGACACGGTGCATCCTCTCCAGCACGTGGCCATTTGACACGCTCGTCCTTCTTTTCGGGAGCTGGTCGTGTTGAGCCTCAACATGCAGAGAAATTAGTAGAGTGGATGACCAAGCCGTCCTCATCCTCCTCATCCTCTCTCACCCAGGCTGAGCTTAGTTTGTCTGGCAAAGCAGCTGCCAAAGTGTCCTATTCCCTCTGCACAATGGGATCACACAATCCTTCCCTAGTCCCACCATGTCCTACTGAGGAGTCCCCCAAACTGTTTTAAAACAGTGTTGGGTACATGCTGCATGAAGATGTGCAGCGTTTTGAAGGCTCCGATGATGGAACACAGATAAAGGAAGGCATTGATGTGAGCCCAGAGAGAGGGGGTGGCCGAGAGGGACAGCAATCTGGCAGTGATGTTCCCCCAGCTGGAGCATACTGCCAGGTTTTCGACAGTGATAAGGAGGGAGGGGATGATGAGGTCACTGACTCTATGCGGGTGCCTGATAGGAGAGAGGAGGAGGAAGAGGAGGAGGATGAGGAGGACAAGGCACAGGCACATCTCCAAAGAGGCAGGATGCCCTCCAGGGGCCAGCTTAAGGGCAGCACACCAACTGCATTACATCGCAAAGCTACGCCTGTGCAGGGTGCTGCTGTGCTACTGCAAAAGTTCTTTGGTGTGGGCCTTTTTTGAGACATGTCCATCAGATCGCACCATTGCTATTTGCAACATATGTCTCAAGTGTATCTTGCATTGCCAAAACATCACCCGCTTGGGCACCACATGCTTGACCAGACATATGTCGACCTGCCATGGAGTTTGTTGGCAAGCATACCAGAAAGACCCACACCAAAGAACAAAGCGGACCTCCCCTTGCCCCTTATCAGCTGGGACCTCCAACCCCACTAGACCCTCAGTCCTCTCTGAAGCCTGCACTGATAGGACTGAAGGTGTAGAAATAGGTGTGTCACAACCTAGTAGTACATGCGGGCAATCTACTGATAGTACCAGACAAATTTCCCTGCCCAAGCTGCTGCAGTGCCAAAAAAAAGTACTCTCCCAGCCATCCACATGCCCAGCGGTTGAATGCTAGCTTAGCGAAATTGCTAGCACTTCATCTGCTATCTTTTCAGTTGGTAGATTCTGCCCCCTTCCGTGAGTTTGTGGAATGTGCGGTACCTCAGTGGCAAGTACCCAAACGCCACTTTTTCTCACAGAAGGTGATTCCGGCTCCCTACCGGCATGTGGAAGGCAATGTCCATGCCTCGCTGGACAGGGCGGTCAGTGGTAAGGTGCATCTTACCGCTGACTCATGGTCCAGCAGGCATGGACAGGGACATTAACTCTCTTTCATGGCGCACTGAGTGACTCTGCTGGCAGCTGGGAAGGACGCAGGGCCAGGTACAGTAGTGTTGGAGGTTGTTCCGCCACTACGCCTCCAAAACACTACTACTGGTTGTGACACACCTCTCTCCTTCACCCCCTCCTCTTTTTCCTCTGTGGCCTTTTCCTGTGCTGATGTCCCCTCGGGACCAGCCGTGCTCTGTAGGCGTACTAGGGACTACACAGAAATGCAGGCCAAGAGATGCCAGAGCAGTGCTAGAGCTGGTGTGCTTGGGAGACAGGAGCCACACTGGGGCAGAGGTTCTGTCAGCTCTGCAGGGGCAGGCTCAGAGGTGGTAAATGCCACGCCAGCTTAAGCCTGCAATGGTGGTTAGCGACAATGGCACCAACCTCCTCTCTGCCCTGTGACAGGGAAAACTGACCCATGTGCCCTGTTTTGCTCATGTCCTGAATTTGGTGGTGCAGCGGTTCTTGGGCAGGTACCCGGGCTTACAGGATGTCCTGAAGCAGGCCAGGAAAGTCTGTGTGCATTTCCGGAGGTCATATAATGCCACTCCTCAGCTGACAGACCTCCAAAGGGAATACAACCTGCCCAAGAACCGTCTAATCTGTGACATGCCCACCAGATGGAACTCTACATTGGCCATGCTGCAGCGGCTGCACATGCAGCAGAGGGCCATCAATGAGTACCTGTGCCAATATGGCAGCAGAACTGGGTCAGGGGAGCTTGTTTTTTCCCCCACGCCAGTGGGCCTTAATCAGGGATGCATGCACTGTCCTGTCACCATTTGAGGAAGCCACAAGGATGGTGAGCAGTGACAGTGCATGCATCAGTGAGACTGTCCCTCTTATTCACATGTTGGAGCACATGATACGTGGAAAAATGGACAGGGCCCTTGAGGCAGAACAGAGGGAGGAAGAGGAGGACTTCCTTACCTCTCAAGGCCACCTTTATTCAGACAGTGGTCCTGCTTGCCCACCTAGCACACAGGAAGAGGACAAGGAGGAGGAGGAGGAGGATGATTGTATCAGCAGCATGGAGGTGGAGCCTTGCATCAGCAGTCTTCAAGGGATCACTTACAGTCCCAAGGAACCCATGCACTTTTACGTGGCTGGGATGAGGTGGCTGCGGATCCTGTCATCCTCAGTGACCCAGAGGACTGTGCCCCGAATGCCTCAGCAAACCTACGCTGCATGGCCTCCCTGATCCTGCAAAGCCTGCGTAAGGATCCTCATGTTCGTGGTATCAAGGAGAGGGATCATTACTGGCTGGCAACTTTCCTTGATCCACGTTACAAGAGTAAGGTTGCGGAGCTTATCTTGCTGTCGCAGAGTGAGCAGAAGATGAAACTTCTGCGGGAGGCCTTGCAGAAGGGTCTGTGCAACGCGTTCCCAGAACCTGGGGGATTACCAAATCCTGGTCCTGGACAACGTGTTGCTGAGGCTTCATGAGTCACAGAATGAGCGGTGGAGAAGGTGGCCGTCTGACTGATGTGTTCAGACAATTTTTTAGTCCGCAGCCCCAAGGTCTAACCGGTTCCAGCAACCAGCGTCTGGTTTACATGGTGCGGGAATACCTAGGGGCAAGATTCGACTTGGACACCTTCCCCACCGAAAATCCTCTGGCTTACTGGGTCTTGAGGATGGATCACTGGCCAGAGCTTGCACAGTATGCAATTGAGCTACTGGCTTGCCCTGCATCCAGCGTTCTTTCAGAATGCACATTCGGTGCTGTTGGAGGCTTTGTGACCGATCACAGGGTGCGCCTCTCCACCGACTCTGTCGATCGACTGACCTTCATCAAAATGAATCAGGCTTGGATCAACACCAGCTACCAAGCACCTGATGCTGATGTAACTGAATAATTTTTTTGAAATGTCAGATCCCTTTGAGACTGCCTATGCTGATGCTGAGTCACTGTCCTGTTATGTTGCTTATGGAATATCCTTTTCCTCCTCACTGATCTTGCTGATAGCTAGTAAGAACATTTTTGTTTCTGGGCTCCGCCACCAGTGCCTAAGGCCCAATTTTTAACAGGGGCGTCTAATAATTTTTTTTGATGCAATACTTCGCATGTGGCTCTTTGTTGCGCTCCAATTACAGTATCTGTGAGGGGTCGCAGTGTTTTGTTGTGCCTAAGGCCACATTTTTCTGCCCCTGTTTAACAGGGGCGTTTAATAACAATTTTTGATGCAATACTTTGCATGTGGCTCTTTGTTGTGCTCCAATTACAGTATCTGTGAGGGGTAGCAGTGTTGTGTTGTGCCAAAGGCCAAATTTTTCTGCCAATGTTTAACAGGGACATCTAATAACAATTTTTGATGCAATACTTTGCATGTGGCTCTTTGTTGCGCTCCAATTACAGTATGACTTGGTTCAGATTGTACTTAACAAACCTACAGTCCTTGTCTTGTTTGCACCAC
This sequence comes from Rana kukunoris, assembly GCA_029574335.1. Taxonomy (NCBI): domain Eukaryota; kingdom Metazoa; phylum Chordata; class Amphibia; order Anura; family Ranidae; genus Rana; species Rana kukunoris. Next base: position 85,724,731 of record CM056060.1, on the reverse strand, counting down.
CTGTATACTGCTGTTCAAAGTATATAGGTCCAAAGGGTCTTGTCAGGGCTGATTCTCGCTATAGGCTCACTATGCAAGCTGCTTAGGGCCCCGCAAAGCTGCAAAGCAAAGGGCCCCCCAAATTACTAAAGGCCCAGCCTGGTGAGAAGTCATTTTCGCCCCCTCACCCCACTTTTAAACTCGCTGGCTGAGTCATTTACAACAGCAAACTACCCCCTCCCCCCGCTTCTCAACTTTCTTTAATGTGACATGTCACTGTTGTCAGCGCCCCCCTGCTTCTCAACTTTCTTTAATGTGACATGTCACTGTTGTCAGCGCCCCCCCCGCTTCTCATTTTTAATGTGCCATGTCATTTTGCTTAGGGCCCCATGGAGGTCAGGATTGGCACTGGGTCTTGTAATGACCTGGGGGGAGTGGTGGCAGGGAAACTCATGCTATTTTTTTCAATGATTTGTATCCATATTGCAGGGACCAAACATTACATTAAAGCCGCAAGCAGTATTAAATTTATTTTTTCTTATAGTAATCTCATGTTGTGCAGGGACATTTCTAAACATGTGCCACTACTATAGACACCCAGCAAGTTTGATATTTAAAGGAATTTTTCATTTTTTTTTTCACTTTAAGCATCATTAAAATCGCTGCTCCAGAAAAAAACGACCGTTTTTAAAACTTTTTTTTCCATTGATACATCTTCCCTGGGGCAAGACCCGGGTTCCAACAATAACTTGAATACTGGGCTTTAAAATTAGTACTTTTGAATTCGAACATTCGAGTCCCATATACTTCAATGGGGTTCTATATGTTCACGAAACGGGCGGTCTGTTTGAACGTTTTGGTGCGAACCGAACACGGGGGTGTTCGGCTCATCCCTAGTTACTAGTGCTCAAAATTAAGGATTGAACAAAAAGTGTTGGACATATCAATAGTCAGTAGTGGCCAAAAATGATTGGGACAAGAATAAAAAATGCAGGGGTCAGAATGATTGTCTTTAATATTTATTAGCATTCAATTTGCATCTGTCATGAGGTAAAAAATGCATGTTATAGATGACTATGTACCTTTTTTATACACAGACAGAGCAAAGCCAGGAGGAGGCACACCCCAGTGGGAGACAGGAGGAGGCAGACCCCAGTGGGAGACAGGATGAGGCAGACCCCAGTGGGAGACAAGAGGAGGCAGGCCCTAGTGGGACACAGGAGGAGGCATGGCAGCACACAATGTCACAGATTCCTCCTCTCCGCAATCCAGCAAAAAGAGCGAGGAGGCTTCTGCAAATGGAGGAGGAGACACAGGCTCTAATTAGAGAGGCTACTGCAGCCCTTAAAAAAAAAACACTGCAGAAGAGGGATTTTAGCCCCTAATTGCTAGCCAGCTGCAAAATATGGAGATGGTCTATGAACATGGCCATGTTGGGGAAGCTGGATGATTACATAGACATTGTGCGGATCACTCCTCCTGTTCCTGCTTTTGCTCCTGCTCCTATTCCTGATCCTGCTCTTGTTCCTGCTCCTGCCACAACCTCTCCTCCAGGGACACAGCCTCCGAAGACTCAGTTATCGAAGGCTGCAGGGAAGACTGCAGGGAAGGCAAAAACCAAAACCAGAAAATTTGTAGATATGTAACTCTCTCGTGGTCCCAATTTTTTTCTTGACATCCTTAGTTGTTTGCTGTGGGGATCTGTGTCTGCACAAATTCAAGCAGGGTCTCCAGTGCTGCCTTCCTGGCTAATTAGTTTTTATTACCTGAGTTTTTTGTTTGCTTTCAGCCTTCAGCCTTTATTTAGCACCAGAATAAATGGATGTTTTCTGACAAAATTTGACCATGTGTTTTTATTAAAAATAGAGAATTTGTTAATGAGTAGGCAGGGACATTTAAAAAAAACATTTTCTAATTAACAAGGGACACTAACCTCCTTGTGGGTAAATAACACTAAATAATAATGTTGTTGTGGTAACTTGACACACTCCAAAAAAAATAAAATAAATGGAAAGCAGTCTAAAATATTATCCAATAAATAACCAAAAAATAAGTTCTCCATTAAAAGATTTAAAATATGCTGACATTTTTTTAGAGGGAGATCTGGCTTCCAAAAAATCAATAATCTTCATGAGATAACAATAAATAATAAAATAATAAATAATAAAGTAACAAGCTTGTCATAACTATGTGAGCATATCAGCAGCAAAAGATTTGGATTAGTGTAGCATTAAGAAGAAGAAAAGAATGCGCTGCATTACAGGATGCAATAATTTACAACATAACGAATGTGCTATCTCCATTACGAACTCTGGCCTAGATTCACGTAGGGTCGCGGAACTTTTAGTGGGCGTATCGTATTTATGCTACGCCGCCGCAACTTAGTGAGGCAAGTGCAGTATTCTCAAAGCACTTGCGTCCTAAGTTATGGTGGCGTAACGTAAATGTGCCTAATTCAAATGGGGAAGAGGTGGGCATGTTTTATGCAAAATAATTGTGACCTCACGTAATTGACGCTTTTAACGAACGGTGCATGTGCCGTCCGTGGACGTATCCCAGTGCGCATGCGTAAGTCGAACACTGTCTAAGACGTGAACGTAACTTACGCACAGCCCTATTCGCGTACGACTTACGCAAACGACGCTTGTTCCGACGTCCATACCTTGCATGGGCTGCGCCACCTAAAGAGCAGCTTTATTTTTACGCCAGCGTATGTCTTACGTAAACGGCGTAACCAATTGCGACGGGCACACGTACGCTCGAAAATCGGCGTATCTAGCTCATTTGCATATTCGACGCGGAAATTCATGAAAGCGCCACCTAGCGGCCAGCAGAAATATGCACCCAAGATACGACGGCGTAGGAGACTTAGGCCGCTCGTATCTTGGCCGAATTTATGCGTAACTGATTCTGAGAATCAGGCGCGCATATACGATGCTGCAGATTCGGACTTACGACGGCGTAAGTGTTTGAGAATCTGGCCCTCTAGTTTTACCAGGACAAGCGCTCCCGTCTCATAACTTGCTTCTGAGCATGCGTGTTTTTGTTTCACGTCGTTAAAGCCTAAACACGACCATTTTTTACGGCGTTAAAAATGACAACGTAAAAAACGATGCAAACATTTAGAGCATGTTTTTAATTTTTAATGCCCATTTTTCATGTTGCGAAAAGTGCTCTGGAGCCCACACGATCGTTTTTAATGACATAAAAAAATGTAATTTTTAACATTGTGAAAAACGGTTGTGTGTTCACGGCATTAGAGCTTTGGAAAGAGATGTGAACACTGCAGATAAACACTATGGCCCGGATTCACATACATCGGCGCATATATATGCCGCCGTAGCGTATGTCTTTTACGCTATGCCGGCGCAGCGCGGAGAGGGAAGCATGGAATTCACAAAGCAAATGCTCCCAGCGTAGCGTAAATTCGTAGGCGTAAGCCGGCCTAAGTCAAAGTAGGTGGAAGTGGGCGTGATACATTTAAATGAAGTGTGACCCCATGCAAATGATGGGCCGAGCGTCAGACAAGTACTTAAAACAAACTGCTCATGCGTCGTGCCTTGGACGCATCCCAGTGCGCATTCTCACAACTGCCTAACATACGTCGAATCACTGCCTACGACGTGAATGTAACCTACGCCCAGCCCTATTCACGTACAATGTAAACTACGTAAAATTTGACGGCATTCGTTCCCTGGTCCATACCTTTGCATGAGTTGCACCTCCAATATGGGGAATAACCTTAACGCCGGACATACGACTTACGCAAACCGCGTATATTATGCGCTGGGCGCAAGTACATTCGTGAATCACCATATTTGACTCATTTGCATGTTTGAATCAAAAATCAATGGGAGCGCCACATGCGTCCAGTGTAAATATGCACCTACTATACGCCGGTGTAGGAAAGTTACGTTGGGCGGCTGAAGCCTATTTTTCAACGTATCTTGGTTTGTGGGTCGGCGCATTGATACGATGGCGCACATTTGTACTTACGTCGGCGTATCTGGAGATACGTTGGCGTAAGTGCTTTGTGAATCCGGGCTATTATTACCAAAAGTATTGGGATGCCTGCCTTTACACACACATGAACTTTAATGGCATCCCAGTCTTAGTCCGTAGGATTCAATATTGAGTTGGCCCACCCTTTGCAGCTATAACAGCTTCAACTCTTCTGGGAAGGCTGTCCACAAGGTTTAGGAGTGTGTCTATGGGAATGTTTGACTATTCTTCCAGATGCACATTTGTGAGGTCAGGCACTGATGTTGGACGAAAAGACCTGGCTCGCAGTCTCCATTTTACTTTGTCACAAAGGTGTTCCATCAGGTTGAGGTCAGGACTCTCTGCAGGCCAGTCAAACTCCTCCACCCCAAACTCGCTCATCCATGTCTTTATTGACCTTGCTTTGTGCACTGGTGTACAGCCATGTTGGAACTGGAAAGAGAAAATGGCAAAACAATGATGATTCTCTTGCGCTCCGGTATTTCTTACTTATGGGGTCATGCAGTTCAATTATAAAGTATCTTCCAGAGTCTTGCAGCCCTCCTCAGAATCGTGGGAATTCAAAAGAAACTAAAAAAGAAAAGAGAATGGAGGGTGCACCGACCTAGTGTGACACTGTAACGCGATTTTTATTAAAATACTAAAATCAATGATAATACTCACAAAATTAGTTAAAAACAAGCCTTGAAAGACAGTTCAACAGCGCCAGCAGAACAGGACGGTTGCTTCAGTCCAAAAGTATCTGACCGATATTGAAGCTAGGCTTACGCGTTTCGGGGGCGTACCCCTTTCCTCAGAGCCCCGGTGGTCTGCACTGCTCCCTCACTGTACAGCTTGTCAGATTATATACACACACAAAGGTAGAAAGAGCATGTGCTGGAAGGTCACAGGTCACCCCGCCCACAGGGAGGACTCTTGGCAAAAACTCCCCCCATTTGTGAATTAACCCTTGTATATACAGTCCCTATATCTCAGACTTGGCATAGTCTCAACAATGGGAACTGGAAAGAACCACACCAAACTGTTCACACAAAGTTGGAACGTGAAATTGTCCAAAATGTCTTGGTAGGCTGACACCTTAAGAGTTCCCTTCATTGGAACTAAGGGGGCCAAGGCCAACCCCTGAAAAACTAACCCCACACAACCAGTTCCTTACCTCACAAATTTGCTTCTTGAAGACTGGTCAAACATTCCCATAGACACACTCCTAAACCTTGTGGACATCCTTCCCAGAAGAGTTGAAGCTGTAAAGGGTGGGCCAACCCAATACTTTTGGCAATATAGTGTGCCTAGGTAAAATTAAATTAATTGGGTTAACAATCACCTTTAAGTGAATGTAAACCCTTAGGCGGCGTACACACGACCGGTTTTCTCGGCAGAATCCAGCAAGAAACTCAATGGGAGACGTATTCTGCCGAGAAAGCCGGTCGTTTGTACACTTTTTTGCCGAGAAACCCGTCGGGAAACTCGTCGAGCCAAAAAGAGAGCATGTTCTCTATTTCCTCATTGGGCAATGGGAAAATTTGGCTCGACGAGTTTTTTAACTGCCGAACTAGGAACTCAAAGGGGAAAACAATGTGTTTTGCCTGACGAGTTTCTCGGTCGTGTGTACGCCGCCTTACATATACCCAGTGAAGTGAACTGCCTTAGATGATACACAGAGATTAAACAAATCCTCCTATGTATATTTTACTTGTTTATCTGCAGCCCTCTCTTCCCTACACCCCTACAAAAGGGCAGAATCATGTTAAAATCCATACAGTGTGTGAGAGCTGATTGAAGGAAATGTGCACACCCCCTTCAGACAGCAGAAGAACTGTGTTATGAATAGACAAGCTGTGTGCTGAGCTCACTCACTGACACAAATGTGTCTTGTGTCGGGAAAACTTCTCAGAAGTGACACATGCTGATAATAGAGGAACAAAGTACCAGAGAGAAATTACACTTAGAGCTATGGAGAGAGATAAGTAAACACAACATATATGTATGTGCAGCGCTACCCCCGAAGGAGCTGCTGGTTGATTTGGGATGTTAGTCTCTTGAAACAACTTTTTCATCACTATTGTGGCCAGAAAGAGTCCCTGTGGGTTTTAATATTCGCCTGCCTATTGAAGTCTATGGCGGTTCACCCTGTTTGCGAACATTTGCGGGAATTTGCGTTCGCCAGTCGCGAACTAAATTTTTTATGTTCGCCACATCACTACTCACAACATGAGAATTTTCAAGTAATCTTAAATTGAATTGTTTAAAATAACTATTGTTTGTGTAGCGCCGAGTTACTTCCAAGTACCGGTGCTATCGAAATTTAGAGGATATTCAGAGTGTAGATGGCTCTCATTCCAATTTCAATGTTTGATTTGGGTCTCTGTTTCAAGTTGGCTGTGCTGTGGGCTAATTCTGTTGCACTGGGGTGTTGTTCCCACCCTGGTGCGGTAGGTAGCAGCAGTGGAGTCGAGGTTTGGGTGTCCTTCCCCATCGGCCAATCGGGAGGCTTGGGCCTCGCTGGGCATGCTGGGAGAGGGTACTTATAGAACAGACGCAATTGACGTGGGGTCTTCGTCTTCTTCCTGTGTGGCACCCACCTTCAGGGTGACCACATCGCGGCGCCCCAGCGTTATGGCCTTCCTGGCCGGAGCATGCGTGCTACATTTAAACAGGACGGGGACTCAGTGGTCAACTGGGTTCCCACTTTATAAGATCCCAAGCAGTGTGGCTGTTTGGTGGGGAGTTCATCTGAGGAGCGCCAATGAGAGGCTGGCAGTCCAAAATGATTTTTCGGACGAACCACCGGGGATCCAAGGACACTGAAGGATTGACTCCCCTTTCAGTCGGTACCTGGGCAACGTTAAGAAGAAGATCCAGGCGTAACTTTACTTAGGAGGGTTACCTCTGTATCTGCAATCAGAGAGGGCCTGTGGCAGAGGCGTCTCCCCTGATGTTCATTCGGGAGGGTCTGTGGCAGAGACTTTGTCCTGAAAAGGTTCGAGTGATACTTCGGCTGCTAGGTCAGTGAGAGAGGCCTATACGGGTACACTAAGCCCACTCAAGCAGGTGTGGTGTGGAAAGTGTTACGCATGGGAGCAGGATTGTTCCAAATACTACGCCTGAATCTGCTGTTCTCCTTTCAACTTCTGTCCTTTTCATCACCAGTTCACTGTTTTTGCCCGGATGGGTAATAAAGAGCACATAAAAGACATTTCTTTGCGGACATTCCTTTACTATTGCTGTATGCATCATTCACCCCTAGACAATCGGAAAGAGCTATGAGGTAAATGTGCCATCCCATCAATTATCAGCAGCTCCTTCGTGGGGTACCACTACATTTGTATTGTTATTAACCTCTGGATGTGGCCCTGTGTAAACCTTTAAACTTACTGTGCTTTGAGCATGCACTCCCAGCACAATAGCCAACGGGACTCGGTAAGTTCCCGATCCATACTTGTGGTTGGGGGGGCTTTCAGATCATGTGACCACTGTGACAAACAATCACAGCGGTCACATGACCTGAATGTCCGCCTCAGCGCAAAGTGGTAAAGATACTGGTTTTATAAAATTAAAGTGTACTTTATGTTGTAATCATTGATCTACTTTAAGGCCCCATTCTCATTGGTGCGTTTCTGCGCATGTTCCTGGAATGCGCAAAAAATGCTGTTGTGTTTTCTGTCCCATATGTGTTGCGTACAACCACACAAGAATAGCTTGACAAAAACACAGGTTCGCGCAACGTGCAGATGTCAATGGGACCAAACTCACATTGTTTGCAAACTTGCTGTTTGATACTGCCACCCAGTGGGCAAGTGCTAAAGCCATTTCTGGTTTACCTGTTACCATATGTAGATTCAGTCTACATGGTATTTTGTTGTCTGTTTTATACCTGTTTCACCAATCGATCTAAACTGTCAGTTATTCTGCATTTAGACAGTAAATACTAAATTGCTTATCTCTGTTGGTCTTATCATTTGGAAGATACCATTACCATATAAAATTCTAAATACTAACCACAAAATACAAGGCCATCCACAACATCGCCCCCAGCTACATCAATACCATCATCTGCAGATCTTATCCAAAACGTCCTCTCTGCTCCTCCCAGGACCTCCAGCTGGATGGCACCAAAACATAGAAGTGGAGAAGGTGGAGTGAGCAGTTACAGACAATCCCTGAGGAGGCTTTCTCAGAACATGACTGGAGAGGACATAAATAGTCTGGGTGACTGTGCATCACGGCGCCCCGGCGTAATGGCCTTCCAGGCCGGGGTGCGTGTGCTACGCGGTGTTCCTGGTCCCCAGACCATGTTGTTTCCCGGAAAATTTGAGATGTGGCAGGGAGCCCAGTAGTTGACTGGGTTCCCAATCCTGAAGATCCCAAGCGAGGTAGCTGTTCGGTGGGGAGTCCATCTGAGGAGAGCCAATGAGAGGCTGGCGATCCCATAGGGTCTCGACAAACCACCGGGGATCAAAGTAGCCGGACACTGAGAGACTGGTCACCTCTCAGTCCGTACCTGAAAACTATCTGAAGGAGAGCCAGATGCAAATTCTACTAAGGAGGATCATCTCCGTAATCACAATCACATAGAGGACCTGTGGCCGAGGTTTCTCCCTGAGTCCATTTCAGGAGGGTCTGTGGCAGAGACTTTTCCTTCATGTCTGAGCTATACTCTGGCTGGCAAGTGAGAGTGGGCCTGTCCAGGTGCGCTCTACCCACTTTGACTGGAGTGGAAGAATACAAAGCATTGTTGGGAGCAGGACTGTTTCCCTATTGTTGAGTTTGCTACTTCTTCTTTTACTTCACCTCTACTCTTTATTACAATTTTTACTGTTTTTGCCTGGCTGGGTAATAGAGAGCACAGCGGGGGACACCTGTTGTGGACATTACGTTACTACTGCTATACGCGTCATACACCCCTAAAAATTCGGAGAGCCACGATGTAACGTGCCACCCAAAACAAACCAGTTGCTCCTCCGGGGGTAGTGCTACATAAACAAGGCAGATTGCCATTCTGACAGGAGGGAAGTGATGGATCCTGTGTAACTGCAAATCAGGGACATGTCTTTCTTTGTTAAAAGCACCTCCCACTTTAATGGTGGTGACGTACAACACTACGACGAGCCAAGAAAATTAAGTTCAATGCGTCCGAGCATGTGTCGGAATTTTGCGCGTCAGAATTGCTACAGACGATCGGAATTTCCGAAAAGTCCGATGGAGCATACACACGGTCGGAATTTTTCCGACCAAAAGCTCACATCAAACTTTTCTTGTCGGAAAATCCAATTGTGTGAATGCGACATAACAGATGTAATTTAAATGTTCAATACATGTAACTTTACAGAATAGCAGACATTACTCTGTAATACTCATTCATAACTGCATTTGTTAGCAAAAGAAGAAAACAAAGGCTATTACAGTGGGGAGGTGTCTGTGGATATTACAGTGGGGGAGATGTCTGTGGATATTACAGTGGAGGAGATGTCTGCGGATATTACAGTGGGGGAGATGTCTGCGGATATTACAGTGGGGAAGGTGTCTGTGGATATTACAGTGGGGAAGGTGTCTGTGGATATTACAGTGGGGAGATGTCTGTGGATATTACAGTGGGGGAGATGTCTGTGGATATTACATTGGGGGAGATGTCTGTGGATATTACAGTGGGGGAGATGTCTGTGGATATTACAGTGGGGAGATGTCTGTGGATATTACAGTGGGGGAGATGTCTGTGGATATTACAGTGGGGACTATATATGATGGTGATCCGAAAAAAGGAATGTATGTGTGTTATAATTAATCGAAATGAGTCGATCAATCGATTAAAAAAATAAATTGATTAATCGAACACGAAAATTGTAATCAGTAACAGCCCTAGTGCTTTTTCTTTCGCATGTTCGCCTAGTTGAAGTCTTAATTTGCTTAATTGGGCATTTTCACCCAAACGTCAAATGCAGAGCGACCATTAGGTTCTGTTTTTTCTTAGTAAATGAACCACCATACTGTAGGTCAAAATGCACAAATGTGATTATCCATTTTTTGCTTAGTAATCAAATGAACAAAGTATAGACATGAAACTGCTCTGTGTTACTCTTTGAAAATCTCTGCAATTGAGAAAATGATTTACATTAAGTTAATTACATTCACAGATATATATAAAAAAAAATCCCTAAAAACTGTCGCTTCCCTTTATAGAATGACTTCCAGACATACCCCAAGCTATTTTATACAGTAATTAAAACAGAGCTTTTTTGCAAACTGCAAAACAGACATAAACACTGCCACTCAAACAGTAATAACACCTCTTCTTGGCCAATGGCTATATCCTTGAACGAGGCAATATACAGGGGAAATAAGAAGGGGATTACAATGCAGATAAACATTATTCATGATTAGAGCACGATGTAATATATTGGCACTGGTTCCATGGGTTATTGCCAGTGATTTTATTAAAACGTCTTGCCAGTACAATCTATAACTGTAAAGTCTCCATTCTATGTTTTGTAACTACTTAGCCGCACAAGACATAAATCCAACAGCGGATTGTATTAGGCAACCAATTAAACTTCTAGTAACAGAATACATTTTAAGAAGGCATCGGATTCAAGGTTAATTTGGAAAAAAATATGAAGTATTATCAAGTTATTTGTGAGACAAAGCCAACACCCACAGAATACGCTTATCCTCATAGCAGAGGTCAGATTTCACTCCACACCAGACGTTGTCTAATTATTACAGAAGACAAGGAACAGAGGAAAAGTGTCCTAGACATAGTCATAGCAGAGGGTCAGACAATGATCACATCATCTCCCAATACAAGATGTTCTTATATGTGTGAAGGGCTGTTCCCAGTGGCGGCTGGTGCTCCATTATTTTGGGGGGGCGCAAACAAAGCCCCAACCAACCCTATAACCCCCCCCCCCGGTCACTCGCCCACAATAGGTCCTACAGATAGATATAGACAGACAAATAGAAAGACAGACAGACAGACATTGTGTGGAATTAGAGACAGACAGATAAATAGACAGAAGTAGATAAACATTGGGTAGGAGGGGGGGACAGACAGATAGATATTGGGTGGGAGAGTGAGAGATAGATATAGAGATATACAGACAGATAGATATACAGACAGATAGATATACAGACAGATAGATATACAGATAGATAGATAGATAGATAGATAGATAGATAGATAGATAGATAGATAGATAGATAGATAGATAGATAGATAGATAGATAGATAGATATAGAGATATACAGACAGATAGATATACAGACAGATAGATAGATAGATAGATAAATAGACAGAAGTAGATAAACATTGGGTAGGAGGGGGGGACAGACAGATAGATATTGGGTGGGAGAGTGAGAGATAGATATAGAGATATACAGACAGATAGATATACAGACAGATAGATAGATAGATAGATAGATAGATAGATAGATATATAGATAGATAGATAGATAGATAGATAGATAGATAGATAGATATAGAGATATACAGACAGATAGATATACAGACATATAGATAGATAGATAGATAGATAGATAGATAGATAGATAGATAGATAGATAGATAGATAGATAGATAGATAGATAGATAGATAGATAGATACACAGATAGATAGATAGATAGATAGATAGACAGATAGATATACAGACAGATAGATAGATAGATAGATAGATAGATAGATATACAGATAGATAGATAGATAGATAGATAGATAGATAGATAGATAGATAGATAGATAGATAGATAGATAGATAGATAGATAGACAGATAGATACACAGATAGATAGATAGATAAATAGATAGATAGATAGGTATACAGATATATAGATATACAGATAGATAGATAGATAGATAGATAGATAGATAGATAGATAGATAGATAGATAGATAGATACAAAGATATACAGATAGATAGATAGATACAGAGGTGTAACTAGAATCTTCAGGGCCCCGGTGCAAGAAACCATGAAGGCCCCCCCCCCCCCATGGGCATTGCTAGGTCTACAAAAGATCTTGTGCTAGGGCCCATAGCAGTGTAGCAAGTAAAGAAAGTCATACGCTTGGGCAGGCATACACATGTATACAATATATGTGTGTTTTATATATATATATATATATATATATATATATATATATCATTACATATCTGAGTGCGGATCCTTCTTGCATTAGGGTCCCCAGAGAGCCAATTCCTTACATAAGGGTGCACAAAGAGCCCCCCCCATACATCTGGGTCCCCAAAGAGCCCCCCACTTACATTAGGGTCCCCAGAGAGTCTCCCTCCATACATTAAGGTCCCCAGAGAGTCTCCCTCCATACATTAAGGTCCCCAGAGAGCCTCCCCCATACATCAAGGTCCCCAGAGAGCCTCCCCCATACATCAAGGTCCCCAGAGAGCCTGCCCCCATACATCAGGGTCCCCAGAGGACTCCCCATTCATCAGGGTCCCCAGGGAGCCCCCCCCCCATACATCAGGGTCCCCAGAGAGCTTCCCATACATCAGGGTCCCCAGAGAGCTTCCCATACATCAGGGTCTCCAGAGAGCCCCCCATACATCAGGGTCTCCAGAGAGCCCCCGCATACATCAGGGTCTCCAGAGAGCCCCTCCATACATCAGGGTCTCCAGAGAGCCTCCGCATACAGCAAGGTGCCCAGAGAGCCCCCTCCCCTATACAGAGAGTCCCCCTTACTTTAGGGTTCCCAGAGAGCTCCCCTATACATCATGGTTCCCAGAGAGCCCCCCCTTACATTAGGGTTCCCAGAGAGCCCCCCATACATCATGATTCCCAGAGCCTCTTCCATACATCAGGGTCCCCAGAAAGCCTCCCCATACATTAGGGTTCCCCAAAGAGCCCACCCCACTTACACCAGGGTCCCCAGAGAGCCCCTCTTACATCAAGGTCCCCAGAGAGCCTCCCTCCATACATCAAGGTCCCCAAAGAGCCTCTCCCAATACATCATGGTCCCCAGAGAGCTCTTCATACACCAGAGTCCCCAGAAAGCCCCTCTTTACATCAGGGCCCTCAAAGAGCCTCCCCCATACATCAGGGTCCCCAGAGAGCCCCTCCTTACATCAGGGTCCCCAGAGAGCCTCCCCCATACATCAGGGTCCCCAGAGAGCCCCACATACAGCAGGGTCCCCAAAGAGCCTCCCCATACATCAGGGTCCCCAAAGAGCCCCCCCATACATCAGGGTCCCCAAAGAGCCCCCCCCATACATCAGGGTCCCCAGAGAGCCCCCCCCCATACATCATGGTTCCCAGAGAGTCCCACATACATCATGGTTCCCAGAGAGTCCCCCATACATCATGGTTCCCAGAGAGCCCCCCTTTACATCAGGGTTCCCAGAGAGCCCCCCTTTACATCAGGGTTCCCAGAGAGCCCCCCCCCTTTACATCAGGGTTCCCAGAGAGCCCCCCCTTACATCAGGGTCCCCAGAGAGCCTCCCCCATACATCAGGGTCCCCAGAGAGCCCCTTGTTTTTTCTACATGCTGAAAAACAATGTTTTTTTTTAATGCCGAAAAGTGATCGTGTGTACACGGCATTACAAGCGAAAATTCGTACAAAAATTCTCAAAGCATTTGACGCCTGTTTTTGCATGCCCATGAATTTTCATGGCATTCCAGTCTTAGTCACTGGGTTCAATATTGAGTTGGCCCACACTTTGCAGCTATAACAGCTCCAACTCTTCTGGGAAGGCCGTCCACAAGGTTTAGGAGTGTATCTATAGTAGTGTTTAATCATTCTTCCAGAAGCGCATTTGTGAGGTCAGGCACTGATGTTAGACATGAAGGCCTGGCTCGCCTGGCTCGCAGTCTCCGCTCTAATTCATCCCACAGGTGTTCTGTCGGGTTGAGGCAAGTTCCTCCACCCAAAACTCGCTCATATGTCTTTATGGACCTTGCTTTGTAGACTGGTGCTCAGTCATGTTGGAACAGGAAGGGAAAGAAAAGAAAGGCGCACCAGCCTGGAGTATTACCGCTTTACAATTTATTGAAAAAAAAAAATATGAAAAACTACTACAAAAGACGTAACAAAACAGGCTTGTCAACAGGCAATGAGGTATGTTCCCCTCAGACCGCACTCCACAATGGGGGGACTGGAAGTATGTTACTGCTGGCTGAGGCGTTTCGAGGCGTCTGGGGGCTCTTCATCAGAGCTCAGCAGTATAGACCCGAGTGTCTGCGGAAGGGTCTATACTGCTGAGCTCTGATGAAGAGGCCCCAGACGCCTCGAAACGCGTCAGCCAGCAGTAACATACTTCCAGTCCCCCCATTGTGGAGTGCGGTCTGAGGGGAACATACCTCATTGCCTGTTGACAAGCCTGTTTTGTTACGTCTTTTGTAGTAGTTTTTAATATTTTTATTTTTCAATAAATTGTAAAGCGGTAATACTCCAGGCTGGTGCGCCTTTCTTTTCTTTCCCTTCCTGTTCCAACATGACTGAGCACCAGTCTACAAAGCAAGGTCCATAAAGACATATGAGCGAGTTTTGGGTGGAGGAACTTGCCTCAACCCGACAGAGTGCGGTCTGAGGGAAACATACCTCATTGCCTGTTGACAAGCCTGTTTTGTTACGTCTTTTGTGAGTAGTTTTTAATATTTTTATTATTCAATAAATTGTCAAGCGGTAATACACCAGGCTGGTGCGCCTTTCTTTTCTTTCTCTATTTTCTGCCAGGACTTCCCCATCCACGAAGGGCAGCAAGGCCTCTGCTATTACCATTTTTGACAATTGCATGACTTTTTATGAAGATCTTCGAATAAATGTTGGACAATCCACCCGTGTGCAGGAGTTTGCTTGTTTATTCTGTACTGGAACAGGAAGGGGCCATCCCCAAACTGTTCCCACAAAGTTGGGAGGAGGAAATTGTCCAAAATGTCTTGGTATACTGACGCCTTAGGAGTTCTCTTCATTGCAAATAAGGGGCAAGCCCAACCCCTGAAAAACAACCCCACACCATAATCCCCCTCCACCAAATGATTTGGACCAGTGCATAAAGCAAGGTCCATAAAGTCATAGATGAGTGTGTTTGGGGTGGAGGAACTTGACTGGCCTGCATAGAGTCCTGACCTCAAAACTATAGAACACCTATAGGACGAATTAGAGCGGAGACTGTGAGCCAGGCCTTCTCATCCAAAATCAGTGCCTGACCTCACAAATGTGCTTCTGGAAGAATGGTCAAACATTCCCATAGACACACTACTAAACCTTGTGGACAACCTTCCCAGAGTAGTTGAGAAGTTATAGCTGCAAAGGTTGGGCCAACTCAATATTGAACCCTACGGACTAAGATCATGTATGTGTAAAAGCCGGCGTCCCATTACACTTGACAATATAGTGTAATATCTTTGAGAAACATTTTCCATCCTTCTTCTTTGAATTTTCTTCCATCCTGCTCTGTCAATTTGACCTCACTAATGTAGCACTACTCCTGAAGGGGCTGCTGGTTTAATTTGGGTCTACGCTCTGGCTATCAACCCCTGAAACTGTCTCAAACCCTCCCTTGGCACAACTGGTTATAAGTACGATTTGTGGACCCCACCAGTTGCTGGGGAGCATAATATTCTATCACACCACAATAAATATGTAAATAGATTGTTACCTTGTGTTGCACTGAACCCAGATGATGACAAGGGACTTTAATTGGTAAACATAAAAGTAATAAACAAAGGTAAACATGTAATAGACTACTTACAGGGCCCTGCAAGAGTCAAGGAAAAAAAAATTGTAACAAATAAATACAGGTTGAATTATAATAATTATTCTGACCTGTGTAAGTGCACAGCCAAGGGATTCCTTCAGGAAGATATTCACACTGAAGCACCTCTTAGGCTGCGTACACACGATCAGTCCATCTGATGAGAATGGCCAGAAAGGCTGATTCTCATCGGTTAACCGATGAAGCTGACTGATGGTCTGATGTGCCTACACACCATCAGTTAAATAACCGATCGTGTCAGAACGCGGTGACGTAAAACACAACGACGTGCTGAAAAAAATGAAGTTCAATGCTTCCAAGCATGCGTCGACTTGATTCTGAGCATGCGTGGATTTTTAATCAATGCTCGTGCGTACTCACGATCATTTTTGACCTATCGGTTAGGCGTCCATCGGTTAAATTTTAAAGCAAGTTCTCTTTTTTTGACCAAAGGATAACTGACCGATGGGGCCCACACACGATCGGTTTGGACCGATGAAAATGGACCTTCAGTCCGTTTTCATCGGTTTTGACCGATCGTGTGTATGCTGCCTTAGCCAGGCCTAACCCAGATGGGACTGATAACAATGCTGTGCAATTTAATATAATCAAATACTTGTCTAAAACTGTATATATGGGTATCAACAACTTACTTTGCCTAATAGGCAGTCTTTAAATCTGGTACCCACCAGGGTAGTTTGGTTGATCAGACCAAACATCAATACGATTGTTTTTTTACTGTTACGCGTATATTAGTTGCATGTAGGGTTGAGCGAACCCTAACCGGACTTTTGGATTTTTTGTACCTGGACCTAAACCTGAACAATTTACTGTAAGTTCGGGTTCCGGTTCGGTGTTCGGCAATGTAATGGTGCACTGCAGGGTAGCCAATCACCATTTGTTTTACTTGTGTGACCTAGAAGCCATCACAGCCATGCCTACTAATGGCATGGCTGTGATTGGCCAGTGCAGCATGTGACCCAACATGTGACCCAGCCTCTATATAAGCTAGAGGCACATAGCACAGCTCGTCACTCTGCTTTAGATAGGGTAGGGAAAGGCTGCTGCTGCTGCTCTTCTGAGGAAGAGAATTAGATAGGAGTCAGACTGTCCTGCTTCAGAAATCGCATTACTCAGCGATCTACATAGCACAGCAAGTCACTCTGCTTTACATAGTTACTTTAGGGAAAGGTTCCTGCCTGCTTTTGCTTTTAGGGAGAGAAATAGGAGACACTCTTGCTTCAGAAATCAAATTATACCAGCACTGCATATGTTTCTGTGAGATAAACCCTTTATATGCTTTAGGGAAAGGGTTCCTGCCTACTTATGCTTTTAGGGAGAGAAATACGAGTCACTCTTGCTTCAGAAATCAAATTATACCAGCACTGCATATGTTTCTGTGAGATACACCCTTTATATGCTTTAGGGAAAGGTTCATGCCTGCTTTTGCTTTTAGGGAGAGAAATAGGAGTCACTCTTGCTTCAGAAATCAAATTATACCAGCACTGCATATGTTACCGTTAGATACACCCTTTAGATACTTTTCTTCTATTGTGCTATTCAAAAAAACATCCATTTAGGGAAAACAAAAATTGCAGTGTTTCCACCAGTGTTTGCAGTGTTTCCTCCATATCTGTACGTGTGAGATAAACACTTTAGCTACTGTTCTTCTATTGTTCTATTAAAAAAACACCCATTTAGGGAAAAAACATATATTTTGCAGTGTTTCCTCCAGTGTTTGCAGCGTTTCCTCCAGTCTTTGCAGTGTTTCCTCCATATCTGTACGTGTAAGATAAACACTTTAGCTAGTGTTCTTCTATTGTGCTATTCCAGAGCCAATGTGAACAAGCTCATGTTCATTAAAATGAACCAGGCATGGATCCCACAGGATTTATCCGTACATTGTGCAGAATAGACACCCAGCCATTCTTGTATTTCTGATCTTTCTCACTCTTTTGGGGTGTACCCTAATTTAAAAAATAAATAAATTAAAAACAAAAACCTGTGTTGGCTACCTCGTCCTCCTCCACCGCCGCTTCCACCTACACTGGCACATCCACGCCACCTCAACCTCCTACTCCATATGGACCTCGTCCTCCTAGGTCAAGATTATTATTTTTTTTTTTTTATGTATTTTATGTTATTTTAAGTTATTTCCCTATCCACATTTGTTTGCAGAGCACTTGCCATGCTCTTTCCAACATTGTGCTGTCATTTGCAGCCCTCTAGCCCTTTCCAATCGTTTTTTAGAGACATTTTAGTACTGAAAAGTTCAGGTCCCCATTGACTTCAATGGGGTTCGG
Organism: Rana kukunoris; assembly: GCA_029574335.1. Taxonomy (NCBI): domain Eukaryota; kingdom Metazoa; phylum Chordata; class Amphibia; order Anura; family Ranidae; genus Rana; species Rana kukunoris. Next base: position 85,706,750 of record CM056060.1, on the reverse strand, counting down.
GGTCAAGTTCGGGTCCCGAACCCAGACTTTTTTCCGAAGGTCGGCCGAACCCGAACATCCAGGTGTCCGCTTAACTCTAGTTGCATGCAGTGGTGCAAGGCAACAAATTAATTGATGAATGTTGCTCGGGTACTCAAATCACAATGGCAAGTCAAAATGATCCACCCTCCTGCAATACAGTCAGTATGCTTGGGCAAGTGCCCATCTCACCCAGCCAAACTAGGCCTTGGGCCAGATTCAGGTAGATGGGCGCTTCTTTACTTTGGAGTAACGTTTCTTATTTACGTTACTCCGCCGACACTTTCGGCGCAAGTACTGTTATTCACATAGCACTTGCGCGTAAACTTGCGCCAGAGTAACGATAATGCGCTGGCGTAACCCGACGCAAGTGGAAGTGGGTGTGGTCATATGTAAATGATGGGCGGAGCCCAGCGCAGAGGCTTACGTTCAGCGCATCATCCACGGAGCATGCGCAGTAAGTGAGGCTCCACTCGCCCCCTTGTGCGCATGCTCACAACTTCCGTCTGCACCACTTCACGGGAAACGTCAGCGCAATGTGTTCCGTTGCGCGTATAAAAGCGCTAGTGGAAACGCCATTCCGGCGCAAAAGTATATCTGTTTCCCCCACCCCAGGGAAGATACTTTTGCACTGTCATGGCTGCTCCCGCTACCCCCAAAGAGAGGAGGAACCTCAACTTTAATGCCCAGGAGGTCTCTGTGATCATCTCGGCTATGGAGACGTTTAATGATTTCCTCCACGGGAAAAAAAGTAGGAAGACCAGCCGGGAGAGGAAGCAGGGCATCCTGGAGACCATTGCTGCCAGGGTCAATGTGTTAGGGTACTCTACCCGGACTGCAGGCGACATACAAAAAAAAATAAACGACCTGCGGCGCAAGGTCCGTGGCAAGGTGGCCACCATTAGGAGCCATGAGAGGGGCACAGGTGGTGGTCCACCATGTCCGGTCAGCCTGACCACGGAGGAGGAGGTGGTCGCCCGCTGCCTGGACAGGGAGCAGTTGGAGGGGGTCCCTGGCTATGACTCCATGGAGGAAGGCTCCAGGACAGGTAAGTGCTTTTTATCCCCTATTTGGTGTGTTGCATGTGGGGGGGGGGGAGGGTACATGTGCCAAGTGTGTGGGACCACCAACATGTGTCTGCTTTGTGTCATCCACAGATGATGGAGCTGGGCCATCATCTCGTACCGTCCAGTCCACCCCAACCTCCCAACGGGATGCTGATGACGAGGCCCTGGGTGCTGGAGACACTGAGGTGGAGGAGGAGAGTGCCCACACCACTTCAGCAGAGGTGGTTGAGGAGGAGCCTGTCCCTGAGCAGGACTTTATTTTATTGTTGGAGGAGTCCTCCTCCTCTGCAGGGCCCTCTGTCATCCCCTCCCCCATCCTAGGTAGCCCCTCAAGGGCGACTCCATCCCCACGGGGACAACCTTCTCCTGCCCCCAGGAAGGCGACCCGTAAGACCAGGGGGGTGTCTGATATGGTCCAGGACCAGGTAGTGTTGGACCACGCAAGGCAGACCCAGCAGATGGGGGAGATTGCTGGCCACTTAGACCGGGTCGCAGACAGCCTGGGCTCCATGTCACAGCTGCCCAGTCGTGTGCAGGACGTTGTCACCAGCCTGGGGGAGGTGCAGGCTGATGTCCGGCACCTGACAGCAGCCGTCAGCGCCAACACAGCTGCCATCCGGAAAGAGGGGAGGCAGCGGCAACGTGACCAGCGGCATCATATCACCCGCCAGCTGAGGATGCAGGCCCAGACCAACCTGTATCTCAGCTGTATTGCCGTGGCCTTCCAGGCCTTCCAGGCAGCTGAGGAGCCCGAGAGTGCCCCCAAGGAGTAGCCCCCGTCATCCCAGATGAGAGTTTTTTGTTTTTTTAGTTTATAATTTTTTTTTTTTATACTCAGGTTATGAGTTTATGTTTATTTTTGAATATTTATTTTATACTCAGGTTATGAGTTTATGTTTATTTTTGAATATTTATTTTATACTCAGGTTATGAGTATTTGTTTATTTTTGTTCTCATGTTATGAGATATGTATTTTTTTTTTTACTGCACACGGTCAGGAGTGCAGGGGACAGTGTGAATGGTGTGTGAATGTGAGGGGGTGGCACTCCTGACAGTAAGGGGTGTCACCCTCTGCCGTGGTGATGAAGTTAACCCCACGGCTGTATGAATGACGTGTGAAAGGTGTATGAATGGACAGTGACATCATTGGGGCCTTGACGCTGGCGTTGCTGCTCCCAAGTCCTACATGCTGGACTTGGGCTAATCCAATGCGATGTGCATGTGGTGTGTGTGATCTAGGGACATCAGTGGTGTACACGCGTGCATTGTCTGTGTGATAAATGTGTTGGTTTATTGTCCAAAGATGCCTACGGCGAGGACCCTCCTGACTGCTCTTCCATCAGCAGACTGGGTCTCCTCTGGCAGGTGGGGACTGTGTGGGTCGGGGGTCAGGTCATCACGTATGTCAATCTGCAGGCCTTTTCTCATAGCAAATTTGTGCAGAATGCAACTTGCACCGATGACCTGACACACAAAGGTAGGGGAATACAATAGGTTCCCCCCGGACTTATCCAGGCAGCGGAAACGGGACTTCAGGAGCCCGAATGTTTGCTCCACCACTGCACGGGTTTTGATGTGTGCTTCATTGTATTTTCTCTCTCCTCTGGTTTGGGGGTTCCGGAAAGGAGTCATTAGATGGGGTCCCAGTGCAAATGCAGAGTCACCTGTAAGGGAAAAGACAGGAGGATGTTAGTCATGCATGTGCCCCTTCTGATGTGCATCACGGGAGGGGATAGTCATGCCTGCCACCCATGTCACTCACCAACCAGCCAGCTGTCCCCATACATGTTCTGCTCGAATTCTGCTGGGATGGGACTCTGACGGTATATGAAGCTGTCATGGCTGGACCCGGGGTGTTTGGCACGGATGTGCCATATGAGGCATTGGGCATCGGCTATCACCTGTACGTTGATGGAATGCCAATGCTTCCGATTGCGGTATATGTGCTCTGTGGCACTGGGGGGCTGTAGGGCCACATGTGTGCAATCAATGGCCCCGATGGTGCGTGGGAATCTGGCAATGCTGTAGAAATCTGTCATTGCCTTCAGCCGTAGCTCCTTAGTGGTTGGTCTGATGAACTGGTTGGACATGCGTCTGAGGATTGCAGGGACAACCTGGTGCACACATCTGCTTATGGTGGATTGTGACATCCCAGCCACCACTCCACTTGTACGCTGGAATGATCCACTTGCAAGGAAATGAAGTGTTGCCAGTACCTTCACCAGTGGCTGCACTGCTTGTGAGCGGTGTGTCTTGCTGGTGATGTCACCCTGCAGGGTTGTGGTTAGTTCAAGGATTGCATCAGGGCTGAATCTGAAGAGGCGATACAGATACACCTCCTCATCCCCCATGCCAAAGAGGCTCATGCGTGTGCGGTATATCCTCTCACGTGCCTGCCTCCTTCGTTCCGGGGGACCCAGTACTAGTGCTAGGACCACGATTGCCCCTGGCATGTTGGCACACAGAGGTGTTGTCCTTGCAAGTGTGGTTGTTCAGCTTGCTAGTTTCGTCGGTAACGCTGCTGCTGTAGCTGCTCTCCTGCTGACCTGAGGCCGTCTGGAGTAAAGATAAAGCAGCTATTTGTAGAAATAACTTTGCGCCGGACGGACGAGTTACGTGCGGCGCATGTAGCCGGCGTATGGTGCTAATCCGTTCGCCAATTGGGAAATCTCCCTCATTTGCATATTTGCAGGGGAAATCAATAGGCGCGACTGATGCGCCAAGCGAAATTATGCGCTGACGATACTCTGGCGTCGGAAAGTTAAGCCGATCGGAAATGGCCCGTTTTCTGTCGCATCTAGTTTGGTGGGTACGGCCACATAGAAACTACGGCGCATAATCACAGTTACGCGGCGCATATCGAATTACTCCAGCGCAAGTGTTGCTGAATCTGGCCCTTAGTCTTTCTGAGTTACTCCGTCTGTGGAACTCCGATCCACAGTCCTTCCGGCAATGACAGTCTCCGGCCCTCATACAGGTCACTGTTGCGCTGGGACACCGTCCGGTCACTCCGTCAGGGATTCTCTCTGTATCTCAATGGTCGATCCACACAGGCGTGGATAGGCCTCGAGACTAAGGCCTAGGCTTCCGGAGGGGCGCCTCACACAGGCGTCATCCTTGGCTGAAGAGGCAGTCCAGAGAGAGCATGCCAAAGATGTCCTCTCCCTTAAATTCCTTCCTCCAGCAGGCTGTGCGGGGTGCAAAGCATTGTGGGATTGCACAGTTGCTCTCTGGGTATTGTAGTCTCTCAATTAACCAGGGCAATACAGTCTTTTGTCTCCCTGTACTTTGTTTCCCAACATTCCTCGCTGCATAAATATAAAACCCAATAGAAGGTGGCTATCCAATAATTGGCCACAGGAGGGAGCTGAGTTCCTTATATATCTGTAAATGTTAGTCTTTTAACTATATATAAAGTAATACCCTGCTACACTAACAATTAGAAAATTTAACAAACAGAATTAAATATTGTCCTCAAAATGTTACTAATGTACATTTACTAGCTGTATTATACAACTGTTCTTAGCTAATTTGCTGGCCTTTCATTGTCTTCAGATGTAGAAAAAATATGGATGGCCAAGATGTTTCCCTTAAAACCCAACATTTTCTGGTGGGGGATTTTAACCTCTTCAGGATGGGTGGCAGATGGTACTGTGGATGGGTGGCTCCTACGGGCAAAAGGCACCTATATATCGCTGGCCCCTTCACGGCTAATGAGCCAATAAGATAAGAGAGGGGACATGGCCAATCCACAACTCTGTGTCTAAGGCCGCGTACACACGAGGGGATATGTCCGCTGAAAACGGTCCGATGGACCGTTTCAGCAGACATCTCCGCTCGTGTGTATGGGCTAGCGGACAGATTTCTCCACCCGACAGATTTCAAAGCAAGCTTTGAAATCTATCCGGTGGGAATCTGTCCGCCCGACATGTCTGCTGGTTAGTACACTTACCAGCAGACATGTCGGCTCCCACCACCGCCGCGCCGCTGCCGAATGGATTCGGCGCATGCGCGGAAGTGTTTTACTTCCTGGTGCGGTGACGTAGCGGTGACGCGGTGGCGTCAACGTCACCGCCGCGTCATCGCCACGTCACCGCGCCGTCCGGCGGCGGGGAATTTGATCCGATGGTGTGTACACGCCATCGGATCAAACTCCCGATCGGACATATCCGATGGAAATGGTCCGCGGACCGTTTTCATCGGATATATCCGATCGTGTGTATGGGGCCTAAATGGACACGCAGAGCAGCAGTTCAGGATTGAACCTGCGTGGGTGCCCCACTTGATTGCCTTTTTAAATAAGGTTTTTTTCCTTAAATCCTTCCAGGAAAGGGGTTATTTTGTTTTATTTCCAGGCAGGATCTTATATAAGCTTGGGATGAAGTTTATCTCACAGTGGTTCAGTCTGGCTGATGGAAAAAACAGAGCCAACAGAGAGTGATGGGATAGGAAGCAATTCTTTCTTTGCCACCCCAGGGATGGGAACCCCTACTGCTGGGCACTGACATGCTTGCCAACTGTCATGGATTAGCCGGGACACTCATGATGATTTCTAGTAAGGTGTCCCGCTACAGCTCAGTCCCAGGCTTTGTTCCACAATCTGAGCCGTTAAGGCAGCTGCACTGTCATTGCTTCTTTAAATACATACACCATCGGCAGTAGCAGTGTATGTATTAAGAAGCTCCAAATCTCCATTATCTCCCTCCAGAGGTCTCCTATACACTCGCCCTGTGCCCCCCTTTTCACGCCGATTCCCCCGCCATCTTTAGCTCCATGCTGAAAGAGCCAAGAGCAGAGTTACTGCCGGCCTGCCGCTGCTGACACTAGCCAGCCTGTCATGAGAAGGGTGACAAGAAGAGTCAGAAGAGACACAGATTACAGACATCATTGTCTATATAGGCATTCCGAAAGGGCCTGGCATGCCATTTTTTGGGGGTTATTGCCGGCAATCATTTTTTTCTTTCAGCTGTAAGCTGGGAATCACTCGTTTGCTATTAAGGACATGGCGGCCAGGTTACCGCGCCCCCGCTCCTTAACAACATATTGACTGTGTGCTCGGGGGGAAAACATCCGGGTGAACACCCGAATTGGCAATGTTCGGGCCAAACTTTTGCTTGGCTTGAACAGTTCGCCCAGCACTACCAGGGCCGGCCCTATGATGGGACCGGGTGGTACCATAGTACCAGGCGGCACTTTTAGGGGGCGGCAGCTAGTTCCGCCGCTCCGCTGTTTGTGACTGTGAAGAGCCCAGCAGCGCCGCTGCCTTTAAGGACAATCACAGCCCGGGGAGAGCAGTCAGGCGCCGCTGCCTTTGAAGACACTCACAGCCTGGGGAGAGCAGTCAGGCACCGCTGCCGTTAGTGGTGGGTGGCAGGCAGGCAGAACACTTGTCAGAGGGGGTTTGGGGGTGGCAGTCAGCAAGTGAGGCGCCGCTGCCTGCGAGGAGCCTGGCGCCGCTGCTGTTAGTGGTGGGTGTCGGGCGGGCAGAACACTAGCAGTCAGGGAGGGGGTGGAGTTAGTTAGCAAGCGAGACGCCGCTGCTTGTGAGGAACCCAGCACTGCCATTAGTGGTGGGTGCAGGGCCGGCCCTATGATGGTTCCGGGTGGTACCATGGTACCCGGCGGCACTTTTAGGGGGCGGCAAACCGACGCCCCTCAGGCAGCTAGTTCCGCCGCTCCGCTGTTTGTGACTGTAGTGGTGGGTGGCAGACGGGCAGAACAGTAGCACCTGTGGAGGGGGTGCAGTTAGTTAGCAAGCGAGGCGCCGCTGCCTGTGAGGAACCCGGAGCTGCCATAAGTGGTGGGTGGCAGGTGGCCAGAACACTCACAGCAAGTGAGGTGCCGCTGCCTGCCTGTGAGGCGGTGCTGCCGTTAGTGATGATGGGCTGGCAGACAGAACACTCGCAGCATGGTGGGGGGGTTGAGAGCAGTGTCAGTGAGTGAGCTGGCAGGGGAGCAGAGAGATGATGTTCATTTAGAAACACAGCAAGTGATGATCCGCAACGCGTGGCATGTGACAATCCGCAACGTGTGGCATGTGACAATCCGCAACGTGTGGCATGTGACAATCCGCAACGTGTGGCAAGTGACAATCCGCAACGTGTGGCATGTGACAATCCACAACGTGTGGCATGTGACAATCCACATTGTGTGGCATGTGACGTGGCAAGTGACAACCCATAGGTGACGTATGTGACCATCCGCAACGTGTGGCAAGTGACAATACGCAATGTGTGGCAGGTGACGTCATGACAATACGCAACGTGTGGCAAGTGACAATACGCAACGTGTGGCAAGTGACAATACACAACGTGTGGCAAGTGACAATACGCAACGTGTGGCAAAAGTGACAACCCGCAACGTGTGGCAAGTGACAACCTGCAACGTGTGGCAAGTGACAACACGCAATGTGTGGCAAGTGACAATCCGCAACGTGTGGCAAGTGACAATACACAACGTGTGGCAAGTGACAATACGCAACGTGTGGCAAAAGTGACAACCCGCAACGTGTGGCAAGTGACAACCTGCAACGTGTGGCAAGTGACAACACGCAATGTGTGGCAAGTGACAATCCGCATCGTGTAGCCGATGAGAACCCGCATCTGGTAGTGGAGTCCGAAGCAAAACTGTAAGTACAAACACACATCACAAGTTGTATGAGACATGCCTTGCCCAGCCCTAATTAACCACTTAAGGACCGAAAGGATTTGCCCACTTAAAGGGGTTGTATGGCTTTGTTTTTATTTTTTTTAAATAACAAACATGTTATTCTTACCTCCACTCTGCAGTTAGTTTTGCACAGTGGCCTCGATCCTGCTGTTCTCGGGTCCCTCGACGGCTGTCTCGGCTCCTCCCCGCATCAGCTAACCCCCTTCTGGGAAGTTCTCTCCCAAGGGTGTTAGCTTACGGTGTGCTCCCTGTCATACACCCTGCGTCCATAGACGCAGCGTGTATTACTTGGTCCCGCCCACCCACGGGCCACGTCACATTGGATGTGATTGACAGCAGAGCGAGCCAATGGCTGCGCTGCTATCAATCTATCCAATCTAGCCAATCAACGGCTAGAGGATGCCGGGGGACGTGCACAGCAGGTGAACGGGCTCAGGTAAGTAAAAAAGGGGGGCTGGGGGGGCCGTTAATGCCAGGTGTTTTTTCACCTTAATGCATCCTATGCATTAAGGTGAAAAAACACAAACCATTACAACCCCCTTAATGACCGGGACATTTTTTGTAATACGGCACTGTGACGCTTTAACTGACACTGTACCCAAATAAAAGTGATGTCCTTTTTTTCCCACAAATAGAGCTTTCTTTTGGTGATATTTGATCACCTCTGTGGTTTTTATTTTTTGCTTTTGTTTATTTATATATATATGCTGTATATATTTAACTTTTTGCTATAATAAATATCCCAAAAACATATTAAAAAAAAACGTCTTCATCAGTTTAGGCCAATATGTATTCTTCTACATATTTTTGGTACCAAAAAATCCACAATTAGCATACATTGATTTGTTTGCGCAAAAGACATCGCAGCCACCCGCCATGCAAAGGTCCCTTTTTACTCCTATATACATGTATAGAGCCCTTACAGGTCCTCTTTTATGCCTATATGCACATATAGAGCCATGATAGGTCCTCTTTATACTCCTATATACATGTATAGAGCCATAACAGGTCCTCTTTAAACATGTATAGAGCCATGACAAGTACTCCTTATACTCCTATATACATGTATTAGAGCCATGACAGGTCCTCTTTATATTTCTTTACATGTATAGAGCCATGACAGGTCCTCTTTATATTCTTTTATACATGACATGTATAAAGGAGAATTAGGAGGACCTGTCATGGCTCTATACATGTATAGGAGTAAAAAGAGAACCTGTCATGGCTCTATACATGTATAAAGGAGTATAAAGAGGACGTGTCATGGCTCTATACATGTATTAAATATACCATGATGGGTCCCCTTTAGTCATCATGATGTAAAATAATGAATGTGGGGGCTTTTTGGTGGGCAGATTTTTTTTTGGGGGGGGGGCAGCATATCATTCTTGGTTCCAGGCAGCACAATGTCTTGGACCGGCACTGAGCACTACTGCTTACTAGGGATGAGCTCCGCGTTCGATACGAACGTATGTTCAACTCAAACATTGTCTGTTCGTACATTCAACAAAATTCGAACAAAGCGGGTGGCTTTGGCCAATTATGGCTCAGGGCTTTAGCACACGCCCCACACTATATAAGGCCGCCTTCTGGGCTGCCTCGTATAGTGTGTTCCGGCTTGTTAATAAGAGCAGTTAGAAAGACAGAGAGATTGTCTTTTTAGATAGCTAGATAGAGCAGGCTAGTCAGTTTAGCTTTAATTACAGTGTGTAGAGCATATATATACATCCTTAGGAGTTGTACATATATTTATACACTGTATAGCTTAGCTAGATCAGCTATTCCTATTTGTCAGGCAGGAGATTGTGCTAGCTGCAGTGTTCGAAACGTGTTGTATTGCCTGTGTGCTAATTAGTTTACACCTAAACGTACTGGGTGTTACTGCACTTGTCCTGTTTATTTGCACCTAAGCGCATTTGCTGTAAGTGCACGTTTGCTGTTTAATAGCACGTAAACGCATTTACTGTAAGGGCACGTTTGCTGTTTAATAGCATGTAAACGCATTTACTGTAAGTGCACGTTTGCTGTTTAATGGCACGTAAATGCATTTGCTGTAAGTGCACGTTTGCTGTTTAATCGCACGTAAACGCATTTGCTGTAAGTGCACGTTTGCTGTTTAATAGCACGTAAACGCATTTACTGTAAGTGCACGTTTGCTGTTTAATAGCACGTAAACGCATTTACTGTAAGTGCACGTTTGCTGTTTAATAGCACGTAAACGCATTTGCTGTCAGTGCACGTTTGCACTTTAATAGCACGTAAACGCATTTGCTGTCAGTGCACGTTTGCAGTTTAATAGCACGTAAACGCATTTGCTGTAAGTGCACGTTTGCTGTTTAATAGCACGTGAACGCATTTACTGTAAGTCCACGTTTGCTGTTTAATAGCACGTAAACCCAGTTGGTGTGACTGCACGTTTGCTGTTCAATAGCACCTAAACGCATTTACTGTGGCATAGCATGGTTAGGGGTTTTTTGCCTTCCTCTGGACCAAGCCGGGAGGATTCACTGAATCCTCTCTTCATCGCCACCAAAAGGAACGACTTTTTCCCTGGTGAATGGCGACCATGGCTAATCTGCGGTACTCCGCAGAAACCATTTGGAATTTGAGGCGTTTCGCCGCAATACTGCCAGCCATCACCAAAAAGACCCTAAGAATTGAGCACCTTTTGAGGATCGATCGACGATTGACCGTCAAAAATTTTAGCCATTTACCCCAACCTAAGCGCATTTCATGTGCTCTGATCAACACAAGATCGGCAGTAAAACACCGACTTGAAATCCATGATTTCATTCTACAACACGATCTAGACTGCCTCTTCATTACAGAGAGCTGGCTCACAGCCGACTGTAACACCATTCTAGGAGAATTGGTGCCAGAAAACTACCGTATTATTACGGAAAACAGAATAGGGCAAAGAGGAAGAGGACTGGCGGTGATCCATAAGACGCGTCTTGCGATCACAAAACCAAGCCTCCAAAACCCTCTTCCGTTCATGGAAACCCTTACTCTTCAACTGCAAGTAAACGGCCAGAAGACCGTCCGGATTCTACTCTGCTATAGGCCACCCGGCCCCAAGTCGCAGCTGCTCCCATCTTTGATGGACTTTGTCTCCACCTATACCCTGAATAGCAAACACCTTTTGCTGCTCGGGGACTTCTACCTCTGGTCCAACTCCTCGCAAGACCCCATTGCCGACGCCTGCATCAACCACCTGGAAGGATTAGGGCTTCAGCAACTAGTATGTGGGCCCACACATGCTTCAGGTCATACGCTCGATCTTATTTTCAGACAAGATCTGGAAATAAAAATCTTGGAAAATGAACCATTGCCATGGTCAGATCACCATGCAATTAAATTCATTATTTCCGAATTCCCTCCCTTAACAAAAACATCAAATCCAGTGACAACACACTGGACCAGATGTCGAAAGAAGCTCCATTCGGAACTCTTCAAAGCCACGTTAGGGGAAAAATTAAACACAATTCAGCCGCACCAAACAGCGGAAGAAACACTGGAGGCCATAAACACAGCACTATTGCAGTCAGCTGACTTGATAGCGCCGAAACGAAAGACCCAGATCAGGAAAAATAACTCCGGCTGGTTCAACAACCAGCTGGCGTTACTGAAGCAAGAGCGCAGAAGGGCAGAAGCAGCCTGGAAAAGAAACTCTTCAGATGTGAACCTCTCGATCTACAAGACAATAACCAGAAAATACTACAAGCAAATCTTCGAAGCCAAGAAAAACTATTTTTCTGAGGCTATCAACGGTGCCCTAAATCGCCCCCGTGAACTCTTCAAGCTGGTCACTCAGACCATGAATCCAGAATGTCTTGAAGCCCCCAACTTGGACACACAAGAATTTTGCGATGAGTTATCGGATTGCTTCATTAACAAAATTATGGCTATCCGGCAAAGCATTCAGCAAAACAATTGCTCTCCCAGCCCCCCCCGTAGTCATTTACACAGCACCGGCAGCAACTCACCACAGTTTAGTGAGTTCACGCTGGAACCCATCTCCATTCAGACCACTAAAAATATCATCGGCACTCTGCGCAACAGCACTGCGCCAAATGATATTATCCCCACCAAACTGCTGAAGGAATGCGCCGACATCCTGGCACCTCCTGTCACACAGCTTATTAACCAATCCTTCAGGGAGGGCAAAATGCCCTCCCAGCTGAAGGAGGGCTTCATTCAACCCATTTTGAAGAAAGCCACCCTGAATCCTAAGGATCCACTCAACTGGCGCCCCATAACAGGCCTAAATGTTCTCTCCAAGGTAATGGAAAAAGCAGTGGTACAGCAGCTGCAACAGCATCTAGATACCCACAACTTACTCGACCCATTGCAATCAGGATTCCGGCCCGGACACGGGACGGAAACAGTATTGCTTAAGATATGGGACGACGTTCTCGAGGCCGCAGACGAAGGAGAATCTTCTCTTCTGGTTCTGCTGGACCTAAGCGCAGCCTTTGATACAGTTGATCACAAGCTGTTATTGACTCGGCTGGCTAAAATAGCCAAAGTCGCAGAAAGCGATCTATCTTGGTTCTCCTCTTTTTTGGAAAACCGATCGCAAATAGTGAAGCTAGGACCATTCACTTCGGAACAACGCACATTATCGTGCGGGGTCCCTCAGGGATCTCCCCTGTCGCCGATGTTATTCAACATCTATCTGCGTCCTCTTTTTGAAATCATCAGCAGCCAAAAACTGCTATATCACTCTTACGCAGACGACACGCAACTGTACTTCCGCATTTGCAATAAAAAGGATCACCACCTCAATCTAGAGACATGCCTCTCTTTGATAGAGGACTGGATGACAAAGAGTTATCTCAAACTCAACGGAGCAAAAACAGAACTTCTTCTGTTTCACGCCAAGCGTAGGAATCAATCGATAACAACCTGGATCTCCCCACCCATTCTGGGCAAAGTCATCACCCCTAGCGCCAAAGTCAAAAGTCTTGGGGTCATTTTTGACTCCGACATGACAATGAACGCACAAATAGGGGCAGTAGTCAGCGGATCTCACTATCTGCTGCGCCTACTACGCAGACTTACGCCTTTTATTCCCAAGAAAGACATAGCGGTCGTGGTGGGAGCGATTGTAAACTCCAGATTGGACTATGCAAATGCCCTTTACCTCGGACTCCCCAAGTACCAAATCGCTCGTCTTCAAGTCGTTCAAAATACGGCCGCCAGACTTGTGACTGGGAAAAAACCCTGGGAATCAATCTCACCTTCGTTGAGATCCCTTCACTGGCTACCAGTCAAAGACAGAATCACCTTTAAAGCACTCTGTCTAACGCATAGATGTATCCATGGGAATGCTCCTCATTATCTATGCGAAAAATTTAAAATTTACAATCCCAATCGTATTCTACGATCCAACAATCAAAATCGGCTTCAGATACCGAAAGCCAGATATAAGTCCAAAGGAGACAGGAGATTCGCTGTCCAAGGTCCCAGACTATGGAACGCCTTACCAGCCAGCATTCGACTGGAGGAGAACTACTTAGTCTTCAGGAGAAAGATTAAGACTCATCTCTTTTGATCTCAAAGGAGACAGGAACAACAAGCGCCCAGAGGCGATTTACTTCGCATGTGCTGCGCTATACAAGTTCTTCATTCATTCATTCATTCATACTGTAAGTGCACGTTTGCTGTTTCATAGCATGTAAACGCATTTGCTGTAAGTGCACGTTTGCTGTTTCATAGCACGTAAACGCATTTGCTGTAAGTGCACGTTTGCTATTTAATAGCACGTAAACGCATTTGCTGTAAGTGCACATCTGCTGTTTAATAGCACGTAAACGCATTTACTGTAAGTGCACGTTTGCCTTTTTAATAGCACGTAAACACATTTGCTGTAAGTGCACATTTGCTGACTGCACGTTTGCTGTTTTATAGCACCTAAACACAGTTGGTGTGACTGCACGTTTGATAATTAATAGCACCCAAACGCAGTTGGTATGACTGCACGTTTGCTGTTAAATAGCACCAAAACGCAGTTGGTCTGACTACACGTTTGCTGTTTAATAGCACCTAAACGCAGTTGGTCTGACTGCACGTTTGCTGTTTAATAGCACCTAAACGCAGTTGGTCTGACTGCACGTTTGCTGTTTAATAGCACCTAAACGCAGTTGGTCTGACTGCACGTTTGCTGTTTAATAGCACCTAAACGCAGTTGGTCTGACTGCACGTTTGCTGTTTAATAGCACGTAAACGCATTTGCTGTAAGTGCATGTTTGCTGTTTAATAGCACGTAAATGCATTTACTGTAAGTGCACGTTTGCTGTTTAATAGCACGTAAACGCATTTGCTGTAAATGCACGTTTGCTGTTTAATAGCACATAAACGCATTTGCTGTAAGTGCACGTTTGCAGTTTAATAGCACATAAACACATTTACTGTAAGTGCACGTTTGCTGTTTAATAGCACCTAAACGCAGTTGGTCTGACTGCACGTTTGCTGTTAAATAGCACCTAAACGCAGTTGGTCTGACTGCACGTTTGTTGTTTATAATAGCACCTAACCGCAGTTGGTCTGACTGCACGTTTGCTGTCTAATAGCACCTAAACGCAGTTGGTCTGACTGCACGTTTGCTGTTTAATAGCACCTTAACGCAGTTGGTCTGACTGCACGTTTGCTGTTAAATAGCACCTAAACGCAGTTGGTGTGACTGCACGTTTGCTGTTTAATAGCACCTAAACGCAGTTGGTGTGACTGCACGTTTGCTGTTTAATAGCACCTAAACGCAGTTGGTCTGACTGCACGTTTGCTGTTTAATAGCACATAAACGCATTTGCTGTAAGTGCACGTTTGCTGTTTAATAGCACGTAAACGCATTTACTGTAAGTGCATGTTTGCTGTTTAATAGCACGTAAACGCATTTGCACGTTTGCTGTTTAATAGTACGTAAATGCATTTGCTGTAAGTGTACGTTTGCTGTTTAATAGCACGTAAACGCATTTGCTGTAAGTGCACGTTTGCTGTTTAATAGCACCTACACGCAGTTGGTCTGACTGCACGTTTGCTGTTAAATAGCACCTAAACGCAGTTGGTCTGACTGCACGTTTGCTGTTTATAATAGCACCTAACCGCAGTTGGTCTGACTGCACGTTTGCTGTTTAATAGCACCTAAACGCAGTTGGTCTGACTGCACATTTGCTGTTTAATAGCACCTAAACGCAGTTGGTCTGACTGAACGTTTGCTGTTTAATAGCACCTAAACACATTTGCTGTAAGTGCACGTTTGCTCTTTAATAGCACCTAAACGCAGTTGGTGTGACTGCTCGTTTGCTGTTAAACAGCACCTAAACGTAGTTGGTGTGACTGCACGTTTGCTGTTTAATAGCACCTAAACCCAGTTGGTGTGACTGCACGTTTGCTGTTCAATAGCACCTAAACACATTTGCTGTAAGTGCATGTTTGCTGTTTATTCGCACGTAAACGCATTTGCTGTAAGTGCACGTTTGCTGTTTAATAGCACGTAAACACATTTACTGTAAGTGCACATTTGCTCTTTAATAGCACGTAAACACATTTTCTGTAAGTGCACGCTTGCTGTTTAATAGCATGTAAACACATTTACTGTAAGTGCACGTTTGCTGTTTAATAGCACCTAAACAAAGTTGGTGTAACTGCACCTTTGCTGTTTGATAGCACCTAAACGCAGTTGGTCTGACTGCACGTTTGCTGTTTAATAGCACCTAAATGCAGTTGGTCTGACTGCATGCTTGCTGTTCAATAGCACGTAAACGCATTTGCTCTAAGTGCACGTTTGCTGTTTAATAGCACCTAAACGCATTTACTGTGAGTGCACGTTTGCTGTTTAATAGCACCTAAACGCAGTTGGTCTGACTGCATGTTTGCTGTTAAATAGCACCTAAATGCAGTTGGTCTGACTGCACGTTTGATGTTTAGAATAGCACCTAAACGCAGTTGGTCTGACTGCACATTTGCTGTTTAATAGCACCTAAACGCAGTTGGTCTGACTGAAAGTTTGCTGTTTAATAACACCTAAACACATTTGCTGTAAGTGCACGTTTGCTGTTACATAGCACCTAAACGCAGTTGGTGTGACTGCACGTTTGCTGTTAAATATCACCTAAACGCAGTTGGTGTAACTGCACGTTGGCTGTTTAATAGCACCTAAACTCAGTTGGTGTGACTGCACATTTGCTGTTTAATAGCACCTAAACGCATTTGCTGTAAGTGCATGTTTGTTGTTTGATAGCACGTAAACGCATTTGCTGTAAGTGCACGTTTGCTGTTTAATCGCACGTAAACGCATTTGCTGTAAGTGCACGTTTGCTGTTTAATAGCACGTAAATGCATTTACTGTAAGTGCACGTTTGCTCTTTAATAGCACGTAAACACATTTACTGTAAGTGTACGTTTGCTGTTTAATAGCACGTAAACGCATTTACTGTAAGTGCACGTTTGCTGTTTAACAGCACGTAAATGCATTTACTGTAAGTGCGCGTTTTCTGTTTAATAGCACGTAAACACATTTACTGTAAGTGCATGTTTGCTGTTTAATAGCACATAAACACATTTGCTGTAAGTGCATGTTTGCTGTTTAATAGCACCTAAACGCAGTTGGTGTGACTGCACGTTTGCTGTTTAATAGCACCTAAACGCAGTTGGTCTGACTGCACGTTTGCTGTTTAATAGCACATAAACGCATTTGCTGTAAGTGCACGTTTGCTGTTTAATAGCACGTAAACGCATTTACTGTAAGTGCATGTTTGCTGTTTAATAGCACGTAAACGCATTTGCTGTAAGTGCACGTTTGCTGTTTAATAGTACGTAAATGCATTTGCTGTAAGTGTACGTTTGCTGTTTAATAGCACGTAAACGCATTTGCTGTAAGTGCACGTTTGCTGTTTAATAGCACCTACACGCAGTTGGTCTGACTGCACGTTTGCTGTTAAATAGCACCTAAACGCAGTTGGTCTGACTGCACGTTTGCTATTTATAATAGCACCTAACCGCAGTTGGTCTGACTGCACGTTTGCTGTTTAATAGCACCTAAACGCAGTTGGTCTGACTGCACATTTGCTGTTTAATAGCACCTAAACGCAGTTGGTCTGACTGAACGTTTGCTGTTTAATAGCACCTAAACACATTTGCTGTAAGTGCACGTTTGCTGTTTAATAGCACCTAAACGCAGTTGGTGTGACTGCTCGTTTGCTGTTAAACAGCACCTAAATGTAGTTGGTGTGACTGCACGTTTGCTGTTTAATAGCACCTAAACCCAGTTGGTGTGACTGCACGTTTGCTGTTCAATAGCACCTAAACACATTTGCTGTAAGTGCATGTTTGCTGTTTATTCGCACGTAAACGCATTTGCTGTAAGTGCACGTTTGCTGTTTAATAGCACGTAAACACATTTACTGTAAGTGCACATTTGCTCTTTAATAGCACATAAACACATTTTCTGTAAGTGCACGCTTGCTGTTTAATAGCATGTAAACACATTTACTGTAAGTGCACGTTTGCTGTTTAATAGCACCTAAACAAAGTTGGTGTAACTGCACCTTTGCTGTTTGATAGCACCTAAACGCAGTTGGTCTGACTGCACGTTTGCTGTTTAATAGCACCTAAATGCAGTTGGTCTGACTGCATGCTTGCTGTTCAATAGCACGTAAACGCATTTGCTCTAAGTGCACGTTTGCTGTTTAATAGCACCTAAACGCATTTACTGTGAGTGCACGTTTGCTGTTTAATAGCACCTAAACGCAGTTGGTCTGACTGCATGTTTGCTGTTAAATAGCACCTAAATGCAGTTGGTCTGACTGCGCGTTTGATGTTTAGAATAGCACCTAAACGCAGTTGGTCTGACTGCACATTTGCTGTTTAATAGCACCTAAACGCAGTTGGTCTGCCTGAAAGTTTGCTGTTTAATAACACCTAAACACATTTGCTGTAAGTGCACGTTTACTGTTACATAGCACCTAAACGCAGTTGGTGTGACTGCACGTTTGCTGTTAAATATCACCTAAACGCAGTTGGTGTAACTGCACGTTGGCTGTTTAATAGCACCTAAACTCAGTTGGTGTGACTGCACATTTGCTGTTTAAAAGCACCTAAACGCATTTGCTGTAAGTGCATGTTTGTTGTTTGATAGCACGTAAACGCATTTGCTGTAAGTGCACGTTTGCTGTTTAATCGCACGTAAACGCATTTGCTGTAAGTGCACGTTTGCTGTTTAATAGCACGTAAATGCATTTACTGTAAGTGCACCTTTGCTCTTTAATAGCACGTAAACACATTTACTGTAAGTGTACGTTTGCTGTTTAATAGCACGTAAACGCATTTACTGTAAGTGCACGTTTGCTGTTTAACAGCACGTAAATGCATTTACTGTAAGTGCGCGTTTTCTGTTTAATAGCACGTAAACGCATTTACTGTAAGTGCATGTTTGCTGTTTAATAGCACATAAACACATTTGCTGTAAGTGCATGTTTGCTGTTTAATAGCACCTAAACAAAGTTGGTGTAACTGCATCTTTGCTGTTTGATAGCACCTAAACGCATTTGCTGTAACTGCACATGTGTTGTTTAATGTCACCTAAACGCATTAAAATGTCTGGAAGGACAACAAAGAGAGCCAGAGACTCATGAGGGCAAGCAGGCTCTGCATCTAGAGGCAACGCTGGTGGTGGACACGGTCCATCCTCTTCAGCACATGGCCATGGCCGCTCATCCTTCTTTTCGGGAGCTGGCCGTGTTGAGCCTCAACATGCAGAGAAATTAGTAGAGTGGATGACCAAGCCGTCCTCATTCTCCTCATCCTCTCTCACACAGACTGATCTTAGTTTGTCTGGCAAAGCATCTGCCAAGGTGTCCTCTTCCCTCTTGCTGTTTAATAGCACGTAAACACATTTACTGTAAGTGCATGTTTGCTGTTTAATAGCACGTAAACACATTTACTGTAAGTGCATGTTTGCTGTTTGATAGCACCTAAACGCAGTTGGTCTGACTGCACGTTTGCTGTTTAATAGCACCTAAACGCAGTTGGTCTGACTGCGTGCTTGCTGTTTAATAACATGTAAATGCATTTGCTGTAAGTGCACGTTTGCTGTTTAATAGCACCTAAACGCATTTACTGTGAGTGCACGTTTGCTGTTTAATAGCACCTAAACGCAGTTGGGCTGACTGCATGTTTGCTGTTAAATAGCACCTAAATGCTGTTGGTCTGATTGCACGTTTGCTGTTTATAATAGCACCTAAACGCAGTTGGTCTGACTGCACATTTGCTGTTTAATAGCACCTAAACGCAGTTGGTCTGACTGCACTTTTGCTGTTTAATAGCACCTAAACGCAGTTGGTCTGACTGAAAGTTTGCTGTTTAATAGCACCTAAACACATTTGCTGTAAGTGCACCTTTG
The DNA here is from genome assembly GCA_029574335.1 of Rana kukunoris. NCBI lineage: Eukaryota > Metazoa > Chordata > Amphibia > Anura > Ranidae > Rana > Rana kukunoris. Next base: position 85,687,595 of record CM056060.1, on the reverse strand, counting down.
CTGTTACATAGCACCTAAACGCAGTTGGTGTGACTGCACGTTTGCTGTTAAATATCACCTAAATGCAGTTGGTGTAACTGCACGTTGGCTGTTTAATAGCACCTAAACCCAGTTGGTGTGACTGCACATTTGCTGTTTATTAGCACCTAAACGCATTTGCTGTAAGTGCATGTTTGTTGTTTGATAGCACGTAAACGCATTTGCTGTAAGTGCACGTTTGCTGTTTAATCGCACGTAAACGCATTTGCTGTAAGTGCACGTTTGATGTTTAATAGCACGTAAATGCATTTACTGTAAGTGCACGTTTGCTCTTTAATAGCACGTAAACACATGTATTGTAAGTGCACGTTTGCTGTTTAATAGCACGTAAACGCATTTACTGTAAGTGCACGTTTGCTGTTTAACAGCATGTAAATGCATTTACTGTAAGTGCATGTTTGTTGTTTGATAGCACGTAAACGCATTTGCTGTAAGTGCACGTTTGCTGTTTAATCGCACGTAAACGCATTTGCTGTAAGTGCACGTTTGATGTTTAATAGCACGTAAATGCATTTACTGTAAGTGTACGTTTGCTCTTTAATAGCACGTAAACACATGTATTGTAAGTGCACGTTTGCTGTTTAATAGCACGTAAACGCATTTACTGTAAGTGCACGTTTGCTGTTTAACAGCACGTAAATGCATTTACTGTAAGTGCGCGTTTCCTGTTTAATAGCACGTAAACGCATTTACTGTAAGTGCATGTTTGCTGTTTAATAGCACATAAACACATTTGCTGTAAGTGCACGTTTGCTGTTTAATAGCACCTAAACGCAGTTGGTCTGACTGCATGTTTGCTGTTAAATAGCACCTAAATGCAGTTGGTCTGACTGCGCGTTTGATGTTTAGAATAGCACCTAAACGCAGTTGGTCTGACTGCACATTTGCTGTTTAATAGCACCTAAACGCAGTTGGTCTGCCTGAAAGTTTGCTGTTTAATAACACCTAAACACATTTGCTGTAAGTGCACGTTTACTGTTACATAGCACCTAAACGCAGTTGGTGTGACTGCACGTTTGCTGTTAAATATCACCTAAACGCAGTTGGTGTAACTGCACGTTGGCTGTTTAATAGCACCTAAACTCAGTTGGTGTGACTGCACATTTGCTGTTTAAAAGCACCTAAACGCATTTGCTGTAAGTGCATGTTTGTTGTTTGATAGCACGTAAACGCATTTGCTGTAAGTGCACGTTTGCTGTTTAATCGCACGTAAACGCATTTGCTGTAAGTGCACGTTTGCTGTTTAATAGCACGTAAATGCATTTACTGTAAGTGCACCTTTGCTCTTTAATAGCACGTAAACACATTTACTGTAAGTGTACGTTTGCTGTTTAATAGCACGTAAACGCATTTACTGTAAGTGCACGTTTGCTGTTTAACAGCACGTAAATGCATTTACTGTAAGTGCGCGTTTTCTGTTTAATAGCACGTAAACGCATTTACTGTAAGTGCATGTTTGCTGTTTAATAGCACATAAACACATTTGCTGTAAGTGCATGTTTGCTGTTTAATAGCACCTAAACAAAGTTGGTGTAACTGCATCTTTGCTGTTTGATAGCACCTAAACGCATTTGCTGTAACTGCACATGTGTTGTTTAATGTCACCTAAACGCATTAAAATGTCTGGAAGGACAACAAAGAGAGCCAGAGACTCATGAGGGCAAGCAGGCTCTGCATCTAGAGGCAACGCTGGTGGTGGACACGGTCCATCCTCTTCAGCACATGGCCATGGCCGCTCATCCTTCTTTTCGGGAGCTGGCCGTGTTGAGCCTCAACATGCAGAGAAATTAGTAGAGTGGATGACCAAGCCGTCCTCATTCTCCTCATCCTCTCTCACACAGACTGATCTTAGTTTGTCTGGCAAAGCATCTGCCAAGGTGTCCTCTTCCCTCTTGCTGTTTAATAGCACGTAAACACATTTACTGTAAGTGCATGTTTGCTGTTTAATAGCACGTAAACACATTTACTGTAAGTGCATGTTTGCTGTTTGATAGCACCTAAACGCAGTTGGTCTGACTGCACGTTTGCTGTTTAATAGCACCTAAACGCAGTTGGTCTGACTGCGTGCTTGCTGTTTAATAACATGTAAATGCATTTGCTGTAAGTGCACGTTTGCTGTTTAATAGCACCTAAACGCATTTACTGTGAGTGCACGTTTGCTGTTTAATAGCACCTAAACGCAGTTGGGCTGACTGCATGTTTGCTGTTAAATAGCACCTAAATGCTGTTGGTCTGATTGCACGTTTGCTGTTTATAATAGCACCTAAACGCAGTTGGTCTGACTGCACATTTGCTGTTTAATAGCACCTAAACGCAGTTGGTCTGACTGCACTTTTGCTGTTTAATAGCACCTAAACGCAGTTGGTCTGACTGAAAGTTTGCTGTTTAATAGCACCTAAACACATTTGCTGTAAGTGCACCTTTGCTGTTACATAGCACCTAAACGCAGTTGGTGTGACTGCACGTTTGCTGTTAAATATCACCTAAATGCAGTTGGTGTAACTGCACGTTGGCTGTTTAATAGCACCTAAACCCAGTTGGTGTGACTGCACATTTGCTGTTTATTAGCACCTAAACGCATTTGCTGTAAGTGCATGTTTGTTGTTTGATAGCACGTAAACGCATTTGCTGTAAGTGCACGTTTGCTGTTTAATCGCACGTAAACGCATTTGCTGTAAGTGCACGTTTGATGTTTAATAGCACGTAAATGCATTTACTGTAAGTGCACGTTTGCTCTTTAATAGCACGTAAACACATGTATTGTAAGTGCACGTTTGCTGTTTAATAGCACGTAAACGCATTTACTGTAAGTGCACGTTTGCTGTTTAACAGCATGTAAATGCATTTACTGTAAGTGCATGTTTGTTGTTTGATAGCACGTAAACGCATTTGCTGTAAGTGCACGTTTGCTGTTTAATCGCACGTAAACGCATTTGCTGTAAGTGCACGTTTGATGTTTAATAGCACGTAAATGCATTTACTGTAAGTGTACGTTTGCTCTTTAATAGCACGTAAACACATGTATTGTAAGTGCACGTTTGCTGTTTAATAGCACGTAAACGCATTTACTGTAAGTGCACGTTTGCTGTTTAACAGCACGTAAATGCATTTACTGTAAGTGCGCGTTTTCTGTTTAATAGCACGTAAACGCATTTACTGTAAGTGCATGTTTGCTGTTTAATAGCACATAAACACATTTGCTGTAAGTGCACGTTTGCTGTTTAATAGCACCTAAACAAAGTTGGTGTAACTGCAACTTTGCTGTTTGATAGCACCTAAACGCATTTGCTGTAACTGCACATGTGTTGTTTAATGTCACCTAAACGCATTAAAATGTCTGGAAGGACAACAAAGAGAGCCAGAGAGTCACGAGGGCAAGCAGGCTCTGCATCTAGAGGCAACGCTGGTGGTGGACACGGTGCATCCTCTTCAGCACATGGCCGTGGCCGCTCATCCTTCTTTTCGGGAGCTGGCCGTGTTGAGCCTCAACATGCAGAGAAATTATTAGAGTGGATGACCAAGCCGTCCTCATCCTCCTCATCCTCTCTTACACAGACTGATCTTAGTTTGTCTGGCAAAGCATCTGCCAAGGTGTCCTCTTCCCTCTGCACAATGGCATCACACAATCCTTCCATAGTCCCACCATGTCCTCCTGAGGAGTCCCCCGAACTGTTTCAACACAGTGTTGGGTACATGCTGCATGAAGATGCGCAGCGTTTTGAAGGCTCCGATGATGGAACACAGATAGAGGAAGGCATTGATGTGAGCCCAGGGAGAGGGGGTGGCTGAGAGGGACAGCAATCTGGCAGTGATGTTCCCCCAGCTGGAGCATACTGCCAGGTTTTCGACAGTGATGAGGAGGGAGGGGATAATGAGGTCACTGACTCTACGTGGGTGCCTGATAGGAGAAAGGAGGAAGAGGAAGAGGAGGAGGATCAGGAGGAGGACGAGGCACAGGCACATCTCGTAGTAGTAGTACATGCGGGCAATCTACTGATAGTACCAGACAAATTTCCCTGCCCCAGCTGCTGCAGCGCCGAAAGAAGTACTCTCCCAGCCATCCACATGCCTAGCGGTTGAATGCTAGCTTAGCGAAATTGCTAGCACTTCAACTGCTACCTTTTCAGTTGGTAGATTCTGCCCCTTCCGTGAGTTTGTGGAATGTGCAGTACCTCAGTGGCAAGTAACCAAACGCCACTTTTTCTCACGGAAGGCGATTCTGGCTCTCTACCGGCATGTGGAAGGCAATGTCCATGCCTTGCTGGACAGGGCGGTCAGTGGTAAGGTGCATATTACTGCTGCTTAAGTCCAGCAGGCATGGACAGGGACGTTACCTCTCTTTTACGGCGCATTGGGTGACTCTGCTGGCAGGTGGGAAGGACGCAGGGCAAGGTACAGTAGTTTTGGAGGTTGTTCCGCCACCACGCCTCCAAAACACTACTATTGGTTGTGACACACCTCTCTCCTCCACCCCCTCCTCTTCTTCTTCCTCTGTGGCCTCTTCCTGTGGTGATGTTTCCTCTGAACCTTCAGAGAACAGGAGTTCTTCACAGACATTTGTTCAAAGGGGGCCCCTGATGGCTAGAATTTTTCTTTCCCAAAAAAATAATTTATTCAGCCAAGATCTGGCATTGTAATGCCCCCCCACCCCTAAAATAATTGACATATTGTTGCCACACAGCACGTGCGCTTTGGGGGCCAAGCCTGTATGGACAGGCTCACCGGCCACAACTGGAACATCAATGGCCTCATCAGGCACAAGTGTCATGTACTTTGTTGAGGGTCTCTTTAGGAAATTGTGCAATATGCAGCAGCAAAGTATGACATGGTTCAGATTCTACTTAACAAACCTATAGACCTTGTTTTGTTTGCACCGCCTGTATACTGCTGTATACTGCTGTTCGAAGTATATAGGGCCAATGGGTCTTGTAATGGCCTGGGGGGAGTGGTGGCGGTTAAAACCCATGCTATTTTTTCAGTGATTTTTATCCATATGGCAGGGCCAGGGACCAAACATTACATTAAAGCCGCAAGCAGTCTTAAATTACTTTTTTCTTATAGTAATCTCATTTTGTGCAGGGACAGTTCTAAACACGTCCCACCTCACAGGCACTCTATAGACACCCAGCAGGTACGATATTTAAAGGAATTTTGAATTTTTTTCTCACTTTAAGCATCATTAAAATCGCTGCTTCAGAAAAAACTACAGTTTTTAAAACTTTTTTTTCCATTGATACATGTTCCCTGGGGCAAGACCCGGGTTCTTAAAGACATTTTCCAACAATAACTTGAATATTAGGCTTTAAAATTAGCACTTTTGAATTCGAACGTTCGAGTCCCATAGACTTCAATGGGGTTCTAAATGTTCGCGCGAACGTTCGGTGTGTTCGACGGTTCTGGTGCGAACCGAATGTGGGGGTGTTCGGCTCATCTCTAATACACACACTGCCATATCCTCCACACTGTTCTCCTGTACATACTGCCCCATCATACCCTCCACACTTCTCTCCTAAACATACTATCCCATCATACCCTCCACACTCCTCTCCTGTACATACTGCCCACTGTCATACCCTTCTCATTTCGCTCCTGTATATACTGCCCACTGTCCTGCCCTCCACACTCCTCTCCTGTACATACAGCCCACTGTCATACCCTTCTCATTTCACTCCTGCATATACTGCCCACTGTCATACCCTCCACACTCCTCTCCTTTATATATTGCTCACTGTCATATCCTCCACACTCCTCTCCTGTACATAAACACACTGCCATATCCTCCACACTGTTCTCCTGTACGTACTTCCCACTGCCATACCCTCCACATTCTTCTTCTGTATATACTGCCAACTGTCATATATTCCTCATTCCTCTTCTGTACATAGTGCCCACTGTCATATAATCCACACTCCTCTCCTGTACATACACACACTGTCATATCCTCCACACACTTCTCCTGTACATACTGCCCCATCATTCCCTCCACACTCCTCTCCTGTACATACTGCCCACTGTCATAACCTCCACACTTCTCTCCTGTACATACTGCCAGTGCCCACTGTCATACGACTCCACAGTACTACCCTGTACATACTGCCCACTGTCATACTCTCCACACCCCTCTCCTGCAATACTGCCCACTGCCTGCACTGTTCCTTTAAAATCTTGGGCTCATTGTACGTGTTTACTGTTAATACCAATGTTTTTAATTTTGTTTACTACAGCTCTCATATACAGTATATGGTTAAGTGAAACATGCTATTAGGTTAACAATATGCATCTTGTAGAACACCACCCATATTAAATGAATGCCCCATCCCCAATTAAAATACATTCTCCGCCTATAATGGCTCGTTGAATGCACACCAAAAAAAAAGGTGTCCCTAGAGATTTTTTGGAAATGTTGGTACCTATGCACTGATGGTACACTGCAACATGGAGAGGAACTGCTTAATGTGGTGGTAAGGAGAGTGCACTTATTGGAACTAGGGATGAGCCGAACACCCCCGCGTTCGGTTCGCACCAGAACTGTCGAACAGTCCGATCGTTCGCACGAACATTTGGAACCCCATTGAAGTCTATGGGACTCGAACGTTCGAATTCAAAAATTATCATTTTAAAGACCAATTTTCAAGTTATTGTTGGAAAACGTCTTTCAGAACCCGGGTCCTGCCCCAGGGAACATGTATCAATAGAAAAAAGTTTTAAAAACGGTTGTTTTTTCAGGAGCAGGACTTTAGTCGTTTTAGTCGTTTAGTTTCACTCGAATTTGCCGCCAACTATCGTTTTTGTTTGAAATTCGACGAACGATCGAACGGACGATGCTCGAGTCGAACATACGTTCGTTTCGAACGCGAAGCTCATCCCTAATTGGAACTGTATTTTGCATTACCTCAATAAAATTAAGTTGGATCAGGTCTGTGGCTACATCAAGTGTATGGAGTGGATCCTGGGTACCTTTGATGATGCAAGGTGAGATAGCACGTTGTTAATTAAAACTAGACTGTGCATCACATGAGGATACACTCAATGGGAGAGAGAATCCCGGCCTGATCAGGCTAGGGGATGGTGGTAGATGGGAGTGGGAATAGAAGCCCTATCCTGGAAACATGTGTGAGGCATCAGGCTCAATGCAAGAAGTGTTCCCAGCTAGATGACAGTAATTGCTATTGAAGACCAGAGGTATGGTGAGTGGGTGTTCAGGGCACTCCATGTTTTTAACATGCTATAGGTGCATGAGCACAGCAGAAGAAGAGTAGAGTTCTGCATGGGCTGTGCACCGCGTGTGGCCTGTGTGCTTTTCCCGAGTCAGTTGTGTGTATATTAGCCGGGTCTCGTGGAAGGGTGCTTGGGTATCTTGGGCCCAGTTGGACCCATCTACACACATTCATCTAATATAAACTTATTTTATACTACACTCAAAAAGGCAAATTTGAAGTTGTGTGACTTCATGCACAGATGTCTATGCAAGTCACACCTGAACTTGCAAAAAGTAGTGCAGGAACTAGTTTTAAACATTGGTGTGACTCTGAGTTGGACAGATTTTACCCCTTCCATTGCGGACAATAGGGTGCAACTTGTCATGCAATTTTAAACTATCAAATCGCATGACAAGTTGCACCAATGTGACCAGAAATTAAAGTTGAATCACTTTTTAGATCATGGTACAGTCAAGGAGAGTCTGTAAGAGCCTAGCAGTGCACCTATGATCAACTGGTGTTGCAACACTTTGCAGGCTCATTTGCAAAAAATAGGAAAGAGAATACCCCGCGCTGCCAATGATGGTTGGATAGTAGCTGCTAACACGGCTCGTATGAGAAAAGCAAAAGTATTGGTAGTGTGGAAGAATGTGTAGCGCTTGGAATGACTATCTATTATTGAAAAATGAAATAAAATTGTGAAACCAAATATACGACCCTGGAAAATCCAGGGACAGGCACTATGTGACTGGTGCGTGATAAACGAAATAATCTATTAGTGTGATAGTATTACATAATATGTTCAACTGCTAATGAATGCGATTTCACACATATACATAAAACACATGTGCTAACAAACAGTGATAATTCATTTCTTGGACAAACATGAATAAATTAATTAATGGCCAATAAATGCCAAGTATAATAATCTCCCGAGAAGGGAAAAAATTAAATAAATAATGAATAAAAGCTATAAATCTTGATGTGAAAATAACAGTCAATCTGGTGATTGGTGAATGTTAAATAGCTTCTCCACTAAGTTGTTCCCACCACCGAAAGCAATGCAGGCTTACCGGAACCAATTGACTTCAGCTGGCTTACACCACTGAAAGTCAAAATAGGCTTGTATTTAGCTGATGTCAAAATGGGCTCCTTAGCAGGGCAGTATAATGGCTGGTCATCAGATAAACTCTGTGGGATGGATGGACGAAGCCCAGCTGGGAGTACGATCCCCAAATGGATATTCTCACAATGAATGGATATTGGAAGAGACAAGAGAAAGAAGTGGCCACATAGCGTAATCCCGTTATGTAGAAAATAAAATATTTATTTACAGCGGTCAAACTTACATTTTAGCTGAATATAAAACGTTTGTATACAAGTAGGACAGCAGTGGAGTCCTCCCGACGCGTTTCGTGAATAGAGCACTTCGTCTGGGGATGAATTTATATGTGCACTTTACTTATTTTGTTGCAAAAGCTGAACTTAGTGTTTTGAGGTAAGAGAGTGATTTTCCTTAACCCCTTCCATACCGGGCCATAGCGAATTGACGTCCGCAAAAACCCCTCGCTGATCAGAGTGGATGTCATGTGACATCCTTATTTTCTGGCGATCTAGGGCGCGCACCCGCGGCACCAGCCGCGACCCCGTGCGTGTGCCCGACGGCCGCGACTGCCGCCGGGCACCCGCGATTACCGCCGATCACGGCAGGAGTGTGAGTCTGTGTGTGTAAACACACAGATCCACCTCCTGTCAGCGGTGAGGAGATCGATGTGTGTTCCCAGTACAGAGGAACACACATCGGTCTCCTCCCCTTGTGAGTCCCCCTCCCCCTACAGTTAGAACACACTTTAGGGAACATTTAAACCCCTTCAGTGCCCCCTAGTGTTAACCCCTTCCCTGCCAGTCACATTTACACAGTAATCAGTGCAGTTTTATAGCACTAATCGCTGTGTAAATATGAATGGTCCCAAAAATGTGTCAAAAGTCTCACCGCCACGGTCACGGTCACGGTCACAAAAAAAACGCAGATCGCCGCCATTACTAGTAAAAAAAAAAATGCCATAAATCTATCACCTATTTTGTAGACGGTATAACTTTTGCGCAAACCAATCAATATACTATTATTGCGTTTTTTTACCAAAAATACGTAGAAAAATACGTATAGGTCTAAACTGAGGGAAAAAAAAAAATTATATTTATTAAATAAAAAAGTAAAAAATATTGTGTTTTTTTAAAAATTGTATCTCTTCTTTTGTTTATAGCGCAAAAAATAAAAACTGCAAAGATGGGGGCGTGGCCAGGACGGGCATGTGAGCAGTCGCATCTCACGGAGCTCCCGCTACTGATCCTGCAACGATCCTGTTCCCGGCGAATACCGTGGCAGACGATCGGTCTGCCTGTGACAGCGCGCTGTACAGACCTTAGCGGAGGGTGATCGGTCGACTGTCGGGGGTCCGGATGACCCGTAAACCTGAGAAGGGAGCGGCGGCCGAGTCGGTCATGGACGTCCAAGATGGCGCTGGGGCCTCCCAGCAGCAGAAGGCAGTGCGCGGATCTGACAAACACCCGGAGGCTGGAGCTAAGACGTCCAAACCTAAGCAGCAGTGGAAAGAACCCCCGAAGGACATGCTCTACTATACTCAAAGGCTGCAGGGTCCTACTAGCTCCCCGGCTCCCACGCAGCTGACATGGGCGCAGAGAGTGCAGGGCCAAAATGGCGATTCCGCCATGGACGACACGCTGTCGCTTGAGAGCTCCTCTGATAACGTGCAGGATATGTTTGAGGAGCTGCAGGATGATGCCCCACAGCCCACACTTAGTGAAATCCTGCGGGCGGTGCAGAAGTGCACGACCTCGGTCACTGCCTCTGTGGATGGCCTGAAGGTACAGTTTGGGGAATTGACTGAGACAGTGTCCCTCATACGCCATGACCTCCAGAAGATCAGGGAGAGGACCACGGCTGTGGAGGGCCGTATCAGCGAGATAGAGGACGCGCTCCCACCCCTCACCAGGGACACCAGGTCTGCACTGCAGCAATTCGCGCAGGCCACCGCGAAAACAGACGACATCGAGAACCGCCTGAGAAGGAATAACGTCCGCATAGTGGGCCTCCCCGAGAAGGTGGAAGGTAGGGACCCCACTACATTTATTGAGTCCTGGCTCCAAGACATATTCGGCAAAGAGGCATTCTCCACGCTATATGCAGTGGAGCGGGCTCACCGTACGCCTCCCAGACCCCTTCCCCCTGGCAGCCCCCCCAGATCCATGCTCGCCAGGCTCCTGAACTACCGGGACAGGGAAACCATCCTGAGGCTGGCCAGGGAAAGAGGGACAGTGCACTACAATGGAGCCAGAGTGTCATTCTACCCAGACTTTTCGGCGGAGGTGCAGCGCCAGAGAGCTAAGTTTGTGGAAGTGAAGAAGCGTTTACAGAGAGCCCAAGTTAAATATGCAATGCTGTTTCCAGCCAAGCTGCGGGTCACGGTGAGAGGCCAAGCTACGTTCTTTGAGTCCGCTGCGGAGGCTGCAAACTGGCTGGATCACAATGAACAGGACCTGAGGAGACGTCGAGAGGAAGACAGGGATGACTGAGGCCCTGAAGTTGCTTCCATGTCGCCGCTATGCTTGTCACAGGCGAGTTAAAAGTTTTCTTTTTTTTCCATGCAAGCCGGAACTTTACCTGTCTATGTTTTGTTAGCGCTCCTTAAGAGCTTCGGAAGCTAAATTACACCCCCTCTGGACTTTATGCTACAGGGGTGGGCCTACACACATGAGGCACACGAAGACCCCCGGCTGGGGGAGTCAAATCTTGCTATTTGGTGCCCTGTTGGCACAAGGGGACTGCTGAGTTCATGCAGTGGGAGATCGTGGAGGAGGGAGACCCCTGCCCCGGATGGGGCCGGGGAGCAGACACGTATGTTCAGTTGTTATTTTTGGTTACCCATTTTTGTTGCAATGCTCACAGAACTACACCACTTGCTGCACTGGTACTTACTGGGCCCGAATCGGTCCTGGCTAGGGCCTTGCCCACTGGTAATGACCCGGAGGTCACGAGCCTCGGACAGTAGCTGTTCTCTAATTCAGCCATGGCCACCACCCCGATAGTGACTTGGAACGTGCGCGGTGTGCGTGACCCTCTGAAACGAACTATGATAAGGGCTGGGTTGAAAAAATTTCTTCCTGCTATTGTGGGGTTACAAGAAACCCACCTGACTAAGGACACGGTAGGGTTTCTGGGATTTTCCTGGGTGGGCAAGGCCTATCATTCCACTCACACCTCCTATTCAAGGGGGGTGAGTGTGCTGATTCACGGATCCTTGGCCTACCAGGAAATAGATGCAGCGGTTGACACGCTCGGTAGATATGTATTTTTATATTGCAAATTATTTACGGTGTCTCTGGTACTAGCTTTTGTATATATCCCCCCCCTTTCTCGAGGGAGGTGCTTCAGCTCCTGCTGTCCTATCTGGGCGATAAGCCCGATGTCCCTGTAATGGTTATGGGGGACTTTAATGCCTGTATGGATCCAAGGGAGGATAGACACCCACCAGCCAGGTCACCCCAGGGGAGCAGGGGGACAGCTCTGAGCAGACTGCTGGGGGAGGTGGGGTGGCTAGACATCTGGAGAGCAAGATTCCCTACTACCAAACAGTTTTCATGCTTCTCTAAGACACATGGCTCGCTATCCCGTATAGATCTGTGTGTGGGGTCCCCTCAGGTTCTACATATGGTTCCCAAGGTGGAATACCTCCCGCGGGGGGTCTCTGATCATTCTCCGTTGGTGGCCCACCTGGTCACCCACCCGGTGGCCGTCCTGCCCGGAGCCCCTTGGAAATTAAACGCCTTCTGGTTGAGGCTGTTTACCTCCCATGAACGTGTTGCAAGCCAGATAGAACGATATTTCTCGGAAAACGGGGCGGGGATGGATCGGGCGGTGGGCTGGGATGCTTTCAAAGCGTGCTTGCGGGGTACGTTTATTGAGGAGATTGCGTCCATAAAACACAACTCGGCTGCCCTCTTAGAACGGGTGGAGAACCAGGTGAAACAATTAGAGCTGACATATGTTGTTGACCCAACGGAGTCCGCGAGGGAGGAGTGGATGTCGGCCCAGGATTCCCTGGACCGGCTGAGATCCTCCGCTGCGGAGAAAAAGCGTTTCTTTACCCAGCAGGCCTACTATGAGGAGGGGGAAAAGACGGGCCGATTGCTGGCCAGGATTGCCCGGTCGCAGCAGTTGTCCCCTGCCATAGGAGCGATCCGGAATGCGCAGGGACGGCTGGTGAATGAACCGGAGCAGATTCTGACAGAACTGGCTGCTTTTTACTCTGAACTGTACAGGTCGCGGGATGACTTCACGGACGGGGAGCTGCAGCGCTATATGGATGCGGTAGCTCTCCCGACCTTGAATGATGGGGCGAGGACAGAGATGGAGAAACCGCTGACCCTGGAGGAGTTGGGAGAGGCGGTAGCCTCTTTCCCCACGTGTAAAGCACCGGGGGATGACGGACTGCCCATAGAGGTGTACACTCAATATGGGGGGGTGATATTACCCAAATTACTTGAGGTGTTTAACGCCTCGTTTGACTCGGGGGTCCTGCCTCCGTCCATGACGAGGGCGAATATCATTTTATTGCTAAAGGAGGGCAAGGATCCCTTAGATCCCGGGTCGTATAGGCCTATCTCTCTCTTGCAGAGTGACGTGAAAATACTAGCGAAAGCCCTGGCCCTGCGCGTGAATAAAATTATTCTGTCCATCATACATCCCGACCAGGCAGGGTTCATGCCACGTAAATCCACAGCGACGAACCTCCGACGATTATACCTGAATATGCAGACCCCCTCGGACTCCGTCGGCAATAGGGCACTGTTGTCGCTTGATGCCAATAAGGCCTTCGACAGTGTCGGCTGGCGGTACCTCTGGGCGGTGCTGGGTAAGTTTGGCTTCGGCCCCAGGGTCCTGAGATGGATCCGGCTCCTGTATGCTACGCCACAGGCGGCCATTCGTATGGCGGATAGGAGGTCCCATGCTTTTGCTCTGGGCAGGGGCACCAGGCAGGGGTGTCCCCTGTCCCCCCTGCTCTTTGCCTTAGCTATCGAGCCCCTGGCGGTCCTGGTGAGGGGCTGTGCGGCGGTCAGGGGGTTCAGATATGGTGACATACACGAGAAAATCATGTTGTACGCCGACGACATGCTTCTCTTCTTGGAAGACACGGAGGGATCCCTGCAACAGGTCATGGCCATTATTACGACCTTTGGCCGCTTCTCGGGTCTCACAATTAACTGGACCAAGTCGGCCCTGATGTTTCTAGACGGGGAGCCCGCGGCAGGGGGTGGCCCTGCATATCCTGTGCCTGTAGTGCCGTCTTTTAAATATCTGGGGGTCTGGGTATCCCCCGTAGTAACGGATTTCTGTAAACTTAATGTATACCCCCTACTATCTAAATTCAGAGATAAAATTCAAATTTGGAGTAAACTAAAGATGTCCCTGGCAGGTAAAACCAACCTTATCAAAATGATATTGATGCCCCAACTGCTCTATCTCCTGCACAACACGCCCATGGTAGTTACCCTTAAAATATTTAGAGTAGTCAACTCCCTTTTCAGACAGTTGTTGTGGCACACCAAAACCCCCAGGATTAAACTAGAACAGTTGCAGCGCCCGAAAGAGGGGGGAGGGCTGGCTTTACCCAATCCTTGGATATACTACTTAGCGGCTCAACTCCAACACTTGATTGGGGCCACGGGGATGCAGCCCGATACCTCAGCGGCTAAATTGATGCTCCGAGGAACGGGGGCAGTCACGGTACCAGAGGGGCTGGAGGCCCGCAAATTTCAGAAACCCAATAACCGTATGCCCACATATGCTCTTGTTCAGAAGGTGTGGAATAAGGCTAAACAGCTCCAGAATGTGACGGGGTTCACCGAATTTAGCCCTATTTGGGGAAATGACTCCTATGAGGAGTTGGCAAAGGTGGAGCAGGGTCATAGGTGGAGCTCTTTCGGGGTCACACATCTTAAACAGGTTTTTGGGGGGGGGGCTCTCCTTCCCTTCGATGAGCTGCAAACACGGTTTAATCTGCCACACACTATGCGGTTCTACTACCTACAGCTGCAGCATGCAGTGAGGGCTCAGGGGGCAGCGGTTGAGTGGGTTCAGTCCCCCACACCGGTGTTCCGCGCACTGTGTCACGCGCAGGAAACCAAAGGCATGATCTCGCATTGCTACAACATGCTCCTTTCAGCGTTCCTGGAGGGGCATCCCATGAGGGTGGCTGAGCAGTGGGAGGCAGATTTGGGACCTATAGGGGGGGAACTATGGGAAGAAGCCCTACAGGCTGTGAATGCCTGCTCACTGAATGTGTCACAACGGGTATCCCAACTCTACATCTTACTAAGGGTGCATTACACTCCGGTTAGACTCTTTAGGATGGGTCGGGCCCAGGATCCGATGTGTGGACGGTGCAGGGCGGCCCAGGGTGATTTGGTCCACCTTCTCTGGCGTTGCCCCAAGCTGCACAGATATTGGTCGGAGGTCCTGGCAACTCTAAATTCTGTGTTCCAGACCAATGTTATGTTGGACCCACTCTGCTGCCTGCTGGGCGTCTTGGAGGGGGTGATAGCGGAGGAGGTCACTAGAGCGGCGTTTGCCAGGGCCTTGTTTCAGGCGAGAAAACTCATCCTCCTACATTGGAAATCGAGGGAGCCCCCTTCGGTTAAAGCATGGATACAGCATATGGGTAAAACACTGTTGATGGAAAAGTATATTTACCAGCATAGGGATAACGCAGGAAAATTCCTCAAACTATGGGACCCTTGGCTGGCAGTGCCGGGGTTGAGCCCCTTGGAGCTAGTCCAGGCAAGGCTGTTTGGGGGGTTGTAGGGGCATGGAACAACTGGTAGAGTCCCAGATCTAGCCACAAGGGGGGTTGATGGCATAATGATTGTGCACTGTGGGTTGGAGAAGTACACTTGTTGTCTGATTGTAACTATGAGCTCGTGCCTGTTTCCATGCCGGATGTACGATGTTGTTCTTTTATTATTTGTATGTTGTGTGAGCAATAAACACCTTTTTGATTCAAAAAAAAAAAAAACTGCAAAGATGATCAAATACCACCAAAAGAAAGCTCTATTTGTGTGGGGAAAAAAACATAATGATTTAATTTGGGTACAGTGTTGCATGACCGCGCAATTGTCATTGTGGTGAAAATGCCCTGTATGGAAGGGGTTAAATATTGCTTTCACTTATGGGACTAGGATAACTATTTCCATTGAAATCCATGCTGAATGTATATCTTGCTCAGCAACTCAGCATGTGAAATACTAACTGGGATTATTTTAGTTTAAAAAACACAGCATGCCGATTGTAGTGTGATTTTTGTCTTCAGTGAGTTGCAGAATATTGAATGAACAGCAATAAACTTTTGTCAATGCTGCCATCTTGTGGAATAACAATCCAAAGAATTTCACCAAACGCTTTGATTTACTTACAGAAATAAAAAATATGTACTTCACTCAGTGAAGCTGGAGTTTAGTCAGTCAGTTATATGAAAAATGGAAATTCTATATTTGTAATTCCTCTGTATGTGATTGGGAGTAAGAAAAAATCAATCAATTTTCAGGAATCAGAACTTGCAGTAAATTTATCCAGTTTGCTGTACAACAAGATCCTTGATTTCCCTATTGTAACACAATGTGCATACCTCCCATTTTTTCAACTTCAGAATAAGGGACACTTAAGAAAAGAAGTGTCCCTAAGCAGGCCGTGGAAAAAATGGGTGTGGTTAAACAAAACCTGAACTTTCTGCTTTGATTGCTGTGCCACAAGCAAGAGTCTCACAGACACAAACCCCAGCACAAACATTTAAAAAAAAAGGAATAAAAAGCTCCATTACAAATGATTTTGCACACACTGTGGAAGAGTGAGTTACACAAAGTGTGCATTTCATACAGAGTGTGAGGTTCAGAAATACGTTCCGTACAGCGTTTGAGGTTCAGAAATACGTTACGTACAGAGTGTGAGGTTCAGAAATGCATTACGTATAGAGTATGAGGTTCAGGATTGTGTTTCATACAGAGTTCGAGTTTCAGGAATGTGTTACGTACAGAGTGTCAGGTTCAGGAATGCGTTACGTACAGAGTGTCGGGTTCAGGAATGCATTACGTACAGAGTGTCAGGTTCAGGAATGCATTATGTACAGAGTGTCAGGTTCAGGAATTTGTTATGTACAGAGTGTCAGGTTCAGGAATGCGTTACTTACAGAGTGTCAGGTTCAGGAATGCATTATGTACAGAGTGTCAGGTTCAGGAATGCGTTACGTACAGAGTGTCAGGTTCAGGAGTGCGTTACGTACAGAGTGTCAGGTTCAGGAGTGCATTACGTACAGAGTGTGAGGTTCAGAATTACGTTACATACAGAGTGCAAGGTTCAGGAGAGCATCTACTTTTCTGGATGGCTCTGGATTCCATTTCTGCACGAAGTGCAACGCGTGCAAAATTACTAGGAGATCAGGGGACTCCGAGAAAATTAGCCAGTTTCAATCCAAGGTGACACAAGAGACCTTCAAAATATAACCATTTATCACATTCGATTTGGACCATGTGACATGTGTTGGAGTGCCCCTGTTCCCTTCGATATGTAGGACGGACCACAAGGAAACTGAAAATTAGGATTAATGAACACCTTAGAAATATAAGGAAACGTTTTCCCAATCACAGCGTCTCGAAGGCATTTCAAACAGTACCATTATAGCAATCCCTCACTTTACCATTTTTATGGAATTGATCAGATCTCTAAACATTGAGAGGAACACGTATGAAGACATTTCTAAAAATGAAACCAGGTGGCTGTACAAACTTCAAATTATGCAGCCTCTTGGTATGAATATTGAGCTAGATCTCAATTGTTTACTTTCCCATGAATACGATTTAATATGCCAACTCCCCCTTTTTTCTAATACCACTTTCTTTCTCTCATTCATTAAGTATTTTTTATATTGTTGTATTTTATTATATATATATATATTATATATATATTTATTATCTATAAATATATTTGCTATTAACCACTTAAGACCCGGACCTTTACGCAGCTAAAGGACCCAAGATGTTTTTACAATTTGGCACTGCGCTGTTTAACTGGTAATTGCGCGGTCATGCAATGTTGTACCGAAACAAAGGGCCAGATTCTCAGCGGCGCTACGATGGAGTATCTCAGATACCCCGTCGTATCGCTGTTTTTTTTGCCTCGTATCTATGCGAGTGATGCTTAGCATCACTTTGGCATAGATACGCTTCAACATCCGACAAGTGTAATACCATTACACTTGCGGATCGTAGTTGTAATGATAACTCCGGCCACTAGATGGCCTTTACATTGTTTTTTAATTTGCATATGCAAATGAGGCTAGTACGCCGATTCCCGATCGCTTTTACCCTGCCCCGTCGTCGCGTATGTTGTTTTCGTCCGCATAAGGTTACCCCTGCTTCTATGAGGAGTAACCTTACGAAGTTCCGTCGGATGCCGTCGGTTGCCGTCGGATGCCATGTTAAGTATGGCGTCGGGTCAGCGTCGGCTTTTTCCGTCACTTACGTCGTTTTACTAACTCGTTCGCGAATAGGGCATTGCGTAAGTGACGATCACGTCGTTTTGACGTCGGTTTCAACGACGCTTTCCGACGTGAGCTGGAGCATGCGCACTGGGCTTTTTCCCCGGCCGGCGCATGCGCAGTTCGTTCGACGCGGGGGCGCGCTTAATTTAAATACAAGCCGCCTCATTTGAATTACGCGGGCTTACGCTGGGCCATTTTCGCTACGCCAACGCAAACTATGGAGCAAATGATTCGAGAATACGGCACTTGCTCTAGTACGATGCAGCGGCGTAGTGTAAATGGCTTACGATACGCAAGCAAAATTCTATGAGAATCTGGCCCAAAATGTGCGTTGTTTTCTTCCCACAAGTAGAGCTTTCTTTTGATGGTATTTGATTGCCTCTGCATTTTTTTTTTTTTGCGATATAAACGGAAAAAGACCCGAAAAAAATTGAAAAACAATGATATTTTCTACTTTTTGTTATAAGAAAAATCGAATAAACTAAATTTTACTCAAACATTTAGGCCAAAATGTATTCAGCCACATGTGTTAAGTAAAAAAAATTGTAATAAGCATATACTGTATTTATAGGTTTTCGCAAAAGTTATAGCGTCTACAAACTAGGGTATATTTTCTGGAATTTACACAGCTTTTAATTTATGACTGCCTATCTCATTTCTTGAGGTGCTAAAATGTTTTGGAAAGTAGACACCCCAAGGATACTGCTGAGAGGCATGTTGAGTCCATTGAATATTTTGAATAATGACAAAAAAAAAAAAGTTGTCACTAAATTATATATTGCTCACACATGCCATTGTTATATGTGGAATTGCACCCCAAAATACATTCTGCTGCTTCTCCTGAGTATGGGGATACCACATGTTTGGGACTTTTTGGGAGCCTAGCCACATATGGGGCCCCAAAAACCAAGCGGCGGTTCAGCATTTCTAAGGGCGCAAATTTTTGATTTCACTCCCTACTACCTATCACAGTTTCGAAGGCCATATAATTCCAAAATAGCACAAACCCCCCCCCCCACCCCCAATGACCCCATTTTGGAAAGTAGACACTCCAAGCTATTTGCTGAAAGGCATGTCGAGTCAATGGAATATTTTATATTTTGACACAAGTTGCGGGAATATGACAAACTGATTTTTTTTTGCACAAAGTTGACACTAAATTATATATTTCTCACACATGCCATGGTTATATGTGGAATTGCACCCCAAAATATATTCTGCTGCTTCTTCCGAGTACGGGTATACCACATGTGTGGGACTTTTTGTGAGCCTAGCCGTGTACGGGACCCCCAAAACCAAGCACCGCATTCAAGATTTCTAAGGGCATACATTTTTGATTTCACTCCTCACTACCTATCACAGTTTTGAAGGCCATAAAATGCCAAGATGGCACACAACCCTCCCAAATGACCCCATTTTGGAAAGAAGACACCCCAAGCTATTTGCTGAGAGGCATGTTGATCCCATTAAATATTTAATTTTTTTGCCCCAAGTGATTGAATAATGACCAAAAAAATACATTTACAAAACTTTGTCACTAAATGATATATTGCTCACATATGCCATGGGCATATGTGAAATTAAACTACAAAATACATTCTACTGCTTCTCCTGAGTACGGGGATACCACATGTGTGTGACTTTTTGGGAGCCTAGCTGCGTACGGGACCCCAAAACTAATCACCACCTTCAAGATTTCTAAGGACATACATTTTTGATTTCACTCCTCACTACCTCACCAGCTATCACAGTTTTGAAGGCCATAAAATGGCAAGATGGCACACAACCCCCCCAAATGACCCCATTTTGGAAAGAAGACACCCCAAGCTATTTGCAGAGAGGCATGTTGAGCCCATTGAATATTTAATTTTGTTTCCCCAAGTGATTGAATAATGACCAAAAAAAATAAAAATTACAAAAAGTTGTCACTAAATTATATATTGCTCACACATGCCATGTGCATATGCGTAATTACACCCCAAAATACATTCTGCTGCTTCTCCTGAGTATGGGGATACCACATGTGTGGGACTTTTTGGGAGCCTAGCCGCATACGGGACCCCGAAAACCAAGCACTGTCTTCAAGATTTCACAGTTTCGAAGACCATAAAATGCCAAAATAGCATAAAACCCCCCCAAATGACCCCATTTTGGAAAGTAAACACCCAAAGCTATTTGCTGAGAGTATTTTACAGCTCTCATTTGTTTTTGAAAATGAAGAAAGATAATAAAAATGTATTTATTTTTTATTTTTAAAATTTTCAAAACTTTGTGACAAAAAGGGAGATCTGCAAAATACTCACCATACTTCTCAGCAAATAGCTTGGGGTGTCTACTTTACAAAATGGGGTCATTTGGGGGGGGGGGGTTGTGCCATCTGGGCATTCCATGGCCTCCGAAACTGTCATAGGTAGTGAGGAGTAAAATAAAAAATGTACACCCTTAGAAGATTGGGTTTGGGGTCCCGTACGCGGCTAGGCTCCCAAAAAGTCTCACACATGTGGCATCCCCGTACTCAGGAGAAGCATCAGAGTGTATTTTGGGGTGTAATTTCACATATGCCAATGGCATGTTTGAGCAATATATCATTTAGTGACAACTTTGTGCAAAAAAAAAAAATAATACATTATTTTTCCTGCAACTTGTTTCAAAATATAAAATATTCCATGGACTCGAGATGCCTCTCAGAAAATAGCTTGGGGTGTCTACTTTCCAAAATAGGGTCATTTGAAAGGGGTTTGAATTGTCCTGGCATTTGATGCACAACATTTAGAAGCTTACTCAGGAATAGGGCTATCCCAGTGACGTAGCACAGTGTGCGTCAGAGAGGGACGGGGTCACGTGACGCGTGGCCCGCCTTCCCTATAAAAGAAACGTCAAGCTCCGGCGCGTCATTCGCAGAGCTGTGCTCTGAATGGATGGATCTTCTCATCGCTGGATCAGCCGACCGTCGCTGGAGAGAACACCCGTCGCTGGAGACATCACCCAGCGCTGGATAAAAGACAAAGTTGGAGCAGGGAGCAGCATTGATCGTCTATGTACACCGCTGGATTTTTATTTGGTTTAATTATTAAAATATTTTGTTCTACGGTGTGTGTGTGTTTTTTTTTTAAACAACTATTACTTACACTTCCTTTGTGAAATGGTAGGGGTACAGTGTACCCCATTACCATTTCACACAGGGGGGGCAGGATCTGGGTGTCCCCTTTGTTAAAGGGGTCTTCCAGATTCTGATAAGCCCCCTGCCCGCATACCCCCACAACCACCGGGCAAGGGTTGTGGGGATGAGACCCTTGTCCCCATCAACATGGGGACAAGGTGCTTGGGGGCACCCCCAAGCACCCTCCCAATGTTGAGGGCATGTGGCCTGGTGCGGTTCAGGAGAGGGGAGGCCGCACTCTGTCCCCCCCTCTTTTCTGCGGCCGGCCAGGTCAACGTGTGGATTTTAGGGGGAACTCCACGCCATTTTTTTTTATTTGGGGTGGAGTTCCCCTTAAAATCCACACCAGACCTGAAGGGTCTGGTTATGGATATTTGGGGGGAACCCCACGTCATTTTTTTTAAATTGACGGCGGGGTTCCCCTTAATATCCATACCAGACCTAAAGGGTGCATTTTTTTTCCCGAACTCTGAACCCGGACCCGAACTTTTACCAATTATTTGGGTTAGTGTTCGGGAAAAACCCAAAGTCCCTACCGAACCTGAATTTTACAGTTCGGGTTCGCTCAACCCTATTCATTTTTATACATTTTTTCATTATTATTCTTTTTTTTCTCATGTCATTCAGGTGAGAAAAGTTCCAAAAGATTTGAACTTTGTCCACCTGAAGGGGGGAATAGTGCATAGACCTGAAAATACAAATAATGCATTGTTTTTTTAATTACCTTTTTGTTAAAGAACTATAGATTCTTTTTTATTATTATTCTGGGGTTTGGGGAAAAGCCTCTAAAATTTTTAGTAATAAGTACAATCGTGTTTGACTAAATTCTAAAAGTTTTTTGGCAACCATTGTTTAGCCTCTCCATTAAAAAAAAAAATATGTTTTTTTTTGTTTTTTTTTTTATATTTTTATTTGGAATTTCACAGTACAGTCAAATAGGGTAAAAAACAACCCCAAAGCAGTTGTAAAAATGCATTATAACAAAACAATTGGGTTTAACAGATCGAAAGTGATGACTTTCACTATGGTAACAAAAAATAACAGTAAAAGTAGTAATACCCTTAGGAGCAGAAACATGTACACAAATTAAAGATTGGTTAACTCATACAGCGGTCTAACCGCAGCCATAATCAGTATAGCAAAGGGGTTCATTAGCTGTAAGTATAGAAGAGTCACGGAAGTCAAAGAGCTCCAGGAATCAATGGCGGGTGAAAGGTAGAGGGGTCGGATAGATCAGAGACCTTGAGGTGGCCCAGCGAGTTGGTGAGATCCCTTTTCAAATACCAGTCGGTATTACGAAGTGGTTGCATGACTTCTTGCAGGACTTTCTGCGTTAATGTGGCCTCAATATAAGTACGCCATCTTGTGAAAAAACAGGAGGTTACATAGTTACATAGTTAGCTAGGTTGAAAAAAGACACAAGTCCATCCAGTTCAACCATAAAAAAATAAATAAATAAACAAACAAAATAAAACAGTACAATCCCATACACCCAACTCCATACCCACAGTTGATCCAGAGGAAGGCAAAAAAAAACCAGCAGAGCGATGATCCAATTTGCTACAGGAGGGGAAAAAATTCCTTCCTGATCCCCCGAGAGGCAATCGGACATACCCTGGATCAACTTTACCTACAAATCTTAGTACTCAGTTATATTACGTGCATTTAGGAAAGAATCCAGGCCTTTCCTAAAGCAATCTACTGAGCTGGCCAGAACCACCTCTGGAGGGAGTCTGTTCCACATTTTTACAGCTCTTACTGTGAAGAAACCTTTCCGTATTTGGAGGTGAAATCTCTTTTCCTCCAGCCGTAAAGAGTGTCCCCTTGTCCTCAGTATTGACCTTAAAGTGAATAACTCAACACCAAGTTCACTATATGGACCTCTTATATATATATATGTACATGTTGATCATATCCCCCCGTATTCTCCTCTTCTCAAGAGTGAATAAATTCAGTTCTTCTAATCTTTCCTCATAGCTGAGCTCCTCCATGCCTCTTATCAGTTTGGTTGCCCTTCTCTGCACTTTCTCCAGTTATCTGATATCCTTTTTGAGAACTGGTGCCCAAAACTGGACTGCATATTCCAGATGAGGTCTTACTAATGATTTGTACAGGGGCAAAATTATATCTCTCTCTCTGGAGTCCATACCTCTCTTGATACAAGAAAGGACTTTGCTTACTTTGGAAACCGCAGCTTGGTGGAGCGAAAGTTTAGCGTAATTGTGTCCAGCCTCTCCAGATAGAAGAGCGATAGCATAGTCCTTTTCACTGCCTCTAGCGTGGGTGGTGATGGTAAGATCCAGTTGGACATCATAGTCCTGCGAGCAACTAGAAGGCACAGACGGGCCCATTGTGGGATATTGAGGAGTGCCACTGCGGTCGTAGAGGATGCTGATGGTGTGTAGTCAAACAAACACAGTAGACGATCTTTCGGGATCCTAGTTTTATCGATTTTGCAGATGTGTGCAAATACAGAGTCCCAGAATTTGGAGATAGCTGTACAGTCCCAGAAACGGTGTAACAATGTGGGGCGAGGCAGGGAGCACCAGGGGCATTCCGCTTGAGTTGGGTCTGCTTCATTGAAGCGAAACGGATAGTAGGCTCTGTGCATGATCTTAAATTGTGTTTCACGCCATGTCTCTGATATAATAAGTTTGCGGACGTTTCTGTACCCCTCAAGGATTTTTTCGGGCAGTTCATTGTCATCAAATAAGGAAGACCATTTTCGGAAAGGTACAAGGTGGTATTTTTCTGATTGGTGTTGAACAAAGTAGGAGTAAAGACTGGAGATGGAATAGTTGCCTCTTTTTAGCACAGTATCAATAAATGATTGCTGGAAGAGATTGGAGTCAGATCCATAACAAGATCTCAGATAGCCAGTTAATTGATGGTAAAAGAAGGAGTGTGATGGTGGCAGGGAGAATTTGCTCGACAGGGTCTGGAAAGGCTTAAACTTAGCAGGGTCTCCATGGTAAACGGAAGTGACTTTCGTGAGGCCCTTGGCTTGCCAATGATCGAATGCTTTGTGGAGAGTGGAGGGGAGAAACATAGGGTTGCCCTGAATTGGTAGATAGCACAAGATACTTGATGGTAATCCCAATAGTTTCCGTACCTCTCTCCAAGCGATGACCGTATCTCTGATGAGTACACTCGATTTGAGGTGAGATGGTAAAGCATTAGGGTTGGAGTGAAGGATGGCCGCAAGGCCAAGGCACCTTCGAGTAAGATATTGCAATACAGGGGGCGTGACCGGAAGATGGTGGAGTAGAGACAGACAAGCTCCACAGCTCCGCTCCTCCACCCGACTCATAATGACAGAGGGATAGTGGTTACATTTCCCAGAGAATTGGAGATACCACAGCGCTGCAGAGACTGGTAGGAGAGGCCGTGTAAACTCCACCAGGGGATGAGGAAGAAAAAGGAAGTGAGCACAATACCTGGAGGGCGAGAGCACAGTGAACCGTCACAGCCGCTCCAGCCGACCCGTCCGCTGCGTCCATCCCAGCCGGAGATCCAACGATATTTACCCCTGACGCGGTCAGCGGCGATCAGATATCGCGAGAGTGGGTCTAGTGACACAGAGACGCGCGGGGGCGCATTGGAGCGAGTATCCTCTCTCTCCACAACAGCGTCACTGGTAAAGCTGCGCTCAGCTCCCAAGATGCAGCCCTCTCTATGCGGTGAAGAGCAGGGAGGACAAATAAGAGGGGGCGAGAAACCCCATATAGATCATCTACAGGGAGAGCAAGAAACGGAACTGAGTATATTGAAAGCCATGCTGCAAGCCCTACCTACACGGATGGACATGGAGATGCTGGTAAAACGCATGGAGGAGTCCCATCGTAAAGAGATCGAGAGCGTTCGGGAGGAAGTCGTACAGATATCAGATAAGTTGGATAGAGATGAAATGTTGTTGTCCAATTTAGACGCTCGTGTCTCTACTATAGAACAGATATATATGGTGAAAGTATCCCAGGTTGATCGCATGCAATTGCGATTAGAAGAGATGGAAGATCGCAGCAGGCGCAGGGACTTAAGATTTAGAGGGGTACTCGTTGTGGGGGGGGGAGGTGGGTTCGGAGAGGAGGAATTTGGAGCGAGGTCTGCCACCTTTGGCTCCTCAAACCATGGGCACCTTTGGAGGGTTGTCTTTGGGGGCGCTGAGGGTGGTTTGAATGAAGGAACAGGGAAGGCAGCATAAGTAGAGCTGAAAGTTGCCTCCTCTAGAATAGGCTGGCGCATAATAGGTACTCAGAGTGTGTAATCTCAGCGTAGAATAGGCTGGCATTTAAGAAAGGGGACTCTGCAGTGGGTGGTTCTATAGTAGTTATACTGGTTGTTTTCTTCTCTCACTCCTATAAAAGTTGACCACTTGGACCCTATTGGAATCCCTAGGGTAGTGAGGGGAAAAAAAAAATGTGTGGGCCTGTACGGGGGCGTGAATAGGAGAGAGAGAAGACAACAAGTAGTCTCTGGGAGAGGCAGAGATTGAACTGGAGTCGGGGGGGGGGGTAGAAGGAGACGGGGTGGGAGCCACCTGACCGGTCTTGTTACTTCCCCTATAGTAGGCATACACCCACGGTGGTGATTGGAGAAAGGATCCAGTCCAGGGTGTTGTTTTTCCCGTTAGGGACATAGAAGGGGGGAGGGGGATAGATTAAGGGAGGGAGGGGGGTGGTTGGGGTTTTTTTTTTTGGGGGGTTTTTTTCCTAGCTCTCTCTCTCCGTTTTTTCTACCTACCAGACTCATACCTGAATCTGGAGATGGAGGCATTAAAAGTAACTTCATTGAATGCCAAAGGATTAAATATTCCAGAAAAGCGCAGGATGATGCTGAAAGACCTAAGGAATTGGGGGACAGACGTAGCATACGTGCAAGAGACCCACTTCAGGGCAGGGGACCTACCATTTTTACAGAATAGATTCTTCCCATGCGTATACCATGCGATGAATCAGGAGGCAAAGTCTAAGGGAGTTTCTATTCTGATCTCATACCGAGTGGCCTGGAGGCTACAAGATAAATATCTAGATCCCAATGGTAGGTTCCTTTTCCTGAAAGGGAATATAGGAGATGTCAAAGTGACTCTGGCTACTATGTATGTACCAAACACTAATCAGGATGTATTTATTAGAAGAGCCCTAACAAGAGATTTTGCAGAGGGTAAATTAATATTGGGGGGCGACTTTAACATCACGCTTGATCCTAGACTAGACACATCCTTGGGGACATCATCAATCCCAGGGAATACTAGAAGGGGGATAAAAAGGAAACTACACGATGAGCAGCTAGTAGACGCCTGGAGGATATTACACCCAGATGAAAAAGATTATGGGCCAGATTCAGCAAAGGTTACGCTGGCGGATCGAGTGATCCGCCAGCCTAACTGTGGCTTTGAGCCGGCGTTTCTGTTTTCTGTAACCAGAAAACAAGAAACGCCGGGTTGAAGTTCCGATGCGAGCAGCGTAACTGAGTTTCGCCATCGCATCGTTACTTCAACTTAAAAATGGCGCCGGGGGCGTTCCCGCCGATTTACGCTCAAAAAATATGTTAATGAGCGGAAATCGGCAATTCACGATCGAAATCCGGCGCGACGCAATGACGATACGACGTTTCCGGACGGGATACGCGGCGCATAGATATACCTACATGGGGCTGGAGTATCCTATGTTAGGTATAGGCGTCGTCATCGCGTCGGGAAAAAAAAAAAAAACGTCGCTTGCGTAAAACGGTCATGAATGGGAATGTGACGTCATTGACGTTCATTCACAGATTTTGGAGCATGCGCACGGGGATGTTTTGACACTCGACGCATGCGCAGTACGTTGGCGGCGGGATCGCGCGTAGTTAGCATACTACACGCCCCGTACCCGCGACATTTGAATTCCGCCGGCTCATTTGTGATGCGCTGCCGCAACTTTAGGAGCAAGTGCTTCGTGAATGACAGCACTTGCTCCTAAAATTTCGGCAGCGCAACGCAAATCAGAAGCGTTACTCCAGAGCAAAGATGCTCTGGAATACGTGAATCTGGCCCTATACCTTTTTCTCAAACCCGCACCAGAGATACTCCCGAATTGATCTTTTCCTGATTCCCCACTATTTGATTACAGCAGTTAAGGATATAACAATTGGAAACATAACGTGGTCAGATCATGCCCCGATTAGTCTGTGTCTCTCTCTCTCCAGTGCAGTATTCACTCAAGATAGATACTGGCGGATGAATGAAAGTTTGCTGCATAATCCAGAGGTTAAAAAGGATGTGGCAAAGGAGATTGAGGCATACTTTCAGGTCAATGACACGCCAGGAAGTGATCCAGGAATGGTGTGGGAGGCACACAAGACAGTCATCAGGGGAATCTTGATAAAACATGGATCATACTTGAAAAAAAACGGGAGAAACAGATCAGGGAAATATTACTGGAGATCCAGAGACTGGAACTTCAACATAAAAAATACAACTACCTACAGTAGGAAGGGAATTAGGTCAATTAAGAAGACAGTTCTCAGAGATTATGCGATTTAAAGCCAAAGCCACTATACAAAGAGGTAAAAAGATGAATTATGAGCTGGGGGATAAATGCAGTAAATTATTGGCAGGGAAACTGAAGGAAAAGAACAGGGCAACTTATGTACCGCAAATCAAAGGAAAAGGGGGACAGTTAGTAAAAAAAACAAGAGAAATAGCCCAGATATTCGGGGATTTTTATTCCTCATTATATAACCTGCCTCCAGCAGACAATATAAAGGGGGGGATAAAAGAATACCTCTCCGATGCAGGAATGTCTAGACTGCCACCCCCAGCCCGGAGTGTTTAGAGAGTCCTATCACCGCGGTAGAGGTTGAGGAAACCCTTAAAAAGGTAAAATCCGGGAAATCCCCAGGGCCTGACGGTTTCCCAATAAGTTACTATAAAGAATTCCCCACGATTCTAACAGGACAGATGTCAAAATTTTACAATGAGTTGGGCTGTGCTGCGGCATTCCCTCCGGATGCACTTTTAGCCCATATCACCGTGATTCCTAAAGACGGGAAGGATCCGGCGGAATGCGGCAGCTACAGGCCAATTTCATTGTTAAACGCGGACTTAAAACTTTTTTCAAAAATTATTGCCTCTAGACTCCAACCATGGATAACACAGTTAGTAGATCTAGACCAGGTAGGGTTTGTCCCTGGACGTGAGGCCAGGGACAACACGATTAAAACTCTTAACCTGGTGCACTGGGCTGGAGAAAAAAAGATCCCCTGTGTATTTTTGAACACCGATGCCGAAAAGGCGTTTGATAGGGTGAATTGGCGGTTTTTGGAAGAAGTACTGAGACAGGTGGGTTTGGGAAACCGGATGGTCAGATGGATCATGAGTGTTTACACGAACCCACGGGCCTCAGTAAGAGTAAACGGTGTAATATCACGTCCCTTTAAGATCTCGAACGGAACAAGACAGGGATGTCCCCTGTCACCACTGTTGTTCGCGCTCTCATTGGAACCCCTATTAAATAAAATCCGGCAAAACCCGGATATTCAGGGGTTACAGATGGGAGAGAGGACACATAAGGTAGCAGCATATGCTGACGACCTGCTCTTTTCAGTGACTAACCCCCACGTTTCATTACCCAACCTAATAAGAGAAATTGAGATGTATGGAAGACTATCTAACCTGAAAATCAATAACACCAAATCAGAAGCAATGAGCATCGAGGTCCCAGGCCCAATGGGAGAGGTACTAAAAAAGAACTATAAATTTAAATGGGAAAAGGCCTTAAAATATCTGGGGACACATATTGCATCGGACATAAAAAACACTTATAGATTGAATTTCCCCCCATTATATAACGAAATAAGAGCACTCCTAGACAAATGGGGACACGGGATGCATTTGTGGTTTGGGAGGGGAAGTATAGTTAAAATGTGTATTCTACCAAAGGTGCTGTACTTGTTCCAGGCCCTGCCAATCTCCATCCCAGCAGTCTTTCTCCGACAGGTGAATGCCTTATTCATGAAGTATATATGGGCAGGGAAGCGAGCCAGAATCAAAAGAGATCTGTTGAGAATGCCAAAGGCTGTCGGGGGGATGGCAGTCCCAAATATAGTTAAATACTATAGAGCAGCACATTTAACAAGGTTGGTAGACTGGTGCAGACATAGGGAGGGTAAACGTTGGGTTGAAATAGAGCAATATGTCAGCCAGGTTCCTTTGAATAGAGCACCGTGGTGCTATGAAGCACTCCCGGGGGACCTTAGGAGACACCCTATAATAGGGACTACCTTACGAGTTTCAGCAAAAATATGCAGAAACAAGAAATTTTCATCAGGTAAATTACCATTATTACCTATAATAGGAAATCCCAACTTCCCACCAGGGATGGAGAGGGACACAGCTGGGAAGTTTAGAGAGAAAGGCCTTAGCCAGGCCTCAGATTTTGTGATATCGGGTTTGTGGCCTTCCATAGGGGAGCTAATGAGGGTTGGTGGCCCATTTGAGCTTAGGATGTGGCAAGCACTGCAGGTAAGCCACTTCCTGAGATTATTGGGCCATGCAACGGAATTTCAAAGGCAATTGACGCCACTGGAGAGAAGCTGTAGTGGGGTGGAGCCACTCTCAGGAGTGTTATCCAAAATGTACGGGTTTTTGAACACACCCCCAGAAGAATATGTGATGCCAAGCATTAGTAAGTGGGAGAGGGATCTGGGGAGAAGTTTCAGTCCAGACCAGCATAAGCAAATAATTGCTCTGGCTCTTAACACCTCAAGATGTTCGAAAACCCAAGAAGCTAACTACAAGCTTCTCACCCAGTGGTATTATACCCCAGAAAGGCTACATAAATTCAATAACGAAGTAGAGGAAAACTGCTGGAGATGTGAGGAGGAGCAAGGAACGCTTTTACATGTGTTTTGGTCATGCCGAAAGGTCAGACAGTATTGGGAAGAAGTACGGAGAATCTCCCAAAAATTTATTGAAGATCGAATCCCAGATGACCCTGCCTTCTTCTTGCTGCACTTATCACAGATTCCGGGGCAGAAGTATAGGAAGTCAGTAGTGTGTCATCTGGTTAATACAGCAAGGGCGGGTATTACCTTGAGGTGGAGGGACCCAAGGCCCCCATCTGTCGCGGGATGGCTTAATCGGACCCAGGAGGTAGGAGCAATGGAAGACCTGGTTCTTTCTGCTCATAACAGGAGGACGCAATATAAAGAAACTTGGTCAAATTGGAATCATTTTACAAGAACAGAGGAAGGGAGGAGACTTATGGTGGAGGAATGAGGGGAGAGGTGGCAGGGAGAGAACCTAGGATTGATATAATTTTTTATTTTATTTTTTTTTATTTTTTGGGGGGTGGGGGGCGGGCGGAGAGGGGGGTAATTTAAGAGAATAAGGGAATAGAAAGGATAAATGTATAGACCAATATTAGGTATATGGTGAAGTATAAGGAATTGGTATTTTGGTTTGTAAATGTATGTATATCAGCTATAAGATGTTGTATACTATTGTTTCTTTTTCTTGAAAACTAAAATAAAAGATAAGTAAAAAAAAAAGATATTGCAATACTTTGACCTTCCATGTAACCAGTCTAGGCCCTGTCTAAGTAGGCATGAGAGATTATAGAACCTAATATTGGGTAGACCCGCCCCACCCTCAGACTTTGGGAGGCATAGTTTTTGCAATGCAATGCAAGGCTTTTTGTGGGACCATATAAAAGTGGTTAATGCTCTATGGATTTTTTGCACATCAGAATGCTTTAATAACAGAGGTATGATCTGCATTGGGTAGAGTAGACGTGCAAATGACACCATTTTAAAAAGGTGACATCTCCCAAAGAGTGAGAGGGGGATAATGGAGGATAATTAAGTACATACAAAGAGGAGGGGTCACGTCCTATGCGGATGCCTAGGTATGTCATGTGTTGAGTTGCCATAGCAAACGGGGATAAAAGTTTCCATCTAGCAGACAGCCGTGGGTTGAGTGCCAGAATTTTGCTTTTATCAAAATTTATACAAAAGCCAGAGCATAGTCGGAAGGCCGCAAAGAGTTCTTGGAGTCTGTCAAAGTCCGCGAGGGGGTCAGTGGAGAATAAGAGTATGTCGTCTGCAAATAGGGCAGAGCGAAGAACTTGGTTACCCACGGTGACGCCACTGACCCCTTTATGTGAGTTGAGTAATCTGGACAAGGGCTCAATGGCAAAATTGAAGAGGAGGGGGGACAAGGGGCATCCCTGCCTTGTCCCTTTTGTTAGAGGTATCGAGTCTGAGACAAAATCAGGAGTAACAAGACGCGCAGTTGGTGATGCGTACATTTGTTGCAGGAATCGCATGATTGGGCCCGAAAAACCGAATCGTTCCATTACTAGCCAGTAAACAAACTAACGTTGTGGAAGGCTTTTTCGGCATCTAAAGAAATAATAGCAACGTCTTGATTGGGGTGTGTTTTAGCATGTTCTAGTCCCATCAGAACCTTACGAATGTTTAGAGTCGCAGAGCGTCCTGGGACAAAGCCAGATTGGGCCGAGTGTAGCAGAGAAGGGAGCAGTGGGGCCAGGCGTGATGCAATGATTTTAGAAAGGATTTTGACGTCTACGTTAATCAGGGAAATTGGGCGGTATGAGCCTGGCAGTAGGGGATCCCTCCCCTTTTTGGATATCAGTTTAATGTGCGCCTGCGTACCAGTAGGAAGGTAAGGGCCCCCATCCCACATGGCTGCATAGACATTTTGTAGGGTGTCAGGAATAAAGTCATTGGTCAATTTAAAAAATTCAGCTGTGTAACCGTCCGGACCTGGGGCCTTAGCAGATGCCAAGTTTTTGATCGTGCGCCAGATATCGTCAGAGGTGATAGGAGCGTTAAGCTCCTCTAGTTGTGCAAGTTGAAGTTTGGGCAGACGGACCTTAGCCAGGAGAGCTTCCGCAGTAAGGCTGGGTTCACACTACGATTTTCCCATCCGTCAGCCGCATACGATTTATATGAAAAAACGTATGCGGCTGAAACTGATTGAACCGTACGTAAACGTATGCGTTTATAAAACGTATACGGTTTCAAAAAGTGCGTACGGTTCCATCAGGTTTTGATTAAAAAAACGCATACGTTTTTGGAATTAGTGTCATTTAATGAAAAAAGATTTTCTTGTTTTGAAAATGCGCATGCGCAGACGAAAAACGCATACGGTTTATACGTATGGAACCGCACATATGTGCGTTTTCCATTGACTTTAATGTTAAAAAAAAACGTATGCGTTTGCCATACGGTTTCAAAAACGGACTCAAAACCGTGGTCGAACACGGTTTTGTGTACTGTTAAAAAACGTTTTGCCAGCAAATCGTACACACCCGGATGCATCTGAGTGCATACGATTTGCAATGCATTGTCTATGTATGAGTTTTCCCGTACGGGCCCGTACGTTTTCAAAACTGAAATCGTATGCGGCTGACGGACGGGAAAATCGTAGTGTGAACCCAGCCTAACATGGTCTGTCTGGTCAGCTGCATATAGTTTTGTGTAGTACTCAGCAAGCAAGTTACTAATTTCGGCAGGTGAGGTGACCAAGGAGCCATCTTTCAGGGAGGAAATATAAGTGGGTCGTCTTGGTCCCAAGCACAATTTGGCCAGTAACTTGCCTGCTTTGTTGCCATATCTGTGGTAATGCAGATTAACGTATGATATTTTAGCAGCTTCCTGTTGTTCTGCCCAAAGGTCAAATGTATGCTTAGCCTGACGCCATTCCCCTATATTATCAGGGGTGCGATCTAGAGTTAGGTGTTCGTGTGTCAAACGCAGTGCTTCACTCGCTTGTTCATATTGCTGCCTGGCACGTTTTTTAAATTGGGTGGTATAAGAGATGGTCCCCCCCTCAGGAAAGCTTTACCAGCTTACCAAAAGAGGTTTGGATCAGTGATGTGTTCCCTGTTAGTTGAGGTGTATTCATTCCACGCTTCACAAAGCATGTGACTGAAGTCAGCATTGTCCGCTAGGTATGAAGGAAAGCGCCATGTGGGCGAGGGGGGTGAGAGTTTAGCATGTGCCATGTGTATAACAATAGGACTGTGATCTGAGATTCTGGCATCCGTGATTTCCGAATCGTACAATGTAGTCATTAATGCAGGGGAGGCAAAAAAGTAGTCGATGCGGGGAAAAAGAGTTGCGCGGGGGCGAAAAGAAGGTATACTCCTGACCCGTCGGGTGCATCAGACGCCACATATCTACATATCGCATGGAGGCAATGGATCGTGCTAGAGGCGTCGAGTCAGACGTTGGGGGGGGGGGGGGTAAAATCACGCGCTCCGCGGGCAACGTCGATTGTACGGTCTGCTGAATGAATGAATGAATGAATGAATGAAGACTTGTATAGCGCGACACATGCGAACTGAATCGCCTCTGGGCGCTTGTGTGGACATGACAGAATTGAAGTCTCCACCGACCAAGTGAAGGGTTTCAGGGGCAGTAAGTATCCACTGGACCATGTCCTGGAAAAAGGAGGTGTTCGGGGCGTTAGGAGCATAGATGTTGGTGATAGAAACTTGCTTGGTTCCTAAAGTCAAGTGTAAAGTCAGTTTGCGGCCTGTCGAATCTGCCCTAACCTCTGTAACAGTGTGTCTTAGGTTCTTGTGTTGCAAGATAACCACTCCAGCCTTACGGCCTATTGCCGGTGAGGCGTAGACCGAGCCCACCCATAGTTTACGAAGACGTGTTAGATCGTCCGCGGACAAGTGTGTCTCCTGTAATAGAGCCACATCCGCCCGGAGACGTTTCAAATGTCTAAGGATTGACATACGCTTGTATGGATAACGAAGCCCCTTAACATTCCATGAGACGAACCTTAGGTGACTCCCACCGGGTAAAGAGGCCATGTCTGAGGTAAAGTGATATATTGAGGCGGGGGCCTGCTATGGAGCACCCCTGTGGGCAAAGCGTCTGCAGCATGAGAGTCACCAAAGTGTCCTAGGTCTCCTGAGGGTATAAGTACAAAACAGGTGAGTAAGGACAGTAAACAGTCATCAATGGTACATAAAAAAAATAGCAAAGCAACATTCAGGTGAAAAAAAACACCCAATACACTTCAAATACTCCGCTTTTTTCCACATACCTAGGTTCCACTACCTAGTTTGGCTCCAGCTACTCCTCAGCTCCTCCTCTGATGTCCGTGAATAGGCTATGGGGAGAGGGAAAAGGGGGTAAGAGAGGTGGGCGACATGAAAGCCAGCTATACATGGGTTTACGGAGCGAGCAAGGCGACTCCAGATAGAGGGGCAGGTGTTAGTAGGTGAGTGCTCAGCACTCGAGTGCAATCGAGAATAGACCGATCAGTAGCTGGAGCCCCTATGGCGTGCACGTTTAGTGATAGCCACAGAACAGCGTGACGATAGCAAGAACGAACACATTTAACCTTCAAACAGAAACAGGCACATATTCAAATCAGCATGCTAGCTCAATCACTGATATAAAAGAAAAAAAAGGCATAAGAAAAAATGAGAGCAAACATAGCAGATCATGGACAGGGGGAAGAGAGGCAGGAAAAGGGGGGTAATACTACCTGTGTCCAATGTGAGTCCGATGAAAGAGTGTCTCTGCGGATTTTCAGCGATTGCCAGATCGGTCCTCCTTCTGGGTGACGCGGCTTCGCTTATAAGGATGCTTAGTCGGGCTGCGTTGTTTGGGTAGTGTAGATGGAGAGGACGGATTCTCTGTAGAGTTGGCGTGGTCCATGTCCGTTCCCAGGGTGTTGATGTAGCTTTCCGCCTCATCGGGTGTGGCAAAGGTAAGTTGTTCTCCGTCGTGCGTTTGTACACGGAGGATAGCCGGGTAAGCCAACGAGAACCTATTTGCGGCAGTAATACGAGCCAAGCTGTGGATTCATCCTCCAGCGAGGAGATCCTATCTTCAACATGTGCAAGTCGCTGTGCCTGTGCCTGCACTTCTAGGTGCAGCTGTTTGAGCCCTCTGTGGACTGCAGCATCCACACTGGCAGTGAGTGTGGGGCCCAGCAGAGCTACAACTGCCTGTGCTATTCCAGCAGGAGAGGCAGGGAGTATAGGAGCTGTGGGAGGCTGCGGCTGTGTCAGCGTCTGTGACAGCGCCTGTACGGGAGACTGCAGCAGCTCTGCCTGTGTTAGAGCAGCAGCCATCTTAGCTTCCTCCGCCGTCGGCTCTCCCGCGGGGGGGATAATGGCGGCCGCAACTCGTGCGTACGATCGCTCTGCAGAGTGATCCATCAGTGGCCAGGATGCGGCGGGGACGAGGGGGGGTCTCCCCGAAGCGTCTTCTGGTGTGTGGCCGGGTTTTAGAGGAGCGCGGCGGGTAGGGCTGCGCATCTTCACCGGTCTCACGATTCGATGCGATTACGATTATCAAGTCCACGATTCGATTCGATTCGATTCCGCGATGCATCACGATGCATCACGATTGCAGCTCACGTGCGCATGGCTCTCTCCCCAAAATACTAAACAGGGTGATCAGAGACTGCAGATGTGGTAGAGGAGATAATCAGAGACTGCGGGCATAGTACAGGGGATGGTCAGAGACTGCGGACATGCTACAGGGGATGGTCAGAGACTGCGGACATGCTACAGGGGATGGTCAGAGACTGCGGACATGCTACAGGGGATGGTCAGAGACTGCGGACATGCTACAGGGGATGGTCAGAGACTGCGGACATGCTACAGGGGATGGTCAGAGACTGCGGACATGCTACAGGGGATGGTCAGAGACTGCGGACATGCTACAGGGGATGGTCAGAGACTGCGGACATGCTACAGGGGATGGTCAGAGACTGCGGACATGCTACAGGGGATGGTCAGAGACTGCGGACATGCTACAGGAGATGGTCAGAGACTGCGGACATGCTACAGGGGATGGTCAGAGACTGCGGACATGCTACAGGGGATGGTCAGAGACTGCGGACATGCTACAGGGGATGGTCAGAGACTGCGGACATGCTACAGGGGATGGTCACAGACTGCGGACATGCTACAGGGGATGGTCAGAGACTGTGGACATGCTACAGGAGATGGTCTATATTTCTCCTCCCTAGAGCCCAGTCCCTGCCTGCAGTGACAATGACTTATCACAGGTGACACATCAGATTCCACAACATGCACGTACCCCCCCCCCCCCCCCTGTGTCCCTGGATCACAGCACCCCCTTCTTTCTCTGTTATCGACAAAATGCACACGAGTAGAAGCAATAGCACTTATTAGAGAATCCTACATTAAGTGACCGCTCTGCTATTTAATATCATATAGATGGTGCCACACCACAAAAAATAGGGCTTGTAGGATACAGTCATCTTAGAGGTTGTAAAAATAGGGCTAGCCTGCAATGACACAAGTAATGTGTAATTTAGATGAGATAACTAAGCTGAATTACACATTACTTCTGTCATTGCAGGCGGTAATGAGATGGGCGATCTGCCTGCTCACCATCCCCCGATCCCCATCCTATATAATACCATCTCATATTTTGTGCTCATAAAAACGTACAAGGCATTTGAGGAAAGCAAAGCAGCAGTGACTCAACTTGTTTCCTATTCACCTACTATTCGAGATATTATCTATATAATATAATATCCCGAATAGTAGGTGCATAGGAAACAAATTAAAAGCCTGTAGTTCCTCTTTGCCACTGTTCCACTGCTGCTTTGCTTTCATAAATCTTTAACCCCTGATGTGTTTCTGGGCTTCATAACTGGAGAAAATATACAGATCCTCAGCTTACAGTCAGTACTATGTCTGTGTGTGTGACAGCCAGTGTCTTTTCTCTTGTGTAATGATGTTTTGTACCTGTCTGATGATGAGGATGAAATGTCTCCTCTCCTGCTGCCTGTGTGATGAGACAACCACGGCCTGGCTCACTCGGGTCTCCTTCCCAGTCCTGCTCTTGCAGCTGCTGCATGTGACTGAGTCGGGTGAAGGGCGGATGGTCTCCCCTGGCCTGTGTGCAGTGCAGTTAACGCGGCTGCACACAGTGATGCAGACGTCTGTGCAGCCGACGAGGAAAGCTGAGCGTGAGCTCTTGGGACCAGAGTCAGAGAACACATGTCTTCTCCTCTGTCTCACTCGAGTCGGACGCAGAATCGCCGGAGGAATAATCGTGATGCATCGATTAAACGATTAATTTCAGCAGCCCTAGCGGCGGGAGCTGAGGATATTTACCTCTCCCTTTGGCGCCGGAACCGGAAGTATGATTTTTTATGTTTTTAACCCGACTTGTTAATTGTTAAGTGACCATGATCATGTTCACCTGCTGATCACAAAAAAGGGGTGAGGAGTCTATTTTTATTTTTTGTTCCTCTTTATTTAAGGGAGCACTCTATATAGAACTATATATTTTTTTCTTGGTGTTCTAGGGATAAGCCTCTTCAATTTGTAATAATAAAGTGCGGTCAGGTTTACCTAAATTCTTCAAATTTTAATCATCTCTCTCTCTCTCGTTATTATCTGTGTACCTGACCGACAAAATACCGCCAACTACTTGTATGAGGGATGAGT
The DNA here is from genome assembly GCA_029574335.1 of Rana kukunoris. NCBI lineage: Eukaryota > Metazoa > Chordata > Amphibia > Anura > Ranidae > Rana > Rana kukunoris. Next base: position 85,650,121 of record CM056060.1, on the reverse strand, counting down.
CGTTTTTTAACGGACAATATTTTTTTTTTTCTCACTGTCAGCTAAAGTTGGCAGGGCAACTAGGTATTATTTTTATTTTTTTGGATACCGATTCAATGCTCTTTAACAATCTAAAGTGGAATGTAAACTGGAGATCTTGGCTGGAGCAGCATTAAATCTGTATTTATTTTTTATTTTTATGTTTATTTTTTCCTTATTCTTTTTCATTACTCACCTCTTGTCCTTTCCTTCTGTAATAGTATGCTCTCTAAGTTTTTCTTTTGGTTTCTATCATCCATCTTCTCAGGATAATGTAACTAGGACATCAGTCATATAATGCATGAGCATTCCTGCCTGCTAATGCCATATTTAAAGCCCCGTACACACGGCCGAGGTTCTCGGCAGAAACCAGCGAGAACCTCGCTGGAAGCCGCATTCTGCCGAGAACCTCGGCCGTGTGTACGCTCTCGGCAAGCCCCGCCCGTCGGGAAACCCGTCGAGCAAATAGAGAACAGGTTCTCTATTTGCTCGACGGCCTGTCGGGATGAATGGTTGGTTGCCTTTCCCGACGAGCGGGTCGCCGATTCTGACGGCCGGCAGAGAACCTCGACGGGCGGAACGATGTGTTCCACCCGTCGAGGTTCTCTGCCGTGTGTACGGGGCCTTACACCCAGTGAAACCAAAGTATCCCTGGACATCCAGGTTTTTATGTCTTAAAGTAATTCTACCTCCCTTAGTCTACCTATGGCTTTATAGTCGTAAAAGCCACCCACTGCTCCTGTCTGACATTCCTCCAATAACTGTACATTGACGTTCTCCTTTCTCCTTTTGTATTCATACATGACTGTCCGGAGGCCCACCCAACCACCACCTGAAGAAGCAACGACAACCAAGTCATTCTTTTTGGAGACAAACCTGCCCCTAATAAGACTCTCCTGAACTTTCCTTCATCATGCTGAAAAAGTGTCTCACGGTCCGATCCAATGGTGACAATCATACCACCATATTTCCAAGATACAGGACTAAATATGTAAGGATCCCGCCATCAATGTTGGAATTCCACTCCTCCAATGCAGAGGGGTGATGAAACATTGCAGTACAGACACTCATAGTTCAGATGTGAAGTCTCAAAGGCACCAGGACTGTCTCAAGTCTACCTTGATGAATTATGGAGAGTTCAAGAAAGGAAGAGGCTGCAGTGGTGGTGGGGGAAAGGTCAGGGCTTCTGGGCCGTTGTGGGTGGGTACCGGATCATTGAAGGAGGACATAAGTTCAATAATGAACTTCAGGGGGGACTGTAATAGATATGTTGGACTTCATCTTCATATTCATATCCTGAATTCAAACACCATGCCCCTGATGAATGTGTGTAAATATATGTGTACACGTGTATATTTGTAATATATGTGGTCGGAGGATAACTGCATATGATTTTATAGTTACAATATATTTTCTGATAGGATGTGGTCCCTGTATATTAAAAAAGGTTCCTGTCATCTCCTGTCTGTTAATTAAAAGTGTCCAATTATACCGTGTGTGTGTGTGTATAGAGCTTGGCCAGACAGGAAATATAAATTTAGCCAGGTGTCTTGTGATATGCTAAGTGTGGGAGTTAAGTGAGTTAGAGATCCCAAAGAAAGTTTGTTGGTGTTAATTATGCAAACTCCAAGACATTTCCCTTGTCAAAAGGATGTGACAACAGTGGGTTGCTGGGTTCTCTGTCACTCTGAAAAAACACATAAGTCAACCAATCCTCAGGAATTTGAGTATTTGGAGGGAGAAAATGTAGACTCAGGGGTATAAAAACCAGTCAAGTCAGTTTGACTGGTGAGCAGTGTATGATGTCCTGATGAAGACCAGCCGGGTGAAGTAATCTCTCTCTCTCTCTCTCTTTCTTTCTCTCTTTCTCTCTTCCTCTCTTTCTCTGTTTCTCTCTTCCTCTCTTCCTCTCTTTCTCTCTTCCTCTCTTCTCTTTTACTTTCCTCATAGATTCATTTAATTAGAACTTGTCATTACTTACTGCTGTGTCCATTGAAGCAATATCACTTTTCACATAATTGTGTAACTTGGTTATCATCTTGGTTCTAAAGGTCTTCTCTGTATCAATAAATGTAATAGTTTTCTCTTTTTCGCACCGCTATTCTTTGATTTAATTTTTATATAGACAAAAAGGTTTTAATCGCTCAGTTTAATTAAGTACGGTATAAATATTTCTCTGACACCAGTAAGTCACTGGTCCCCCCTGGCAGCTTTAGATCGCTCCGGACCATGAGGGCCCAGAGTCAGGAACTCCGCGTAGCATGTGCACCCCAACATGCACACACCCTAAAGGTGGGTGTCGCACCTGGAACCAGAAACGGGCAGAGAACCCATAACACGTGGGGTCCGCCAAAGAAACCTTCCCCAGCATGCCCCGCGAGGGAACAATTCCTCCGATTGGCTTCTGGAAAGAAGCACCTCCGTCTGAACCCCTCTGGCGCCACCTGTCACCCAGAGATGGAAAGGCATCTCTGGAACACAGAAGGAAACCACAGGCCAATCCAGTCAGGGCAGACACTCAATTTACATAAATCAGCCAGATGAGAGTAAGGTAACTCTCTCATCCCCCTCTAAATATAACATAGCACCTGGACTGAAAGTACACAGGCGCTACACAAGGGCCCTTGCAGAGTCAGCTATATATATATATACAGGCAGTGCAGAATTATTAGGCAAGTTGTATTTTTGAGGATTAATTTTATTATTGAACAACAACCATGTTCTCAATGAACCCAAAAAACTCATTAATATCAAAGCTGAATATTTTTGGAAGTAGTTTTTAGTTTGTTTTTAGTTTTAGCTATTTTAGGGGGATATCTGTGTGTGCAGGTGACTATTACTGTGCATAATTATTAGGCAACTTAACAAAAAACAAATATATACCCATTTCAATTATTTATTTTTACCAGTGAAACCAATATAACATCTCAACATATACATTTCTGACATTCAAAAACAAAAAAAAACAAATCAGTGACCAATATAGCCACCTTTCTTTGCAAGGACACTCATGCAGCCTGCCATCCATGGATTCTGTCAGTGTTTTGATCTGTTCACCATCAACATTGCGTGCAGCAGCAACCACAGCCTCCCAGACACTGTTCAGAGAGGTGTACTGTTTTCCCTCCTTGTAAATCTCACATTTGATGATGGACCACAGGTTCTCAATGGGGTTCAGATCAGGTGAACAAGGAGGCCATGTCATTAGTTTTTCTTCTTTTATACCCTTTCTTGCCAGCCACGCTGTGGAGTACTTGGACGCATGTGATGGAGAATTGTCCTGCATGAAAATCATGTTTTTCTTGAAGGATGCAGACTTCTTCCTGTACCACTGCTTGAAGAAGGTGTCTTCCAGAAACTGGCAGTAGGACTGGGAGTTGAGCTTGACTCCATCCTCAACCCAAAAAGGCCCCACAAGCTCATCTTTGATGATACCAGCCCAAACCAGTACTCCACCTCCACCTTGCTGGCGTCTGAGTCGGACTGGAGCTCTCTGCCCTTTACCAATCCAGCCACGGGCCCATCCATCTGGCCCATCAAGACTCACTCTCATTTCATCAGTCCATAAAACCTTAGAAAAATCAGTCTTGAGATATTTCTTGGCCCAGTCTTGACGTTTCAGCTTGTGTGTCTTGTTCAGTGGTGGTCGTCTTTCAGCCTTTCTTACCTTGGCCATGTCTCTGACTATTGCACACCTTGTGCTTTTGGGCACTCCAGTGATGTTGCAGCTCTGAAATATGGCCAAACTGGTGGCAAGTGGCATCTTGGCAGCTGCACACTTGACTTTTCTCAGTTCATGGCCAGTTATTTTGCGCCTTGGTTTTTCCACACGCTTCTTGCGACCCTGTTGACTATTTTGAATGAAACGCTTGATTGTTCGATGATCACGCTTCAGAAGCTTTGCAATTTTAAGAGTGCTGCATCCCTCTGCAAGATATCTCACTATTTTTGACTTTTCTGAGCCTGTCAAGTCCTTCTTTTGACCCATTTTGCCAAAGGAAAGGAAGTTGCCCAATAATTATGCACACCTGATATAGGGTGTTGATGTCATTAGACCACACCCCTTCTCATTACAGAGATGCACATCACCTAATATGCTTAATTGGTAGTAGGCTTTCGAGCCTATACAGCTTGGAGTAAGACAACATGCATAAAGAGGATGATGTGGTCAAAATACTCATTTGCCTAATAATTCTGCACTCCCTGTATATATATATATATATACACAGTATATATTTGTAATCTGCTGTTTGCTCTTTTATCTTTTTACATGCCAAGTAAAGTTACCCTTGGTTTACTATATTGATTGTGTGAAGTGTGTTTGCTCCTGAGGACTGCATTCAGAAGAAGGTAACAACATTATTGCATGTCATTGTGTATTTTACATGTGGTATTGTGGTCCTAGCAACTTGTGGGACTCACAATACATTTACATTTGCCTGTTGTGCCAAGGGAGGCTTCGCGCCATTTATATTTCAATGTATTTTTTATTAAAGGAAAAAAACAAGTTTCAAAGTAGACAGACACATTGGCTGAACAAAGTAAAAAAGTTTCGGACTATCAACATGGCAATAAATACAAAGATATAGAAAATATGGCCATAACACACAATTTCCAGTTATCACAACCACAAAGCATAGAGTATACAACAGGCCCCAAATATAAGCATCTGTATTGCATAAGAAAGAAAAAAAAAGTCTTGAGAAGAGAAAAAAAGTTAAAAAAAGGGGGGGGGGGGGTTTGTAATAAAAAGAGGGAAGAAAAGAAGAAAGGGGGGGGGGGGTCATCCTGGAGTCCCCTAGGGGGTTGAAATATAATCAATCCATGGATCCCATATTTTGTTAAATTTCTCTGTATTATTACAAAGCACATGGGAGAGTTTATCATTAATCATAATCCAGTTGAGTTTACTCCCGACTTGGTCAAGAGGAATTGCTGACTGCTTCCAGTGCCTAGCAATTGTGATTCGGGCCGCCAACAATATGTAGGTAATCAATTTTACAGATTTCTTGGGCGTGTCAACAGGTAATTTATGAAAGAGAGCGGCTTCAGGAGATCTGCGAATATTTACACCCGTCACCGAATTAATTAGATTGAATATTCTGATCCAGAATCTAAGTACAATGGGGCATTGCCACCAAATGGTTCGTGCCATTTAAAGGGGCTGATAGGTCAGAGAGTAGACCCAAAACTAATCAGCAGCTTCTACGGGAGTACCGTTGCATAAAGGTAAAACATGTTTTCCCTAAATAGCTTCCTTTACCTTAGCGCAGTCCTCCTTCACTTACCTCATCCTTCCATTTTGCTTTTAAATGTCCTTATTTCTTCTGAGAAATTCTCACTTTCTGTTCTTCTGTCTGTAACTACACACCGTAATGCGACACTTTCTCCCTGGTGTGGAGAAAGCCTCTTGAGGGGGGAGGGGACATTTAAAAGCAAAATGGAAGGGTGAGGTAAGTGAAGGAGGACTGAACTAAGGTGATAAGGACACTATTTAGGGATTTTTTTTTCACCTTTACAAGCCCTTTAACCTACAGGTAAGGCTTACCTGCAGGTGCTTAAAATATCTCTTACACCTACACGGTCTAGGAGATATTTTCAATGTCCCCACACCAGGGCTGGGACAAGGCCATTTGGTGCCCAGGGCGAAGATGGCAAACTGCCCCCCCCCCCGTTTTTTAAGATAGAATCTGTAATAACGGTCGAATAGCACTGTAATAACGCTCGAAAAAGGACCTTAGGCAATCACTTCTCTAACACTGACCCACCTCTCAGCCAATCAGGTGCACCGGGTCTGGTTACCGGTCACCTGATTGGCTGAAGCAACAGATTTAAACGAGAAAGGTAAGTTCCGGGCGGGGGGGGCATACTGGCGGCATTTGATGAGGCTAACTGGCAGCACACCGGAGGCAATTGATGGGGCAGACTGGCGGCAATTGATGGGCACACTGGTGGTTATTGATGGGCACACTGGCAGCATACTGGCGACAATTGATGGGCACACTAGTGGCAATTGATGGGCACACTGGCAGCAATTGATGGGGCAAACTGGCAACAATTCATGGTTACCATTGTTGCCAGTTTGCCCCATCAATTGCCGCCTGTGTGTTCTGCCAGTGTGCCCATCAATTGCCACCAGTGTGCTGCCAGTTTGCCCCACCAATTGCCGCCAGTGTGACCATCAAACGCACAGTGGCTGCGCTTGTTGGGCACCGCTGAGTGGCTGCGTTTGACGGGCACGGTGGCTGCGTTTGATGGGCACGGTGGCTGCATGTGATGGGCACAGTGGCTGCGTGTGATGGGCACGGTGGCTGCGTGTGATGGGCACGGTGGCTGCGTTTGACGGGCACGGTGGCTGCGTGTGACGGGCACGGTGGCTGCGTGTGACGGGCACAGTGGCTGCGTGTGATGGGCACAGTGGCTGCGTGTGATGGGCACAGTGGCTGCGTGTGATGGGCAATGTCGCTGCGTGTGATGGGCACAGTGATTGCGTTTGATGGGTACAGTGACTGTGTTTGATGGGAACAGTGGCTGCGTGTGATGGGCACAGTGGCTGGGTGTGATGGGCACAGTGATTGCGTTTGATGGGCCCAGTGGCTGCGTGTGATGGGCACTGTCGCTGCGTGTGATGGGCACAGTGGCTGCATGTGACGGCACAGTGAGGCTGCAATTAATGTTTTTTTTTTTTTATGCAGAGAAGGAAGGCAAGCTCAAAATAACAAAAAATGATGGTCATCTCAGTCCAGAACCCCCCCTCCCCTCCCCTGTGACTCCACAGAGTCATTTAAGTTCTTACTTTGTACACAGATACACAGTATAGTTCTTCTTCTTCTGTTGCAGACAGTCCACACACTCTGTACTGTAGGGCAGGCAGGCGCAGGCAGGCTCCTCGTGTCTTGTCCTTTTTTTTTTACTTGCATACAGCTCCTCGCGAGTCCTCCCTCTCTGTCTCAGTGAGTCACCTCTCAGCCCCGGCGTGACGTCACACGGCGCACGCCGGGAATAATCCAATTAGATCCTCGATGGGGGGGGCGAGAGGAAGCTCACAGGAGGAAAGGGAGCCAGGACAGAGGGGCGCAGTCGGCACACAGTAAAGTCAGTGTGCCATAGCCGCTGCCCGCACTGTCTATCACTCAGTAAAAGTGAGTGACAGACAATCCAACTGGTCTGGCGGCCACGGCTGATTGCGCCCCCCCTCCTGTTAAACTTGGTAGCCCCAGGGTCACTGGCCCCTCCCGCCCCTGCCTTGTACCGGCCCTGCCCCACATGATATCTTCTACTGCGCATGCACTGTACCTTTTCAAGCTGGGGTCATGTCGTGACTGGCGGCTCCAGAACTCACAGAGCCAGATTTCGTGGCCCCAGAAGGAAGAGGGGTGAAGAATGGATGCTCGCTGCCAGCAAGGAAGACGGGGACATTGCGGGCTTCTCCTGCAGGTAAGTGACACATAATGATCTACTATGCGATGCGTAGTAGCCCATTATGCTTTACCTTTGCAGGGGAACAAAGAGGAAGCAACACCAATCTGAAGTTATTTCCTCTTTAAAGGAGTTGTGAACCCTCAAGGTTTTTTTACCTGAATGCATTCTATGCATTAAGGTGAAAACCCTCCTCTGATACAACAGCCCCCCAGAGATCCCCTTTTATATACCTTAACCCTGTTTTTCCACCAACTGGGACAAGCACGCTAGTTCCAGCCGGTATCTTGGGTCCTTATTGGATAGATTGATAGCAGCGCAGCCATTGGCTCCCGCTGCTGTCAATCAAATCTAATGACGCGGGAGTCGGGGGCAGGGCCGAGTTCTGCTGTCTGTGTCAATAGACGCAGCAGCAGGACATGGGAACATGCCCACACGATTGCCCAGAGGGAGAGCGGCTCTACAACGGGGCACTTGAGAAGAGGAGGAGCCAGGAGCACCGCTGAGGGATCCCAGAAGAGGAGGATCGGTGCCGTTCTGTGCAAAACCAACTGCACAGAGTAGGTAATGTTAAATCAGGTTAGGGAGTCTCCAAATCAAGACCTTTTTCTAATGAGACAGTGAGCCCAAATCGATAAAAAGGAAACAGTGCTTTTATTCCATACAGTTCAGTGGAGAGACGCAACACAGTTCTTGGCAACATAAGCGAGTAAAAGTGAAAGTGTTTCAGAGGTTACATCTACAGGCTATACAATTTTATACATGTAGCGCCCCTGTACTTTTTAAGTACGGACGCTGTTTAAATTTAGAGGGGGGTGAGAGAGTTACACAGCTCTCATCCATATGATTTATGTTAGTTTAGTGCTGTGCCGTTTCATCCTGTGTTCCAGAGATACCTTACCATCTTGGAACGACAGGTGGCAGCAGTGGAGACCAGCGAGAGCGCCTTCTTGCCAGCAGCCAATCAGAGGAGGTTTTCTCCTGCGGGGCATGCTGGGGAGGGTACTTCTTTAATGGCACCATCTTGGCATCGGGAGTTCAAGGTTGTATCCAGGTGCGGCACCCACCTTTAGGGTGTGCGCACATCACAGGCCCTGGCGTTATGACCTACCGGGCTGGGGCGCATGTGCTACGTGGAGTCCCTGACTCTGGGCCCTCATGGCCCGGAGCAACTAAAGCTGCAGAGAGGCCCTAGTGACTTATTGGGTCCTCACTTCTAAGAGAAGATCCCAAGCGAGTTACGCTGATCGGTGGGGTGTCAGTCTGAGGAGAGCCCGGAGGCAGGCGATCCAATAAGGAGCAGACAAGCCATTGGGGATCAAGGTGACCAGACACTGGGAGTTTGTTCTATGGCAACCTGTCCGTCGATCACCCAAAATCAAGACCTACCTGAAGACAATTCAGGCAAACTACTTTACTGAGAAGGAATCGCTCCACCAAGTTACGTTCCAGAGCAAAGGCCTGTGGCAGAGGTACCACTCCTATTCTTTTGAGCCAAGTCTGTGGCAGAGGCTTGCTTCCTTCTCAGGGTTCCGAGTTATATTCCAGCTGCCAGTTCTGTGTGAGAGACTGTCCGGGTACACTACACCCACTCCGGCTGGGGTGGCGACGAAGCAAAAGGTATCATTGAAGCAGGACTGCTTCTGTACATAGTTAAGGCCTGAACCTGCAACTTCTTATTTCATCACCTTCCTCTATCCACCTGAAGTTACCTGTTGCCGTGTTGGCATAAGAATAAAAGCACAGAAAACGACACCTTGCTGTTTAGACATTCTGGGCCAGATTCTCAGCGGCGATACGACGGAGTATCTCAGATACCCCGTTGTATCGCTGTTTTTTTTGCCTCGTATCTATGCGCATGATGCTTATCATCACTTTGCCATAGATACGCTTCAACATCCGACAAGTGTACAACCATTACACTTGCGGATCGTAGTTGTAATGACAACTCTGGCCACTAGGTGGCCTTTACCTAGTTTTCTCATTTGCATATGCAATTGAGGCTAGTACGCCGATTCCTGAACGCTTTTACGCCGCCCCGTCGTCGCGTACGTCGTTTTTGTCTGCGTAAGGTTACCCCAGCTTCTATGTGGAGTAACCTTACAAAGTTCCGTCGGATGCCGTCGGGTGCCGTCGGATGCCATGTTAAGTATGGCGTCGGGTCAGCGTCGGCTTTTTCCGTCGCTTACGTCGTTTTACTAACTCGTTTGCGAATAGGGCATTGCGTAAGTGACGATCACGTCGTTTTGACGCCGGTTTCAACGACGCTTTCCGACGTGAGCTGGAGCATGCGCACTGGGCTTTTTCCCCGGCCGGCGCATGCGCAGTTCGTTCGACGGGGGGGCGCGCTTAATTTAAATACAGGCCGCCTCATTTGAATTACGCCGGCTTACGCTGGGCCATTTTCGCTACGCCAAGGCAAACGACGGAGCAAATGGTTAGAGAATACGGCACCTGCTCTAGTACGATGCGGCGGCGTAGTAAAAATGGCTTACGATACGCAAGCGAAATTCTATGAGAATCTGGCCCTTTATCATTGCTCACATCATCTACTTTTCATCATACCCCTAGACATGCTACAGAGGTAACACGCCGGTCCCAAATCTAACCAGCGGCTCCTTCGGGGGTATCGCTATATACATATGAATATACATAAGAACTAGGCGTGTTATAGGTGTGATCGTATAGTTTAGTCCAATCAGCATTCATATCTTCTTAACAGCAAGGGAACAGTTAAGTAGGTGTATACATCATGTGACTGATAGAAAGTGAAAGAAAACATGGGCGCAACCATAACGGTATGGGATCTGACCAGCTAAAGAGAGTAAACTGCTTTTTATCTGGTGGTGAAGGTCATCATAGACTGAAAACTGTGTCTAAAAAGAAGCAAGAAAGTGTATTACAAATTCTTAACCACTTCAGCCCCGGACCATTTGGCTGCCCAAAGACCAGAGCACTTTTTGCGATTCGGCATTGCGTCACTTTAAATGACAGTTGTGTGGTCATGCGGCGTGGCTCCCACTCAAAATTGATGCCCTTTTTTCCCACAAATAGAGCTTTCTTTTGGTGGTATTGGATCACCTCTGCGGTTTTAATTTTTTTCGCTATAAACAAGAATAGAGAGATAATTTTGAAAAAAATTCTAAATGTTTTACTTTTTGCTATAATAAATATACCCCCCCCCCCAAAAAAATAAAAAATATATATATATATATATATATATTTTATATATATATATATATATATATATATATATATATATATATATATATATATATATTAGGGCTGTGCAAATTAACTTTTAATTAATCGATTAATCTTTAATTATTTTGATCGATTAAAATTCTTTTGATTGGTACTCACCTCTCTGCCGGCTTCTGGGCCTTCAGGGAGTTCCGTCGGAGATCTGGTAACGTCACGGACACCGACGAGGCTTGCCGTGTCCATCTGAAGGGCTCCTTTGCTGTGCCTTCATATCTGCAATGCGGCGGGACCTTACTATCTGCCACACACAAGGGTTGTTACACTTCCCTCTTTCACTTCCCTCTATCAACCTGGGATTCTACAACCATCCACTGGGAGTTGTGATAGTTCCCTTCATGGGACATCTACATGCTGACGGACTGGTGTTAACCCCTCCTCATCTGGATTCAGCAGTGGTATTGTTGTACACATTTTTATACCAGTATCATACTTAGCTACATGTTTTTATGACTGCTTTTGGTACCGTTTGGTATTGGTGAAAAAAATACTGCGCGGGTCTAAAGTGAACCAAAAAATTTGATCGGTAACAAGACCGAACAAACTTAAGGAATAAAAAAAAAAAAAAAAAGGAAGGGTGCTGCTGCAGCAAAAATGTCAGATAAACAAAAGTATGGCAATAAATGTGGTATGCTGCGCTGCTACAAATTAATACATCAATAATTCATAAGTGATATGCATGATGAACAATACACATTAATATAAAAAGTATTAATAAAGAAAAAAACTAACACCAAGTGATCCAGTGTATGTCGTTAAGACATAAGAAAAAAATAAAAATAATGAATAACAGTGTTAGTAAAGTTCATGTGATATCAGTAATTAAACTCCAGAGAAGGTTCCAATGAAAGTTCCAACTTCAGTGAGTTTAAGGAGAAAAAATCCCAGATGAGAAATTGTGTTTCCACAGGACAGAAGAGAGCCTCCACCTCCACCTCTTAATATGAATCTGCTTACCAGATAGAATAAAATCATGAGCATCAAACAGCACGTCTGGCTATATTGCTTGTGCAGATAATCAAGTGGATTCCTGTGTGAACCTCCAGTGTCAGTCTCAAATCAGCTGTATCTCAGGTAGCAATGACTCCCAATATGTAGCCCAGGGATAAAGAAAAGAGGGGATACCAACATAGAGTAGTAACGTTCTATGTAGATTTTAATAAAAAAATTGTTTACACTTACAAAAATGTCGAATCATAGATAGTTTAGCCGGCCGGCTCTCACAATCCGCCCGTCCTTCCGGATGGTAGTGAAGGTAAAAACAATAGTGACGTCAGCACGCCGTTCCTCCCTACGTCGTTTCGTCCAATAGCAGACTTCCTCCAGGGGCACGAGCGCCGTGCTGACTCGCCACCTTTTAATTCGTTGACAACACATTAGGTCCGCCCTTCTCCGATGTCTGGGGATCTTGAATAGCAATCCGCCATCTTAACTGAGGGATCGCTTGCCAATAGTGTGTGTTTGCACGTTGGTGCCTTAAAATTACAGATCTACCTTAATAATAAGGTAATCACATGCAGCAATCAACCTTCTTGAACAAGGGATCGCTTCAGCAAAGGTGGACAGCTACAAACATTTTTTTTAAGAATCCACCTGAAAGTATAAAACCAGCAATATGGAAATGAAAGTTGTAAAGCACATAAATCGGACAGCTGATGTAAGTTCACTCTATACTATCATCCCACATCACTTAGGGATATCCGCTGTGAAATACTATCTTGATGCACTTTCGGATCTGTCAGATTTACAAAAGGATTATCTGATTGAGCTCCTTGAATATGCGGCCAGTCACAATTATTTCTGGTTTGATCATAATTTTTATCGACAAACAAGAGGTGTCGCTATGGGTGCTAAATATGCACCAAGTCTAGCCAATCTTTTTATGGCCAAGTGGGAGGAGGATGCCGTCTACAGTAACCTGAGCCCATATATCAAATTATGGGCCAGGTACATTGACGACATCCTCCTCCTTTGGATTGGTACCAGACCCCAACTGGATGATTTTTTTTCATTTCTGAATAATAACAACAGAGGCATTATTTTAACGTTTGAAGCTAGCCAAGACTCGATCAACTTTCTAGACCTCACTGTCTCAAAGAAGGGGGGAACATTCACAACAAAAACTTATTTCAAAAAGACAGACAGGAATTCCTATATACCAATAGGAAGCTGTCATCATAACAACTGGCTGAAATCTGTCCCCAGAAGTCAACTCATTAGAATGAGAAGGAACTGTACTACTCTAGACGATTATAAGGCTCAAGCTGGCATTCTTGTCAATAGACTGTTGGAAAAGGGATACGACCAAAGAATGCTAGAAACCACTCTAATAGAAGTAGGGGGACTTGATCGCTCTCAACTGTTGGATAGTAGTGATAAGAAAAATCAAGCAGGACCTACAGTCCCGTTTATCACTACATACTCCACTCAGTATTATAAGATCAGGAAAATAATAAAAAAACACTGGCATATACTTGAGAATGACAGAGTTTTAAAAACATTCCTACCTCCAAATCCACAAGTGATCTTTAGGGGTGTACCCTCTCTGAGGGGCAAAATAGCCCCTAATGTGGTTGACCCCCCGGGGAAAAAGGTTTCTTTCTTTCAAAGGGGTATTGTAGGTTACCACCAATGCCGGAGGTGTCAGGTTTGTACGTTAAATAAAATAAAAACGAAAAAAAACACCTCATTTTTTTCAACCAGTACATCCAGGGAGCATAAGATTAAACCTTTTATAACATGTAGTTCTACTGGCATTGTATACCTGCTGCAATGTCCCTGTGGGAAACAGTATATTGGTAGAACCAAACGTCCAATGCAAGTCCGATTGAAGGAACATATTACTAATATCAGAATAGGATTTCCCCAACATTCAGTGTCAGCTCACTATGATCAGCATCATAGTCGAAATCCTGAAGGCACGATATTTTTGGGGATCGACAAATTTGATCCCCATTGGAGGGGTAGCTCCTTAGTTAGAGGACTCTCTAGACTTGAAATGTCCTGGATCTATCGAGTCCGGACATACTTACCATATGGGCTGAACGTTGACACGGACGTTAATGCGTTTATTGATAACAGCTAAACAATTCCTCACATTTTCATAACAGTGTGAACCTGCTGCGATGTCTGGGCAGATCTGATAACCATTTGGATTCTTAATTAGTCCAGTTTTATCCTATTCCTGCATTTTCAGGCATTGTAGCAATTTTTATATTGCTACACTGTTCAACTTTGATGGCCTATATATATTTTTACATATTTTTTATATATTTTTAATTTGTTGAAACCTTATCTCAATTTTAGTTCAATATTTTTATCTTTCATTCTGTAGAATGTACATGATGACAGTCTGATCCCTGGCCCTTTAACAGGTGCTGTTACAGACGTGTCCTTTTTTTCTACATTGGTTTTATCCATCCACAAATAAATACCTATTTCATACATCACCACGAGGTGGTGCTATGTCTCTCTGACATACACCATTTATACTTAAATGAATTGTTTTTGTATTTTTTTCTTTTTCTCCTTTCAGTATATATGGAATGTTTGTTCCTATCCTGTTGCTTTTTGTATGTCCAGATTAATTTCTTTACATATTTTTTCCTCTATCAGTGGGTTAATGTATAATAGTCGGTCATATCCGATTTATGTGCTTTACAACTTTCATTTCCATATTGCTGGTTTTATACTTTCAGGTGGATTCTTAAAAAAATGTTTTGTAGCTGTCCACCTTTGCTGAAGCGATCCCTTGTTCAAGAAGGTTGATTGCTGCATGTGATTACCTTATTATTAAGGTAGATCTGTAATTTTAAGGCACCAACGTGCAAACACACACTATTGGCAAGCGATCCCTCAGTTAAGATGGCGGATTGCTATTCAAGATCCCCAGACATCGGAGAAGGGCGGACCTAATGTGTTGTCAACGAATTAAAAGGTGGCGAGTCAGCACGCCGCTCGTGCCCCTGGAGGAAGTCTGCTATTGGACGAAACGACGTAGGGAGGAACGGCGTGCTGACGTCACTATTGTTTTTACCTTCACTACTACCCGGAAGGACGGGCGGATTGTGAGAGCCGGCCGGCTAAACTATCTATATGCGCCTAATGATTCGACATTTTTGTAAGTGTAAACAAATTTTTTATTAAAATCTACATAGAACGTTACTACTCTATGTTGGTATCCCCTCTTTTCTTTATCCCTGGGCTACATATTGGGAGTCATTGCTACCTGAGATACAGCTGATTTGAGACTGACACTGGAGGTTCACACAGGAATCCACTTGATTATCTGCACAAGCAATATAGCCAGACGTGCTGTTTGATGCTCATGATTTTATTCTATCTGGTAAGCAGATTCATATTAAGAGGTGGAGGTGGAGGCTCTCTTCTGTCCTGTGGAAACACAATTTCTCATCTGGGATTTTTTCTCCTTAAACTCACTGAAGTTGGAACTTTCATTGGAACCTTCTCTGGAGTTTAATTACTGATATCACATGAACTTTACTAACACTGTTATTCATTATTTTGTTTTTTTCTTATGTCTTAACGACATACACTGGATCACTTGGTGTTAGTTTTTTTCTTTATTAATACTTTTTATATTAATGTGTATTGTTCATCATGCATATCACTTATGAATTATTGATGTATTAATTTGTAGCAGCGCAGCATACCACATTTATTACCGTTTGGTATTACTCGCATTATTTACAGTTTATGTAGCTACAATGGCCCAGATTCACGTACATCGGCGCATTATTGGACCGGCGTAGCGCACCACTTTT
Organism: Rana kukunoris; assembly: GCA_029574335.1. Classification (NCBI taxonomy): domain Eukaryota; kingdom Metazoa; phylum Chordata; class Amphibia; order Anura; family Ranidae; genus Rana; species Rana kukunoris. The sequence goes on along the minus strand of CM056060.1, from coordinate 85,634,639 downwards.
CCGTTAGACTTGCGCAATCTAGCCGCATAATCCCGCAATTCACGAAGCTTTTGCGCAAGAGATTGCGCAAGCGTAAGGTTTTTTCCTGAGGCGTAAGGAGGAGTAATACAAATTGGGAGGGACGTGGGCGTGTTACATTGAAATGAGCCGTGACCCCATGCAAATGAAGGGCCGGCCGACTCGCGCATGCGCGCGTGAAGGAAACCATGTCAGCTCCGTTGTGCGCATGCTCACAACTCGGGAGCGGCGCAATCAGTGAAATTGGAAATGGACTAGGGCAACTTTATGAACTACGCAGACAGCATAAATAGACAGACACAAATGCACTTCCTTTGCAAAAATACATCCCTCTGTATCCCTCCCTCTACAGCAAGGTGCTTTTGTTTGTTTGTGACGTGTCTTTGAGATATTTGAGGACTGTTTTGCAGAGTGATTTTTGTCTTTTATGTGTTTTCTTTGTTGTTATTTTGTTTAAATTATATTTTTGCTGGGCATTTTTTATTTTTGCTCGTCATTTATTTAATTTTTTTGGTTCTGTTTGTGTATGATTTTGGAATGTGGGGGTGATATTCCTGCGGGAAAAGGGGTGTCACCCTCATTTGTGGTGGAGAAGTGATCGCCAGGTCTGTGTGAATGGTGTATGAATGTACAGTGACATAATTGGAGCCGTGGCATGGCGTTGCAGCTCACAAGTCCTGCATGGTGGACTGGTGCCAATCCAATGTGATGAGGATGTGGGGTGTGTGTGCTAGGGACCACAGTGGTGTGCATGCATGCATTCTCATTGTGCCATGATTAATGTGTGTGTTTAACGTGCAAAGATGCATAATGTGAGCTGCCATGAGATGGGGTCATGAGATGGGGTACCAGTGCATATGCAGAGTCACCTTGAAGGGAAAAGACAGGAGGATGTTAGTCATGCATGTGCCACTTGTGAGGTGTGCATCACGGGAGGGGATAGTCATGCCTGCCACCCATGTCACTCACCAACCAGCCAGCTGTCCCCATACATGTTCTGTTCAAAATCTGTGGGGATGGGGCTCTGATTGTATATGTAGCTGTCATGGGTGTCATGGGTAGTGTCATGTGTTGGGCTGCTGATGTCCTCCTGCAGGGTTGTGGTAATTCCAGGATGGCATGAGGGGTGAATCTGAAGATGCGAGACACCTCAGAATCACTCATGCCATAGATGTCTATGCGTGTGTGATATATCAAGTGAAGAGTGAGGGGCTTGTATCAGATAAGAATATTGTATTAGATTAATTTAAATTGTAAATTTTATATAAGCAAATAAAAAAAACAAAAAAACATCTCCCGTGCCCTCCTTAGTGCCATCCTCCGTGCCCTCCTCCTTCTTTGTTCATCTAAAGTCAGTAGTATAGCTATGCGCGACGATGCCCCTGGCATGTTGGCATACAGATTGTTGGGCAACACGTGTGACTGCTGAACTCCTCACTAACAGTGTTGCTTTATCTGACAATTAGACTTTTTTTCAAAATTTAGACCAGCTTTTAGGTCCTCTAACTTTAGACAGAACATTTTGCAGTTGCGCAGCCTGCGCAGCAACTGCGTTTTTTTGTGAATCCCCGTAACTCCCTCATTAGCATATTTGACTAGCAAATCAATGGTGTGTCTAGCGCAGTTTTGCGCGAAGGGAAGCGAATGTCTAATTCAATTACGCCGGACCAAAAAACGTAGATTTCTGGCGTATATTGTTTTGTGAATCGCGTCCAACTATACGCACGCGCACATTTAGACTTACGCACGCGCAACAGCAGTTGCGCAGGCGTAATCGCTCTGTGAATCTGGGCCAATGATTTTATCTCCAGTGCAATATTTATTTTGTTACCTACTTGAAGACTATGAAAGTTTTAATGTTATTCCCATCGAGCGCTGCCTTTTGTGTGTTTTTTGTATCCTGCTATCCATTTTCCAGTTGTTGGTAGCTGCACTGGGAATCAGCCTGCAAGGAGATCAGCTAAAAGTAGTTGGATCTGTTTGTGCGTTATAATTAATCGGAATTAGTCGATTAATCGATTAAAAAACAAAACGATTTATCGAACACAAAAATTTTGATCAGTAACAGCCCTAATATATATATATACACATACATACATATATATATATAAATTCCCTAGTTTAAGCCGATACGTATTCTTCTACATATTTTTGGTAAAAATCGCAATAAGCGTTTATTGATTGGTTTGCATCTACAAAATAGGGGATAGTTTTATGCCATTTTTGTTAATATTTAATTTTTTACTAGTAACGGTGGCGATCAACGATTTTTATCGTGACTGCGACATTATGGCGGACACATCGGACACTTTTGACGCCATTTTGGGACCATTGTCATTTTATACAGCGATCAGTGCTATAAAAATGCATTGATTACTGTGTAAATGACACTGGCAGTGAAAGGGTTAACCAGTAGGGGGCGCTAAAGGGGTTAAGTGTGTCCTAGGGATGTGTTCTAACTGTGGGGGGATGGGCTGTATGTGACACGACACTGATCACCGCTCCTGATTACAGGGAGCGGTGATCAGTGTCTTGTCACTAGGCAGAATGGGGAAATGCTTGTTTACATCAGCATTCCCCTGTTCTTCCTCTCCGTGAGACGATCATGGGACTATCGGCGGACATCGAGTCACGGAGAATGCGGCGCGCGCACACCCACAATGCCGAATCTTAAAGGGGATGTACCTGTACACCCAGATGCCCAGCCGAGCCATTGTGCCGACGTATATAATCGTGCACTGGTCGGCAAGTGGTTAAAGTGATCATCTCTAAATATATTGTGGGAATGCGACCCTAGGTCACGGTGTGCATTAGCACCTTCAACATGATAATTGCACACCTGTGGGCTGGGTTTATATTCCCCTCATGAAGAGAGCTCAGGGCTTGCACTTGGAACAGCTCCACCCTACAGGTAGGTGGTCTGGTGTAGGAGTCGGGAGGGCTTTCAGGTGGAGATTAGACATGTGCACAGCAAATTTTTTCGTTTATTTCTGTTTCGTTTCTGTTCGTTTATCGTGATTCGTAATGAGTCGTAGTTTCGTAAGACGTTAGTTATCGTATTCGTACTCTTTAGTATTTTCGTAACACTTGTTTTTCCGTTTACGTTTTTTTATGTTAGTTTATTTTTCGTAGATTCGAGATTAGTATTTTCGTTAAATTTTGTATTCTGCCTCGTTCGTATTTTTACAATGAATTTATTCGTTCATTCGTTTTTACGTTGGTTTATTTTTCGTTGTTTTGATATTCGTATTTACATTATATTTTCATCATGCCGCGTTCGTATTTTCGTAAGAAATAATCTTCGTTGCTTTATGATCATTCGTATTTTTGTGTCTAATTTCATTTGATTGTAACAACGTTCTTTTGTAGATTTTATTGCATTCGTAATTCTGTTAAAATACATTTTACGTTTATTCGACACACTACTCGTCGTAATTTTGTAAATCGTACTTTACTGCGATTGACTTGACCGATCCACAAAACCGCTGCAACCTACCCAAACACACCCTATCTGCAGTCTAACACAGATAAAGACACACGGTCAAGGAGCCACTAGGTAATAAGAAGAAAGAAGCTCATTGGGGGGAAGGAACAAACCTCTTCAGGGTAAGGGACAGTGCTGAGTGGCTATTGGTCACAGTACTAATGAAAGTGAATTTGCATTATTTTGTATAATTGTTGTTTTCATTTCCGTTTTCCGAAGATTCGTAATTTATTTTTCGTTAGTTTTGTTTTTCGTTTTTTATTCTTTGTTCGGCTTTTCGGTTGTTTTCTTTTCGTAAGTTTGCATTTTCGTTTATTTTTCGTAATCATGATTTTTTTTTTGGGTGTTCGGTATTTTCGTTATTTCTATGTTTTCGTTTCTTTTTTCTTTCGTTGTGTGGTTCTTTTACATTTAGTAGTTTCGTATCTTCGTAGTTTTCCATATTCGTTCATTTTGGAAATATCGTTATTCGTTATTATTTGCGCTAAAACTTTCGTTCATTCGTAGGTTAACGAATCAACGAAAATAACGAATAATGACGGAAAACGTATTCGTAACTTAAAAAATTGCACATGTCTAGTGGAGATTGCTCCACAAGAGAGAGACTAAGCAAGTATGCTGTAGGAGGGAGTTTAATTAAGAGTGAGTGAGCCTAGAGCTTGAAGTTTCTGTTATACCATGATGGTGGAACCCCCCTGCGAGGGAAGATTTTCTGTGAAGTTTGTGCTGTTTAACCACTTGACTACTGGGCACTTAAACACCCTTAAAGCGGATCTCCACCCTAAAGTGAAGATCCGCTGATCGGAACCCTCCTCCCCTCCGGTGTCACATTTGACACCTTTCAGGGGAGGGGTATCTGCACCCACTTCCGACCCGCAGTCTCGGGCAAAAGTCGAGTTTTTCCCGTTGTGTGCTGGGAACTCTCGGCTCCCAGCACACAGCGGGAGCCAATCGGCGGGCGCATGCGTGACTCGCGCATGCGCCGTAGGGAACCGGGCAGTGAAGCCGCAGCTCTTCACTTCCTGGTTCCCTCACTGTGGATGGAGGGGGGAGCAACGCTCGTCCTCTGCTGCGGACGCCGCTGGACTCCAGGACAGGTAAGTGTCCTATTTTTAAAAGTCAGCAGCTGCAGTCTTTGTAGCTGCTGGCTTTTAAAAAACATTTTAATGGGCCATCCGCTTTAATAACCAGACCATATTTCAGCTTTCGGTGCTCTCACAGTTTGAATGACAATAACTCAGTCATACAACACTGTATCCAAATGAAATTTTTGTCCTTTTTTTCCCACAAATAGAGCTTTCTTTTATTGGTATTTGATCACCTCTGCGTTTTTTTTTTGCTATAAATGAAAAAAGAACAAAATTTTGCAAAAAAATAATAACTTAATTTCTATTATAAAATTTTGCAAAAAAGTTATTTTTCTTCATAAATTTGGCCTAAAATGTATACTGCTACATATCTTTGGTAAAAAAAAAAATTTTGGATATTATTTAGTCTGGGTGAAAGTCTACAAGCTATGGTACCAATTACTGAAAATTGATCAATTTCATCACACCTGATGTACTGACAGCCTCTCTCATTTCTTGAGACCCTAACATGCCAGAAAAGTACAAATACCCCCCAAATGACCCCTTTTTGGAAAGAAGACATTCCAAGGTATTTAGAAAGAGGCCTGGTGAGTTTGTGAAAATTGTAATTTTTTCCCACAATTCTTTGCAAAATCAAGATTTTTTTTTTCATCAAATGTTCATATTATTAGGTTATTTCTCACACACAGCATATGCATACCACAAATTACACCCCAAAACACATTCTGCTATTCCTCCCGAGTATAGCGATACCACATGTGTGAGACTTTTACACAGCGTGGCCACATACAGAGGCCCAACATGCAGGGAGCACCCAGGCCAATTCTGAAATTTCTCTCCTACATGTAAATATCATCATTTATTTGCTAGAAAATTACATAGAACCCCAAAACATTATATAAAGATACCTCACATGTGTGGTTTGAACACCGTTTTCATATGTGGGCTGGACTTGCGTATGCGGTCGCTTCTGCATGCGAGCTCACGGGGACAGGGGCGCTGTATGCCCAGAGTATTGCCCAGAGTATTGCAGCAGGGATGGCTGAGCAGGGAGGGATGGATGGATGGATCTGTGACTACATTTGTCACAGATCCAGCCCACAGCACTGCCGCTGCCATCCGCTCCCTCCCCTCTCCTCTCACACTGTACCGATCGGTACAGAGAGAGGAGTGAGGAACCGGCGTCAGCACATGATGCCGGTTTGTTTACAAGTGATCGCTCCGTCATTGGACGGAGCGATCACATGGTAAACCGCCGCTATCAGCGGTGATTTACCGTGATTTGTGATGCGCCGGGTCCTCTGGACCCGGCGGTCACGGATGCTCCCGTGTGCGCGCCTCAGGGGGCGCGCGGGAGCGCGATTCTAAGAAGCCGTTAATTAACGGCCACTTAGAGTTAAGCAACCACCCTGTAGACGTACTTTCTCTATAGGGCGGTTGCAAAGTGGTTAAATTAAATTGCCACTCCCTTAAAAATACAGTCTGGACTGACTGGTGTTCCTTAAAACGCATACGCCACCAGAGCTTAATCACCCTGGATTGTTACAGTATATATAACTCAACTCATTATCAGACCTCTAGAATTCTACTCAGTAAGTACGAAATGTTTGTTTTTAAAAAAAAGAAACAAGACTTTTACATATCCTTTAACGGTTACTCGCCACCAGTTGACCCACCCAACTCCTACCCTGCCCCGCCCCTAAACACGTCCTCACAAAGTATCTCATGAAATTACACTTAAATGTTTTATGCAGAATTAAGTTACAAAAATAAATATGAACAACAACTTTATCAGTGTCCATCAGTGCAGCCTCACGAGTGCCCATTAATGGAGGCTCATCTGTGCTCATCAATGCAGCCTCATCTGTGCCCATCAATGCAGACTGACCTGTGCCCATCAATACAGCATGACCAGTGCCTATCAATGCAGCCTCATCTGTTCCAATCTATTCAGTCTCACTTGTGCCCAATAATGCAGCGTGATCAGTGCCCACCAATGCAGCTTCACCTGTGCCCAGCAATTTAGCATGACCAGTGCCCATCAATGGAGCATCACCTGTGCCCATCATTGGAGTATGACCAGTGCCCACCACTGCAGCCTCCTCTGTGTCCATCATTGCAGCATGACCAGTGCCCACTAATACAACCTCACTGGTGCCCATCATTGCAGCATGACCAGTGCCTACCAATGCAGCCTTTACTGTGCCTATGATTGCAGCGAGAGCTGTGCCTATCATTGCAGCATGACCATTGCCCACCAATGCATCCTCACCTGTGTCCATTGCAGAATGACCTGTGGCCATTATTGCAGTGTGACCAGTGCCCACCAATGCAGCATCACCTGTGCCCATCATTGCAGCGTAACCTGTGCCTATTATTGCTGCCTTGCTTGTGCCCATTATTGCAGCGTGACCTGTGTAGAGGAAGAGGTTGGCCGGATCATCACAGAGCGGGGATTGCCTGCTGTAACAGCTTTCATTCGAATTGCCGTCCGCTCGCGGTCACACACAGTCCCACCTCCTGACCCATTGCTAATGATAGACAGAACACCGATCCAATGCCAGGATGTGCTCTGTCTGTTACAGGCTCCAGGTCAGGAGGCAGGACTGTGAATGAATGAATGAATGAAGAACTTGTATAGCGCAGCACATGCGAAATAAATCGCCTCTGGGCGCTTGTTGTTCCTTTCTCTTTTGAGATCAAAAGAGATGAGTCTTAATCTTTCTCCTGAAGACCAAGTAGTTCTCCTCCAGTCGAATGCTGGCTGGTAAGGCGTTCCATAGTCTGGGACCTTGGACAGCGAATCTCCTGTCTCCTTTGGACTTGTATCTGGCTTTCGGTATCTGAAGCCGATTTTGATTATTGGATCGTAGAATACGATTGGGATTGTACATTTTTAATTTTTCGCATAGATAATGGGGAGCATTCCCATGGATACATCTATGCGTTAGACAGAGTGCTTTAAAGGTGATTCTGTCTTTGACTGGTAGCCAGTGAAGGGATCTCAACGAGGGTGAGATTGATTCCCAGGGTTTTTTCCCAGTCACAAGTCTGGCGGCCGTATTTTGAACGACTTGAAGACGAGCGATTTGGTACTTGGGAAGTCCGAGGTAAAGGGCATTTGCATAGTCCAATCTGGAGTTTACAATCGCTCCCACCACGACCGCTATGTCTTTCTTGGGAATAAAAGGCGTGAGTCTGCGTAGTAGGCGCAGCAGATAGTGAGATCCGCTGACTACTGCCCCTATTTGTGCGTTCATTGTCATGTCGGAGTCAAAGATGACCCCAAGACTTTTGACTTTGGCGCTAGGGGTGATGACTTTGCCCAGAATGGGCGGGGGGATCCAGGTTGTTATCGATTGATTGCTACGCTTGGCGTGAAACAGAAGAAGTTCTGTTTTTGCTCCGTTGAGTTTGAGATAACTCTTTGTCATCCAGTCCTCAATCACAGAGAGGCATGTCTCTAGATTGAGGTGGTGATCCTTTTTATTGCAAATGCGGAAGTACAGTTGCGTGTCGTCTGCGTAAGAGTGATATAGCAGTTTTTGGCTGCTGATGATTTCAAAAAGAGGACGCAGATAGATGTTAAATAACATCGGCGACAGGGGAGATCCCTGAGGGACCCCGCACGATAATGTGCGTTGTTCCGAAGTGAATGGTCCTAACTTAACTATTTGCGATCGGTTTTCCACAAAAGAGAAGAACCAGGATAGATCGCTTTCTGCGACTTTGGCTATTTTAGCCAGCCGGGTCAATAACAGCTTGTGATCAACTGTATCAAAGGCTGCGCTTAGGTCCAGCAGAACCAGAAGAGAAGATTCTCCTTCGTCTGCGGCCTCCAGAACGTCGTCCCATATCTTAAGCAATGCTGTTTCCGTCCCGTGTCCGGGACGGAAGCCCGATTGCAATGGGTCGAGTAAATTGTGGGTATCTAGATGCTGTTGCAGCTGCTGTACCACTGCCTTCTCCATTACCTTGGAGAGAACATTTAGGCCTGTTATGGGGCGCCAGTTAAGTGGATCCTTAGGATCCAGGGTGGCTTTCTTCAAGATGGGTTGAATGAAGCCCTCCTTCAGCTGAGAGGGCATTTTGCCCTCCCTGAAGGATTGGTTAATAAGCTGCGTGACAGGAGGTGCCAGGATGTCGGCGCATTCCTTCAGCAGTTTGGTGGGGATAATATCATTTGGCGCAGTGCTGTTGCGCAGAGTGCCGATGATATTTTTAGTGGTCTGAATGGAGATGGGTTTCAGCGTGAACTCACCAAACTGTGGTGAATTGCTGCCGGTGCTGTGTAAATGACTACGGGGGGGGGGGCTGGGAGAGCAATTGTTCTGCTGAATGCTTTGCCGGATTGCCTCAATTTTGTTAATGAAGCAATCCGATAACTCATCGCAAAATTCTTGTGTATCCAAGTTGGGGGCTAGAAGGCATCCTGGATTCATGGTCTGAGTGACCAGCTTGAAGAGTTCGCGGGGGCGGTTTAGGGCACCGTTGATAGCCTCAGAAAAATAGTTTTTCTTGGCTTCGAAGATTTGTTTGTAGTATTTTCTGGTTATTGCCTTGTAAATCGCGAGGTTCTCATCTGAAGGGTTTCTTTTCCAGGCTGCTTCTGCCCTTCTACGCTCTTGCTTCAGTAACGCCAGCTGGTTGTTGAACCAGCCGGAGTTGTTTTTCCTGATCTGGGTCTTTCGTTTCGGCGCTATCAAGTCAGCTGACTGCAATAGTGCTGTGTTTATGGCCTCTAGTGTTTCTTCCGCTGTTTGGTGCGGCTGAATTGTGTTTATTTTTCCCCCTAACGTGGCTTTGAAGAGTTCCGAATGGAGCTTCCTCTGACATCTGGTCCAGTGTGTTGTCACTGGATTTGATGTTTTTGTTAAGGGGGGGAATTCGGAAATAATGAATTTAATTGCATGGTGATCTGTCCATGGCAAAGGTTCATTTTCCAAGATTTTTATTTCCAGATCTTGTCTGAAAATAAGATCGAGCGTATGACCGGAAGCATGTGTGGGCCCACATACTAGTTGCTGAAGCCCTAATCCTTCCAGGTGGTCGATGCAGGCGTCGGCAATGGGGTCTTGCGGGGAGTTGGCCCAAAGGTTGAAATCCCCGAGCAGCAAAAGGTGTTTGCTATTCAGGGTATAAGTGGAGACAAAGTCCGTCAAAGATGGGAGCAGCTGCGACTTGGGGCCAGGTGGCCTATAGCAGAGTAGAATCCGGACGGTCTGTGTGTGACCGTGAGCGGATGGTAATTGAAGTGAAATCTGTTACAGTGGGCAATCCCTGCTCAGTGATGATCCGACCATCTTGTCTCTTCCTCCCCTCTCTCTTCCTCTGGGCGATCGCTGGGAGAACGGCTCCCAATCAACCCTGCCTGCTGGTGGTGCTCTCCTCGACTGTGAGGCAGTCCATGCTCGCCAGAAATCATTGTGGAAAATTTAGGGGTGCTGGCTGGGAGGGGGTTAACATCTAGGGGCAATCAAGGGTTCCTTACTGGGCACTTAAACCCCCTTCCTGCCCAGACCAATTTTCAGCGCTGACTAATTTTTAATGACAATTGCGCGGTCATACAACACTGTACCCAAATTATATTTTTATCATTTTTTTTCCCCACAAATAGAGCTTTCTTTTGCTGGTATTTGATCACCTCTGCGGTTTTCATTTTTTGCACTCTAAAACAAAAAAATACAGAAAATTTAGAAAAAAACACAATACTTTTTTACTTTTTGCTATAATAATATCCCAATTTCTTATAAAAAAAAGTTTTTTCCTCAGTTTAGGCCGATTTGTATTCTTCTACATATTTTTGGTAAAAAACAACACAATAAGCATTTATTAATTGGTTTGCGCAAAAGTTATAGCGCCTACAAAATAGGGGATAGAGTTATGATTTTTTTTTTTTACTAGTAATTGCGGCAATCTGCGATTTTTGACAGGCCTGCGATATTGTGGCGTACATATCGGACACTTTTGACACTATTTTCGGACCATTCACATTTATACAGCGAACAGTGCTATAAATATGCACTGTTACTGTATAAATGTGACGGGCAGGGAAGGGGTTAACACTAGGGGGCGATCAAGGGGTTAAATGTGTATCCTGGGAGTGATTCTTACTGTGGGGGAGGTGACCGATCTTTATTCCCATATACAAGGGACACAGTCATATCGGTCTCCTCTCTCCCTGACAGGCCGTGGAGCTCTGTGTTTACACACAGAGCTCCAAGTCTTGCCTCTGTAACTGCCGATCGCGAGAACCTGGCGGACATCGTGGCCGCCAGACACGCGCATCGGCACCACGTGACATGGTGGGCAAAGCTTTTCCCCACAACACAGAGTTCCCTTCCCTGAATGATGCAGCCTATCAGTGGGTGCCAGTAATCAATCATTGGCACCTGAACCAATCACAGCACAGCCAGGGCGGAGCCCCCTACCCAAAAGTGCTGATCAAGTATCGGATATATTACCTAGGGCAGAGCGGCCATCCTGCTGCAATATAACTGTGTGGGGCTGTTGGCAAATGGTTAAAGGGGTGTTCCAGCCTTGTTTTATGTTTATTAAAAGTCAGCAGCTACAACAAGTGTGGCTGCTGGCTTTTAATTAACAATCACTTACCTGCTCCAGCATTCCAGCGACGCGCCGGCCGGGGCTCCGCTCCTCTCCCCCCCTCCCCGGCCGGCGTCCTCATCGTAACTGTGGGCACCCGGCCGTGACAGCAATTGGCTTCACGGCCAGGCACCCACTGCGCATGCCCGTCGCTGATTGGACAGGCGATCGCATGGGACCTGTCATGTGTCCCATGTGATCGCCTACAGGGAGGGGCTGCTGTAGGCGATTAAGCTTAATCGTCTAACCAGCCCCTCGGCGGAAGGAGGAAGTTGGACAGGAAGTCCCACTCCTCCTGAAGCCCCCACTTCCCCCCCCAAAAAAATTACATGCCAAATGTGGCATGTAAGGGGGTGAGGAGTGGGATAAGCGGAAGTTCCATTTTTGGGTGGAACTCCGCTTTAAGAACCTGTCACTTTCACGGCGAGAGGTTATTAAAGTGACAATAGTAAGAACTACCTGAATTTTCTGCCTGTGTCAGCAATAATACCAAAATTGCTGCAAATGCTTGCCTAAATTAGGTGCAGGTAGGAGTTACCACCAGAAAAGTTTTCTAAGAGCTTTATGGAATTCCTCTGTGTGTTTTGTGTTCTTATGTCTATGGCTATAATAAATCAGGAGCACAGCAGCAGAGTTGAACTGTTTTCTTGATAGCATTAGGAGTTCAGACCTATTGACAATCCACCCTTCTGTACACTTTGTCCAGCACAGGTAGGGTTATGATGGAGTGGTCCCTGCATTTCTTGGTTTGGTACAATGCTAATGGCTGAAGGCTGCTGCATTTTTAATACATGTTTTATTACTAACGAGGTCTAAAAATCTGACTGGAAAATGAATCAGCATTCCAGTAACACGCCGTCCTGTAATTGCTTTAAAAAATGTCTTTCATAAACAGTGACTAGTTGCTGCATAGCCTGCAGGAATTTCAGAGAAGAAATATTGTAGTATGCGCACTTTCAGCAAATTCATTATTAACCCCAAAATGTAGAGCTTACCATATATGCTCGAGTATAAGCCGACCCGAATATAAGCCGAGGACCAGGGGCGTCGTTAGGCCCGGGCTTAGGAGGCTGGAGCCCTGAATGGGTCCCCGTAAAGCCCCGAATCCTGGGCATTTAGCTAGCCGTTGCTAGCCCCGAGTCCTGCCAAGTGCGATCGCAGGCTGCTGGTCCCGTCTTCTGGAGCCCAACGCCTATGATGGACGTCCCACTGATCCAATGCCGAGACCGCAGGACCTGTGATGTCCATCATAGGCGCCGCAAGCTTAGAAGGTGGGAATTACAATGCCGCCCAGCACGCCACCCCCACTCCCTGCTTGGTTCGTCCGGCGGCTCTCCACCGCATGGCACGGCTCCTGAGCCTCCCATCATGGGCGCACCATGTGAGTTTGCCGGTTGGCCACCCGTGAGCCCCCGAATACACCAGTGAGTCCCTGTGAGACCTTGTGGGACACGTGAGTAAAATTGGAACAGCTCATGCCAGTCGTTTTTAGCCTAATGCCGCGTACACACGGTCGTTTTTTGCGATGAAAAAAAACGACGTTTTTTAAAACGTCATTTAAATTGATCGTGTGTGGGCAAAACGTAGTTTTTTGTCTTCAAAAAAACGACCAAAAAAAAATTCCAACATGCTTGAATTTTTTGTGTCGTTTTTCAAAACGTCGTTTTTTGTTTCACAAAAAGTCACCGTGTGTAGCAAAAACGTCTTTTAAAACGACGTTTTTCAACCCGCGCATGCCCAGAAGCTAGTTATGAAGCGAGCTTCAATGGAAAAGAGTGGTGAACGTAACCTCGCTTTTTGTGAAAAAACGATGGTGTGTATGCAAAATTGTCTTTGAAAAGTGACGTTTTAAAAACGTCGTTTTTTACTTCACAGAAAACGTCGTTTTTTTTCATCGCAAAAAACGACCGTGTGTACGCGGCATAAGAGAGGATGCTCTGCAATAAAATGGATTTGTCATTTTCTGTTTAATTACTGAAGTGTCTGATTTTCCCTATTCTTTTATGCTTTTTGTGTTTATACATTCACATGTTTGGCACAGTTACCTTTATGTCACTGTTTTTTTTTACTCAATTTTTATCCACTTAAATTTATTAGCGCAGCTTGTTTTTTCTAATTTCTTGTATTTGTGTAGTATAACACTTTAGTTGCTTGCTAGTTATCCATTGAACAAGCGCAGTTTTCTTTTCCCCTTTCCAAATACTAGGCCAGATAAATTTTACTGATAAGAATTTAAATTAAAACAGAGTAAGATTGTCCCTGGTCCCGATCCCAGTGTCTGAAAACTGCATATGGAGAAGATTTAGCAATAAACAACTTTGGCATGCCAGCTGTGATGAAGCTACAAATATCATCATATCTCCCTTAGGAGTTACACTTGTGGTTGGTAGAATCTTGCCATGCCTCTTGGGGCTTATAGTTCCACAAAATCTGGAGTGCTGAGGATTTAGGGGAGTAGACAATAACCACTAGGGCCCCCTAAACCTGTATACCTATTGTGACAGTATGAGATGCTGTCGCTGTAAAATTGATCATTTAAAGCACACCGGGTTTGCACATTGGCTCAGTGTAGGACAGCAGAGCATAGATGTGGCGGGTTTTGGTATTCCGTCATGGGAGCTCTGTAGTTTGGGGATTTCATAGTGTCTTGGGTGGGATGGGATCTCCAATCCAGTGTCCAGGTTTTGTGGAGGACCAGCAGGGTGTATGCTCAGGTGAGCACAGTCCTAATAATGAAGGTATAGGAATACCTTAGGGCTCCCAATTGGAGACAGCTCCATCCAAGGGAAACAGGAGGGCTCCAGGACTCAAAGAGGCTGCAGGTGGCAGCCAGAGCATGTGTGTGTTTGCAAGAGGCAGTAAACAGTCTGAGAACAAAAGCCTGATTCACACCTATGCAGGTTGCAGTTTGCATATTGCAGGGGCATTTTGCGTTTTTCAATACAAGAGAGGCCCGGAGCAAAACAACAAGCCTTAAGCGTAGGGCAGGGCATGACTGGGTTAACAGAAACCTTTACAAGCCAGGGGGGAGTGGTCATGAGAAGTGCAGTGTGCAGAGGAGGATAGGCTATAAATTCTCCCCCCTCCTTTCCCGGGTAACACAGTCTGGGGAGAAAAGTTTTATCAGGTAGGAATTTTGCTGCTGGGGGATTTTTGGCTCTGCCTGAACTTTCTGGGGTTTGAGCCATGCTGCCCAGCTGCATGTGGGGACTGATTGGCTTGGTGGGGGGTGGCTGCAGTCTGTTTTTGGGGCCGCTCCTCAACCGGGACGGCCACCAGGACTTTTTGCCTGGCGGGGGTGAGTACCCGCGCAATCGCGGGGGGGTACCCATCATTTCGCGGCACCCGCGGGGGGCGGGGCTACCCGCGATTCCGCGGCAACCGTGGGGCGGGGCTACCCGACATTTTGCGGCACCCGCGGGGGGCGGGGCTACCCGCGATTCCGCGGCAACCGCGCGGGGGGGGCGCCACACGCTATTTCGGGGGGGTTATCCAGGAGCCAGCATAGACGGGATGGGTGCCCAGCTCGGGCCACCTCGGGCCCCCTCAGCAAAAGGTACAGCGGCGGGCCCTGTAGGCCCCGCAAGGCATGGGGGGGGGGCTATGGCTCCAAGTCGGCGGCCAGGCCTGGCCCTGCATACTGAGAAGGCTGCTGGTGGTGCAGGAGCCTCGGCGAGGGAGATCGGTCGCAGCGGTGGCTAGTCCCTTGCCATACACGGCTAGCCACCTCCAATCCAGCCCAGAGGTGAGGGGGCGTGTGGGAGTGGAAGACAACGGCAGACGTGAGGCACCCAGAAAAGCGTCGATGAAATCCGTGCACGGGTCCAGAGTGCGCTGAGTGAGCGTTGCCAGCTCTGGGCCCTCGGCCGCCAGGCCCGAGTCGCCTGGTGGGCCATCATCTGAAGGGGACTTCTGGCCCGGAGTTTTCGTTCGGAGGGGGAGTTTGTGCCCAGGACGGAGTTCGCTGCGAGGGAGACAAGTGCTTCGGCTGGTGGGATTTGCTTCCAGGCAGCCCGGTAAGTTGTTTTCATCAATTTCTACTTTGTTACAAAATGCTGGTGTGTTGGTAGAGGGACAGGGGGGGTCCCCGTAGTCGTTTGGTAGTGCCCGCAGTGGCGGGGGGGGGGTAGTGAGGCAAGGCCTAGTGCCAGGGGAAAAAAAGGTGGGAGGGGATGCAGGTGTGCATCGGTTGTTTGTAGGGTTGGTATCGTTGGTTATCCATTGGGGGAGGGGCAATCCCGACGTTGGCCCTGCAGCATCTTGGGTGCCGGTGGCTGGGGCTAGTGACGCTGGGCATTCCAGGTTTAAGGTGTAGGCGGCGGGAGACTCCGCAAAAAGGAGGGATCTGTTCCGGTTGTCGGACGCAAAAGAGGGAAGTGTATACTTGTGATGAGGCACCCCGGGGGTTCACATTTTAAGCAGGAGGTGAGAGAGGAGAGCTGTAAGAGCGAATGTGTAGAGGTATTTGCGCATTTGCCTCTGGAGAAGTTAACCTGGTCATGGTTTAGCCTGAGTCCAAAAAAGGAGGATGAAGCAAAGGAGGTATAGGTTTAGACCCAGGACTTTTTGCGTAGTGGTCGCAGCCGTACTCGATCGGGGCGAGCGTGATCAGTGAGGGAAAACTCTGAACACTGTTCAGGGCTTTTCAGTTAACAGGAGGCGATTAGCGAGGCCTATTGTGTTACGGAGGCACGGGATGGCTCCGTTGCGACGAACTGTTCAGGCAACGCAGGGCGGTGGGACCGGCCATGTAGGTGGAGGGACCGAGGACTTTGGCCTTGGGATGCAGCTAAGGTCGGCCCCACGTACGCACGCAACGTTTTTTTTCAGGGGGGGCGGTGTAACCTTTTCCCCGGGACAGTCGGCCGGACAGAATAAGGGGGTCTGCTGGCAGTGTACTGAGGGTAACTGCAAGTTTGGGGGGTGCTGCCGGTTCAAGCACGAGGTCTCCAGCTGCGGTGGTAACCATCCCTCTTTCCTGGGTTTTTGTGAGCAAGGTACGTCCCGGAGATTTTACGAGTAAGAGGGAGGACTACGGTGATGGTGTAGAGGATGCGACCGTTTCTCGGTAGCACCCCACGGGTCGGTATGTGGCTGGAGTGAACTCCTTGGTCCACTATCGGGTCGACTTCCTCAGCGTTTGCCCGGCTGGGTCGCGTATCTGCGCAGTGTTTTGGCCACTCTGCATTGCGGAGCGATGTGGGGTGCCGCTGGCATCCGAGAAAAGGTAGGGGCCGAAGTCGGTCATGCATTTTTTTTTTGGCATAGTAATTGGCCCGGAGGCAATGGAGTGCAGATTACCATGGGACACACTGGAAAGCCTCACGGCAAAAAATTTGCGAGATATTGGGTTCACAGAAAGTACAAATCTGAGCGCAGCATGCGCTCCTGGGAAAACTTATTTTCGTGTGTCTTATTCTTCCTATGGGGCAAGTCGTTTGCGCGCGCCGCTTGGCAAGCACGGCGGGGGGTTAAGTCTCCCAAACATTTTGTGGGTTTGTGAAGGAACACAAGGAAGACCTGTCGGTTTGTCACTCCGTTTTGGAGTCCTCTAACAGTACGGCTCTGTGGATGTTCGGTCCGGTCAGCAATGTTGACGTGGAACTGTTCACAGATGCGGCCGGGGGTTCGGGCTTTGGTGCATTCTTGCAGGGACAGTGTAGGGTGGGTCCTTTGCCCCAGTCCTGGTGCCAGCAGGGTTCACTAAGAACTTGGTTCGGCTGGAACTGTTTTCCGGTGGTGCTGGCGGTGGAATTATGGGGGTCCTGCCATCCGGTCTGTTTACATGGTGATAATCTGGTACAGGTGTTCAACAGGGTGATGGCTCCTCTCCCCCGGTTATTCGTCTCTTGCGGCACCTGGAGCTGCGCTGTTTCCAGGGGTATACCGGGAGTGGACAAGGTTGTGGCGGACGCCTTGTCCCGGTTTGCAGTGGGGACAGGTTCTGGGTTTGGTGCGTTAGGCAGAGTAGCAAGTGGTCCCCTGTCCAGCGTGTGAGTGGAGGATTCAGTTTGAATCATCTCACAGAAGGTCGGTAAGGTGAGGAAACATGGGCGGCCTAAGAGAAGGTCTGGTTGGTATGGCAGATGCTGGTTCGGGGGGCGGAGATGCAGCTGGCGGGTCCAGAGGTATGGGTCCTGATTCGATATTGTTTGTCCAGGAACATAGAGTCTGGGATGTCACAGTTGGTACTCGATAAGAAAAGTTGTTCAGTCTGGTATTCTCGTTTGAGTGGCTAAGGTGCCTGGAATGTTACTATGGTTTTTGGGTGCGACAAGCGCTCAAGGGATATAGCCAGCAGGAACGACTCGGCGCCCAGTATCGTTACATCTTAAGAGGTGTTATGGGGAATGTGGGGACATTGTGTTTATCCCGGTATGGTGTTGTGTCGTTTCTGCACAGTGTTTTGGTCTGGCAAATATCTTTGGAGCATTCGGGGTGGGCGAGTTAGTTAGCCCCTCCAAGAAACAGTTCAAGGTGACTGCTGAAGTGTGGGGGGCTCATGAAGGGGCCACACTGCTTCTAAGCAGATCCAAAACGGATCAGAGGGGGTGAGGTAAGTCAGTGCAGGTGGTCACTGTTGTGGGTTCAGACCTTTGCCCAGTCGGGCTGGTGGGGAATTCCAGCAGGTACGCCTGAAGGTGGGCGGTTCATTTGGTTACATAAGTAGGGGGCTCCAGGGGCACGGTATCAGTTTGTGGCAGGGTTTGAGCCTAGTGGAGAAAGAATTTCCCTGGTGTTCCCTTAGGATTGGGGCAGCGACAGAGGCTGCACGTGATCGTCTTGATGAGGAAACAGTCAAGGGGATAGGCAGGTGGGAGTCGAAGAGGTTTTGACTAGATGCAGGCCACAATGGTTGGTGGGCCTGGCGTAGGGGTAATTTGGTGGTTGCATCAATGGTTGTATAGGTTGCTTACTGTCTTTCAGGTACAGTGCAAGGATTGGTCTGGATTATGGGCCACTCCTTCGGAGATTGGGGGGGCTTGGAGAGTGTATGTGCGACCGGTGGGTCGACAGCTGGGGGTCACGAGACTGCAGGCTCGTGTACATTGGTTGCGTTTCCCAGGAATGATGTGGAAGTAGAGTGGTATCGGAAGTGCACAGGTTTGCACGTTGGGACCGACCACTGGAGGTACTGGTTCTCCATGTAGGAGAAATTATCTAGGGGGTGAGGTCAATGCTGGGGTCGTGAGGTTCCTGGATACGAGAGTGGTATGATCGGTCATGGTGGCTAGGACATCATAGAGGATGGCCAGACAGTGGGGGGGGGGTGAAAAAGAGCTTGGTGGAAGATGGACAGAGAGGTGGTGGGGGTACTGCGGTTAGTGGTCGTCTCTGAGCCAGCCTGTCGGCTTGAGGCCTATGACCAGGGGTTAGATAACGCAGTGCCAACCAAATGTGGTTTGTAAGTAGAAACGGGGGCCTGGCCGTCAGGCATCTGGGAGTTGGAGGTGTCTACATGAAGATACCTTAGGAGTGATGGAGTTTACTGCACAGATGTTGGTATCGATATGGTGGGGGTTGGGCCCGTAGGATGGGGTACAGCAAGCATTGAGGGTGTGGAGGTGCGCCCAAAGGCAAGGGGTTACCTTTGGGTGCTGGTGGCGGGTGTTTGGACTTTGCAGGAGAAGAAATTACCCCAAATATGGATGCCATTACCCAGAGGTGGTATGGGTTCTGAAGGGGTGTGGTTTCCAGTCTACCAAGGTGTAGCTGGAATGTTGGTTAATGGGGGCACTGCGGTCAGTGGTCGTCTCTGAGCCAGCTTGTCGGCTTGAGGCCTATGACCAGAGGTGAGGTACCGCAGTGCCAATAAAAGGTTATAATGTTAAAAGGTTTTACAAGTCAGTGTTAGTGGTGCCTGCAAAGTCCAGCACTAGTATGAGAAAAACTGTTTTTCTCAGGAATTATATGGTTTATATATGTTATTTATTATTGGATGTTATCTAAAATAAAGGAGGCTGCTACGGCCAGTTTTACTCCAAGTTACAGTGGTGGTCTCATTATTATTAAAGGTTTAAGGGGGAGTATAAACAGTGTGTCATAGCAGTAAAGGTTATATCTGGGATACCATAGTCATGTTTTTGATCCATTGAAGTCTATGGAACCAAAAAGCAGAAAAGTCCCTGGCCCTTCCCATAAAAAATGCACAGATGTGAACTTCATCCATAGGAAACCATGTTACATGGACTGTAGTTTGTTTCTGCAAAACTAAAAACACGGGAAAAAAAATGCATAGGTGTGAACCTGGTCTAAGGCCAGAGCGGAGCTGTGGGCGCTAGAGTAAAGCAGTCTGCACAGAAGCACCTATGGTTGGGGTGATGAGCATAAACAATACTGCTAAGTAATAGCTTAAGAGGCAGGTGGGCTAGCATTTTTCTATTTATGTGTATTTGCTGGAGAAGAACCCCTGTGTGGACTGGCGTAGCGGGGGGGGGGGGGGGGCAGGGGGGGCTGTCGCACCGGGGCGAAAAATGGGGGGGGGGGCGAATCCATCCACCGGCTCCGCGGAGCGCTCCGGAGCCTCGGCCTAGGAAAGTCCCCGGCTTCGGCCTAGCTCCGGAGCGGCGGCCATCTTGGTACACCCGGCGGCGGCCCTCCTCTCTGTTCACACCCACAGAGGAGGAGGAGCCCGCGCTTGAGGGAAACCACACACGCCGCTGTCTGAGGTCTGCACTACTGGGGGTTACTGTCTGAGGTCTGGACTACTGGGGGTTACTGTCTGAGGTCTGCACTATTATGGGGGTTACTGTCTGAGGTCTGCACTATTATGGGGGTTACTGTCTGAGGTCTGCACTATTATGGGGGTTACTGTCTGAGGTCTGCACTATTATGGGGGTTACTGTCTGAGGTCTGCACTATTATGGGGGTTACTGTCTGAGGTCTGCACTATTATGGGGGGTTACTGTGTGAGGTCTGCACTACTGGGGGTTACTGTCTGAGGTCTGCACTACTGGGGGTTACTGTCTGAGGTCTGCACTACTGGGGGTTACTGTCGGAGGTCTGCACTACTGGGGGTTATTGTCTGAGGTCTGCACTACTGGGGGTTACTGTCTGAGGTCTGCACTACAGGGGGTTATTGTCTGAGGACTGCACTACTGGGGGTTAATGTCTGAGGTCTGCACTATTGGGGGTTAATGTCTGAGGTCTGCACTATTGGGGGTTACTGTCTGAGGTCTGCACTATTGGGGGTTACTGTCTGAGGTCTGCACTACTGGGGGTTACTGTCTGAGGTCTGCACTATTGGGGGTTAATGTCTGAGGTCTGCACTATTGGGGGTTAATGTCTGAGGTCTGCACTATTGGGGGTTAATGTCTGAGGTCTGCACTACTGGGGGTTAATGTCTGAGGTCTGCACTACTGGGGGTTACTGTCTGAGGTCTGCACTATTATGGGGGTTACTGTCTGAGGTCTGCACTATTATGGGGGTTACTGTCTGAGGTCTGCACTACAGGGGGTTATTGTCTGAGGACTGCACTACTGGGGGTTAATGTCTGAGGTCTGCACTATTGGGGGTTAATGTCTGAGGTCTGCACTATTGGGGGTTACTGTCTGAGGTCTGCACTACTGGGGGTTACTGTCTGAGGTCTGCACTATTGGGGGTTATTGTCTGAGGTCTGCACTACTGGGGGTTAATGTCTGAGGTCTGCACTACTGGGGGTTAATGTCTGAGGTCTGCACTACTGGGGGTTAATGTCTGAGGTCTGCACTATTGGGGGTTAATGTCTGAGGTCTGCACTATTGGGGGTTAATGTCTGAGGTCTGCACTATTATGGAGGTTACTCTCTGAGGTCTGCACTATTATGGGGGTTACTGTCTGAGGTCTGCACTATTATGGGGGTTACTGTCTGAGGTCTGCACTATTATGGGGGTTACTGTCTGAGGTCTGCACTATTATGGGGGTTACTGTCTGAGGTCTGCACTATTATGGGGGTTACTGTCTGAGGTCTGCACTACTGGGGGTTATTGTCTGAGGTCTGCACTATTATGGGGGGTTACTGTCTGAGGTCTGCACTATTATGGGGGGTTACTGTCTGAGGTCTGCACTACTGGGGGTTACTGTATGAGGTCTGCACTATTGTGGGGGTTACTGTCTGAGGTCTGCACTATTGTGGGGGTTACTGTCTGAGGTCTGCACTATTGTGGGGGTTACTGTCTGAGGTCTGCACTATTGTGGGGGTTACTGTCTGAGGTCTGCACTATTGTGGGGGTTACTGTCTGAGGTCTGCACTATTATGGGGGTTACTGTCTGAGGTCTGCACTATTATGGGGGTTACTGTCTGAGGTCTGCACTATTATGGGGGTTACTGTCTGAGGTCTGCACTATTATGGGGGTTACTGTCTGAGGTCTGCAATATTATGGGGGGTTACTGTCTGAGGTCTGCACTACTGGGGGTTACTGTCTGAGGTCTGCACTACTGGGGGTTACTGTCTGAGGTCTGCACTACTGGGGGTTACTGTCTGAGGTCTGCACTACTGGGGGTTACTGTCTGAGGTCTGCACTACTGGGGGTTAATGTCTGAGGTCTGCACTATTGGGGGTTACTGTCTGAGGTCTGCACTATTGGGGGTTACTGTCTGAGGTCTGCACTATTGGGGGTTACTGTCTGAGGTCTGCACTATTATGGGGGTTACTGTCTGAGGTCTGCACTATTATGGGGGTTACTGTCTGAGGTCTGCACTATTATGGGGGTTACTGTCTGAGGTCTGCACTATTATGGGGGTTACTGTCTGAGGTCTGCACTATTATGGGGGTTACTGTCTGAGGTCTGCACTATTATGGGGGGTTACTGTCTGAGGTCTGCACTATTATGGGGGGTTACTGTCTGAGGTCTGCACTACTGGGGGTTACTGTCTGAGGTCTGCACTACTGGGGGTTACTGTCTGAGGTCTGCACTACTGGGGGTTACTGTCTGAGGTCTGCACTACTGGGGGTTACTGTCTGAGGTCTGCACTATTATGGGGGTTACTGTCTGAGGTCTGCACTATTATGGGGGTTACTGTCTGAGGTCTGCACTATTATGGGGGTTACTGTCTGAGGTCTGCACTATTATGGGGGTTACTGTCTGAGGTCTGCACTATTATGGGGGTTACTGTCTGAGGTCTGCACTATTATGGGGGTTACTGTCTGAGGTCTGCACTATTATGGGGGTTACTGTCTGAGGTCTGCACTATTATGGGGGTTACTGTCTGAGGTCTGCACTATGGTGGGGGTTACTGTCTGAGGTCTGTTAAATAGGGGGTCTGTGATTGTGGGGGGTCTATCTGTGATTGGGGGGATCCATCTGTGATGAGAGGTCTGTTATTTAGGGGGTCAGTCTGTGATGGGGGATCTGTGATTGTGGGGGGGTCAGTCTGTGATGGGGGATCTGTGATTGTGGGGGGGGGTTCAGTCTATGATGGGGGATCTGTGGTTGTGGGGGGGGGGGTCAGTCTGTTAATCCCTTACAGTAAGGGGTTAAACGATTAATCCTGCAATAATTTACCCCTTACATGCTGAAAGCCCTGAGAGGGATACATTACAGATCCTTATAACCAGAGTGGATGATTATACAAGGGGGGGGGGGGGCGAAAAAAAAATTCTGCCCCGGGCGCCCATAACTCTGGTTACGCCACTGCCTGTGTGGGAAACCTTTTGTTACAGACTTTTTATTTGCCTGTTTAATAAAAGATGGGCTGCCATGCCCTAAAAATATAGTTCCTGACTGACTCCAATAACTGGAAAATACATCTACCACTACTTCTTTTTTTGCTGTCACAATGTAGAGTATATGATTTCCTATCATCTGTGCTCAGTCTTGCCACAAAGAGTCAATCCAGCTCTGAGCAATCCTCTTTTCTTTTTTTAGTGAGATAAATGGACAAACAGGAGAACACTTTTGTCTGTTCTTCCCCCTTGCTGTGAGTAAGGCGCCGTACACACGACCGAGGTTCTCGCTGGAAACCAGCGAGAACCTCGCTGGAAGCTGCATTCCAGCGAGGACCTCGGTCGTGTGTACGCTCTCGGCGAGCTTCCCGTCGGGAAGCCCGTCGAGCAGAAATAGAGAGCACGCTCTCTATTTGCTCGACGGCCCGCCTGGATGAATGGCTGGTTGCCATTCCCGACGGGCGCGTCGCGGATTTCGACGGCCGGCAGGGAACCTCGACGGGCGGAACGATGTGTTCTGCCCGCCGAGGTTCTCTGCCGTGTGTACACGGCCTGACAGGTTATTTACATATCTCATGCACTAGCTTGAGACAGGCATTATTTTTTAATTCCCACCCCCACTCCTTTTCTAAAGTCATGTGGTTACTTTTCTGGATTTTGACTGGATGTTAGTGATCATAGCAGAATACACATGTAGCGCCCCCTTTCTTTTTTGCGTGGGCGCTGCGTTTTAGTTGAACTGGGAGAGTTAGGTTGCTTCCAGTTGTGATTTGTTTAGGTTGTTGACCTATGTCATTCTGGAAAGGTCCACTGGCTCGGACTGCATTCTGGGGATGTCGTTTCATCCTTGGCCGGCAGTGGGAGCCAGCGGGATTTCTGGCGGATGGAGTCTTCCTCAGCAGCCAATTGGAGAGGGTTTCTCCTCGCTGGGCATGCTGGGGAGGGGTATATCTGGGACCTAGGTCAGGTCTTCGGGGTTCTTCTTCTTCACGTGCGCGGGGTCCCACCGTCAGGGTGTGCGCGCCCATGGACCCCGCCAGCGCGACCCGCCTGGCTAGGTTCCTGGGCCTTCCTGAGTCTCGGTCGGAGACAAGAATCAAGGGGCCCCAGTGATTTGCTGGGTCCCCGAAGCTTAGGAGAGTCCCAGACGGGGATTCGCTGACCGGAATGCTGGCTGGCAGCTGAGAGACTACTGGGAGGATTCGCTCTGTTCGCACATTTAGTCTATCCAAATTAACTGGCCTGTGGCAGAGGCCTAGAGCCGGGCCTGTGAGAGTGACCCGTTCTTCCCAGCCAAGATTTGAGGTGGCGCCTCGGCTGCCAGGTCTGTGTGAGAGACACCTGTCCGGGGACACCTTACCCACTCAATCTCATAAGAGTGGCGACGTGTGAAAGTTTGTGCTGCTAAGGGCTGATCTGCCTTGTGTATATCCAGGCCTGACATCGAAAGTTTTTCTTCTCTCATCAACCTATTCTTCCTTCACCAAAGTTGATGTTGGCTAATGTTGGCCTGGAATTAAAGCATTAAGAAAATCTTTGACTGTGTGGACCTCCGTTTACTGCTAAATTCTTCTGGTGCATCCCTAGACCAAACTGGGGTAACTTAAATTGCCAATCCCAAATCAAACCAGCGGCTCCTTCGGGGGTAAGCGCTACACACATGAGAAAATTCTTGTTGACAGGGGGAGTGTAGAGGTGGGCAAAGAGTCTACTGACATCACGACTCCACCCACCGAGCTCCAGACAACAGACCTGCCCACAGAGGGCCAGATTCTCATAGAATTTCGCTTGCGTATCGTAAGCCATTTGCACTACGCCGCCGCATCGTACTGTGCCATGGCCCAGCGTAAGCCCGCGTAATTCAAATGAGGCGGCTTGTATTTAAATTAAGCGCGCCCCCGCGTCGAACGAACTGCGCATGCGCCGGCCGGGGAAAAAGCCCAGTGCGCATGCTCCAGCTCACGTCGGAAAGCGTAGTTGAAACCGACGTCAAAACGACGTGAGCGTTACTACGCAATGCCCCTATTCGCGAACGAGTTAGTAAAACGACGTAAGGGACTGAAAAAGCCGACCCTGACCCGACGCCATACTTAACATGGCACCCGACGGCATCCGACGGTACTTCGTAAGGTTACTCCACATAGAAGCTGGGGTAACCTTACGCGGACGAAAACGACGTACGCGACGACGGGGCGGCGTAAAAGCGGTCGGGAATCGGCATACTAGCCTCATTTGCATATGCAAATGAGAAAACAATGTAAAGGCCACCTAATGGCTGGAGTTGTCATTACAACTATGATCCGCAAGTGTAATGGTTTTACACTTGTCGGATGTAGAAGCGTATCTATGCAAAAGTGATGCTAAGCATCACGCGCATAGATACGAGGCAAAAAAACGGCGATACGACGGGGTATCTGAGATACTCCGTTGTAACGCCGCTGAGAATCTGGCCCAGAATCTGCCGTTTTTTTAGTTCTTATAACAGACAGAGGGGAGACATTTGACAGGTAAGGATACATGGAGGAGGCATCTATATCCTTATAGATCGGCACTATGGCAGTAGTTTAGAAAGGATGAGAGTGGGTTTACATCCACTTTAAAGATACCTAAATAATAGGTACATTCAATACAATTTATTTTAGAGGAACAGACAGGACATTCTTTTGACAGTTTTGTATTGAATCCGTTTCATTTCTATACATTCTAAAAAATAAAAAAAATAATCTTGTTTGACCGTTGCTGGTTTTAATACAAGTGTTACTGTGGATAAAAATTACTAAGTTCATTTTGTGATTTTTCCTTTTTATAACAAGTAAATAACATTTCTAGTACAAGGCAGGTTAACGTTAGTTACAAAAAAAGATTTGTGCGTTTTTGAATTCATTTATTTTTTGATTCTATGAAAAAAACGAAATTCCTTATGAAAAACACACATTGGACCAGATGTCAGAAGAAGCTCCATTCGGATCTCTTCAAAATCACGTTAAGGAAAAAAATACAAACAATTCAGCCGCATCAAACGGCCGTTGTAACACTGGATGCCATAAATTTGGCCATGCTACAGTCAGCCGACTTGGTAGCACCGAAACGTAAAACCCGCATCCGAAAAAACAACCGCAGCTGGTTTAGCAACCAGCTGTCGTTACTGAAGCAAGAACGCAGAAGGGCAGAATCTGCCTGGAAAAGATGTTCTTCAGAGCTACACCTATCCATCTACAAGGCGGCGACAAGAAAATATCACAAAGAAATTTTCCAAGCCAAGAAAAATTATTTTTCGGAGGCTATCAACAGCGCCTTGAACCGCCCCCGCGAACTCTTCAAGATGGTCACCCAGACCATGAAACCAGGATGCATTGAAGCCCCTAGTTCGGACACACAAGAATTTTGCAATGAACTATCGGATTGCTTCATTAATAAAATCGAGGCAATCCGTGAAAGCATTCAGCAAAACAATTCCCCCCTCAGCCCCCCCTGAAGCCTCTCACACAGCACCCATAGTAATTCTCCTATATCAGGTAAGTTTACCCTGGAACCCATCTCCATTGAGACCACTAAGAATGTCATTGGCGCTTTGCGTAATAGCACAGCGCCAAATGACATTATCCCCACAAAACTGCTGAAGGAATGTGCCTACATCCTGGCTCCTCCCATCACGCAGCTTATCAACCAGTCTTTCTTGGAGGGCATAGTGCCCTCACAGTTGAAAGAGGGTATAATCCAACCCATCCTGAAGAAACCCTCCCTGGACCCCAAGGACCCACTCCACCGCCGTCCCATAACAAGTCTCAATGTACTCTCAAAGATAATGGAGAAAGTAGTGGTACAACAGCTGCAACAGCATCTGGATACCCACAAGCTACTTGACCCATTGCAATCAGGCTTCCGCCCCGGACACGGGACGGAAACAGCATTGCTGAAAGTATGGGACGATGTTCTCAAGGCCGCAGATGAAGGAGAATCTTGTCTTCTAGTTCTGTTGGACCTAAGTGCAGCTTTCGACACGGTAGACCACAAACTATTACTGACTCGGCTTGCTGAAGTAGCCAGAGTCGCAGAAGGCGATTTATCTTGGTTCTCCTCTTTTTTGGAAAACCGATCGCAAACAGTGAAGTTAGGACCTTTTACGTCTGAGAAACGCACAGTTACATGCGGAGTCACTCAAGGATCGCCTCTGTCACCAGTGCTGTTTAACATATATCTTCGTCCTCTTTTTGAGATTATCAGCAGCCAAAAACTGCTCTACCACTCATATGCAGATGACACGCAACTGTATTTCCGCATCTGCAATAGACAGGATCACCACCTCAATCTAGAGACATGCCTCTCTTTGATAGAGGATTGGATGACAAAGAGTTATCTTAAACTCAATGGAGCAAAAACAGAACTTCTTCTGTTTCACGCCAAGCGCAGGAATCAACTTTCAACAGCGTGGACCCCCCCGCCTATTTTGGGCAAACTCATCACCCCTAGCGCCAAAGTCAAAAGCCTAGGGGTCATTTTTGACTCCTTTATGACAATGGGCGCACAAATAGGGTCAGTAGTCAGCGGATCTCACCATCTGCTGCGCCTACTACGCAGACTCACTCCGTTCATCCCTAAAGAAGATTTAGCGGTCGTGGTGGGAGCAATTGTAAACTCCAGGTTGGATTATGCAAATGCCCTTTACCTCGGACTCCCCAAGTACCAAATCGCTCGTCTGCAAGTCGTTCAGAATACGGCCGCCAGACTTGTGACTGGGAAAAAACCCTGCGAATCCATCTCACCTTCACTGAGAGCCCTTCATTGGCTGCCAGTTAAAGACAGAATTGCTTTTAAAGCTCTCTGTCTTACGCATAGATGTGTCCATGGGAATGCCCCCCTTTATTTATGCGAAATAATAAAAGCTCATAACCCCAATCGCGCTTTGCGATCCACTAATCAGAACCTGCTCCAGGTTCCGAAAGCCAACTTCAAGTCCAAAGGAGAAAGAAGATTCGCGATCCAAGGTCCTAGACTATGGAACGCTTTACCAACCAGCATTCGGTTGGAGAAGAACCACTTAGCATTCAGGAAAAAGGTCAAGACTTTTCTCTTTTGATATCAAAGGAGACAGGAACAACAAGCGCCCAGAGGCGATTCAGTTCGCATGTGTCGCGCTATATAAGTTTTCATTCATTCATTCATTCATTCAAAAAGACAAAACAAAAACATAAAAAATTCTAATTATAGGAAGGAAGGAAATAAGTTGTTAATTGGGGCTATTTATAAAAAAAATCTAAGTGGGAAAGACACATATAAGAGAGATGAAAGTTCTGCACACCTCCCGAAAATGCATGGAAAAGGTTTCCCCAGTGGAGTTTTAACATGGTCAAAAAATAGAATAAATGATGCGCGAAGCTTCCGGGATGGCTGCGTGATCCGGGAGCTCCGCTCTGACTCTGACTCTGACTTACCTTCCCTGAGCCGGATCCACACCTGTGTGACATCAGCGCTCTGCGGGAATCGATCGGGGAACATCCTCTCTACCTTCCCATGCTTGGCAGCTCGGTCCGACATGATTTGGGCCCGAGTTTCACCGCCGAGGGGGCCGTGGACGAATCCAAGATGGCGGCCGCGTCGCAGCCGTGAGAGGTGCATAGCGGAGGCCTCTCAGGAAGCAGGGAATTACTCGCTCCTGCTTCACCCCACAGGCCTCACATAACCTTCCCCCTGCTGTGACCCCATCCCCCTCCTCCATCGAATCACTACTAGACCGCACTTTGGGGAACTACCTGCTTACTCTACATTAGCCACCTACATTAGCTGCCACTTCTCCCCATATGGAAGATGTTGCCACTCCAGGAGACCATGATTCGGATATCCCTCAAAATGCAGGTGATTTATTCTTGAAATTATCAAAGCTCCTGGAGAAGGGTCTTGCTCACACCACAAACAAAATCACCAATGACATTTGTTCGGATTTTCAAAATCTAGATCTAGAATTGAAGCCATTGAGCATAAACTGGATATCACAGTCTCAAGAGCCAATCAAAACATTGACCATATTTAGGTCCTACATGAGCAATTGGATGTGGCCCTAAGTAAATTTAGATGACCTTGAAAATCTCTCCAGGAGGGATAATTTTAGAGTGAGAGGGCTTCCAGAATCTATTTCGGATGTTCCTACTGCTGTCAGGGATCTACTAAAATCCCTCTTACCATCCTTGCCCCCTCACAAGCTGGAGCTTGATAGAGCTAACAGATCTCTGGGCCCTCCCAGGTAAGATGATTCACCTAGGGATGTGGTGGTGAAACCCCACTTCTACAGCGTGAGGGAAGACATAATGAAACTATTACATCAAAGTTCCCATTTATCGTTTTAAGGTCATGAGATCCAGTTTTTTGCGGACATATCCCCTATGACTATTCAGCATCGCAGGGCTCTTAAACCATTGCTTTGAATCCTCACCCAAAATTACATCAAATATTGGTGGGCTTTCCCTTTCGCATTAAAATTCTTGCATAAAGGAAAAACGTATTCTTTCTCTTCATTTCCTGAGGGTGAAAAGCTTCTGTTGGACCTTAAATTAATCACGCAAGATTCTGCGATGGACACTTCTAACTTGCAGGCAGTCTCCTCTAAGCGTCCTACACCTACAAGTCCAAATTCCCCGTTATGGAAAACTACTAAGTCCAGGAGCACTAAGGCCTCACTTCCCACCTGATGCTGAGGATACTTGACTTTTCCTCTTTTTTGTTTGTTCAGGGACAGAACCAACTATTGTCGAGTTCCTGACATCTACACATCATTTCTGTGATGTGCACTCGCTTGGGACTTCCTGAGGTCAACTGTCATATTATTTTTGTGCTTGTCTATTTTATCTATGTTCTTTTTCCCTATAGTGCTGATTTGTTTCCCGTAAAGAAGGTCTGGTTCATTTATATCTATCAGATTTTACGGGATCTAGCACCTATATTTTGGTAGGTATGGATTCCCTGATGGGGGGGGTCCATGCTTCCTTTTTATAGGTTTTTGATCTTAAGTTACAGATGGATCCATACATGTTGTTTATCATTTTTTAGGCCGCGTACACACGATCGAATTTGTCCGCTGAAACTGGTCCGACGGACCAGTTCTCAGCGGACAAATCCGATCGTGTGCATGGGCTAGCGGACATGTCTGAACGGCGGACAAATTTTAAAGCATGCTTTAAAATTTGTCCGCCGGAGACATGTCCGTCGGATATGTCCGCTGGTTAATACACTAACCAGCGGACATATCTGCCCGCACAAGCGTCGCATGGATGTGACGCATGCGTGGAAGTTTTTTACTTCTTGGTGCGGTGACGTGTCCGCTGGAGGAGACATGTCCGCTGGAAACGGTCCGTCGGACCGTTTCAGCGGACATGTCCCTTTGTGTGTACGCGGCCTAATAGTTGATCTTAGATTTTTTGCTTTTGGTATCCTTAGTTTTGTTTCGCAGGGTTGGTTTTGGCTGAGGCAGCAGTCATGTGCCTCCATTCATTCTCTGATCATGGTTACTTCATGCTCTGAGGATGGATTTGTGGCCCGATTTTTAGGCCACAGGGTTTCATTATTTGGTGAGGTGGAAAGGGGTTTTCGCCCCTTCCTACCTCACAAGCCCATTTTGGGTTTTCTTCTTCATTTTCTTCTTCTCTTTTTTCTTTTTTTTTTCTAACTCTACTTCTTTCTTTGCCGGTACACAGGTACATCACTCCCTTCGCTCCAGTCCGGATCCCGGGTTCCTGCTTCGCTTAACTTTTCTTTGCTCCCGGAAACGGTGGGTGAGTTTCGTTTATATTGTTCATTATTCCCTTCCCACACACCATGCCTCATAACACTGTGTCTAATCCAGTCCTAAAAAATGCTTCACATAATGTGCAAGGCCTGAATTCGGCGATTAAAAGGAGGAAAATTTTTCTATCATTCCAAAAAATTTGAGGTAGTGATGTTACAGGAAACGCACTTCCCTATGAGCTATTCCCCATCCTTCCTCCATGCACATTTCCCACAATTTTTTCTGGCAAGTGCAGATACTAAAACTAAGGGGTTGCATTTTTATTCGCGAAAACGTGTAAGTTTAAATCGAAGTTCCACCCAAAAATGGAACTTCCGCTTAATCCACTCCCCTCCCCCTTACATGCCACATTTGGCATGTCATTTTTTTGGGGGGGGGAGTGGGGGCTTCAGTAGTAGTGGGACTTCCTGTCCCACTTCCTGCTTCCGCCGAGGGGCTGGTAAGGCGATTAGGCTTAATCGCCTTACTGCAGCCCCTCCCGTAGGCAATCGTCTAGGACACTGACAGGTCCTAGACGATCGCCTGTCCAATCAGCGGCGGGCCGCGCCGAGGCGCATGCGCAGTGCGGCTTGCGCATGCGCAGTGGGTGCTCGGCCGTGAAGCCAAAGGCTGTCACGGCTGGGTGACCACAGTCGAAATGAAGACGCCGGCCGGGGAGGGGGGGAGAGGAGCAGAGCCCCGGTCGGCGCGTCGCTGGACCGTGGAGAAGGTAAGTATCTGTTTATTAAAAGCCAGCAGCTACACTTTTTGTAGCTGCTGACTTTTAATAAACATTACATTTGGGTGGAACACTCCTTTAAAGATACTTTCGTTTTCAGGGATCCAGGGGGAGGTTCATTTTAGTGAAGGGGTTAATTGAGGATCAATTGTTCTCTGTCTCCTATTATGCCCCTAATACAGACCAGACGGGGTTCTTTCGGACAATGTTTCTCTCGTTAGAGGCATTGTTGGAGGGAATCGTGATATTTGGGGGTGATTCAAATGTGGCTTTTGATCAGAGTTTGGATAAGTCAAGGGTTCCATCTAAACAACTGACACATCCCACTAGGATTAGTCATAAGGTAGCAAAATTACTCTATCAACGTGGTCTGGTCGACATTTGGAGGGAGATAAATCAGACAAAGCAGGATTATACGCATTATTCGAACCCCCACTTAAGTTTCTCCAGGATAGATCATATTTTGATATTGAGAAGCTCGAGAAGGAGTTCGAGAATCTCAGTATACAGCATAAAAAAGATCCGTGTTCAGTACCTGCAGCTAAACTTGACAATACTAGACTAGCGTTAAATTTAGCGCTCACGGTTAAAGCTGAGAAGTCCATCCGATGGTCGGGAGCTAACTTTTACCTAAATTCAGACAAGATGAGTACTATGTTAGCTAATAGACTTTCCCCTAAATTTCGCTCTTATACTCTCCCTAAAATTAGGTTGCAAAATGGGGCCATTACTCATAACCCCCAAAGTATTTTGAGTTCTTTTCAGGACTATTATTCTAAGCTCTATCAGAATGAAGATTCTGATGGGATCCCCTCCATTAATTCCTTTTTGGATTCTCTCCCTATTCCTAGCCTAAATAAGGATCATGTTGCTTTGTTGGAATCTCCAATTACTATTGAAGAAACTGTAGGTGTGATCAAGGATTTAAAAGTAGGGTCACCCCCGGGCCCTGATGGGTTCTCTACTCAATACTATAAATCTTTTCTGAATACTCTTTCCCCTCACTTAACCAAATTCTTTAATTCTAAACGCACAGGTGATCCGATTGATGTTCGCCTCAATTCAGCTTACATTTCGGTTATTCCCAAACCCAACAAAAATCACGAGCTTGTTAAAAAATATAGACCTATATCCTTAATTAATAATGATCTGAATTTAGACGCGTGAACCAAACTGCTGACATGGAAAACCTGATACATCAAGCTCATGATACGCCTACTAAATTCACTGAGATCTGGGCCTGTTGGCTGCATTTTTCCTCGACAACCGAATACACGTCAGCCATGTCTTAATGGTCCTCTCAGAGCTGTGGCGAGACACGATAACTCTCACTCCTCGGATATATCACCTCCCCCATTCTGGACCCTTCTTCCCCTCACCGGTTCCCCACCCACCTGCCCCCCAACATAGAATGCATTCATGTATGGTTACATAATCTACTCGAGACACACTTCTATTTAACCTGTCTAGGCTCCTCCCATACTGCTATCCCCCCTTCGGTGTACCTAATTTCCCAGACGATCCCTTACTGGACACGCCTCCTCCCTCAACCTCCTTTGACGAGACTTAGGAAGAGCTGCCATTATCCTGGCCACTGCAGAATGACCAAGCACCCTCGAAAATTGCCCTCTAATATTACTTCCTAATTGTACCATACGTTGGGCCGAAAGAGGGATAGCCAGATGATGTTGTTCTCAAATGTTGATGCATTTGTTGTTGTTCTTTTCTTATACTGGGTACTATGCAATTATACCATATCGCATTGCGGCTGCGACCGCGACGTTACTGCTCTTACTGTTGATGCATTGAATCTTCTGTACTGTTATTACTCTTCTCAATAAAATACTTTCTGGAAAAAAATAATAATAATGATCTGAAAAATTTTAGCTAATAGAATAGGTTCATTTATTAATTTATATATCTATAAGGACCAGGTAGGGTTTATCCCTGGTAGGCAAGGTCCTGACCAAGTTAGGAGAGCAATTGATGTCATCTCTATTCTTCATTCAGGGTGGGAAGGGGGACCTAGCCAGGAAGGCCTTTTGCTTTCATTAGACCTTCAGAAGGCCTTTGATTCTCTATCTTGGTCGTATTTATTTTCTGTTTTAAAACGCTGGGGTTTCGGCGACTCCTTTTTAGGTCTTTTTGGAGCACTTTACTCCAATCCAGGATTAAGTTACAGGGATACTATTCCGACCCTATTCGTATTGCTAGGGGTACGAGACAAGGGTGCCCTCTATCGCCCCTAATCTTTGCTATAGCGATCGAAACATTGGCAATAGCAATTAGATCAGACCATACTATTGAGGGCGTCAGATGTAAACAAGCGATTCACAAATGCGCTCTTTTCGCTGACGATGTCCTCCTCTTTATCACTTCCCCGATTTCTTCTCTTCCCGTTATAAATGACCTTCTGGACGTCTTCGGGAATATTTCCGGTTTAAAGGTTAATATGTCAAAACCCCAAGCTCTAAATGTTTCCATACTTACCACTACGGTAGACCACCTGAAGTCCTCTTTTAAGCATAACTGGAATTCTTCCTCAATTCGTTATTTAGGGATTAATTTAACCCCCAAATTCGACCAATTATACAGAGCTAACTTCCCCCGATGTACAGTAAATTAGAAAATGACCTTAGGAAATGGTCCAGTGGTAACATCTCTTGGTTAGGTAGAATTCACTCGATAAAAATTACACTGCTCCCGAGACTTCTGTATTTGTTTAGATGCCTTCCTATCGGGATCAATAGGGGTCATCTTAAATCCTTCCAGGGGAAGATAATCAAATATATTCGGGGGCAAAAGGGTTATAGGCTCTCCCGTACGGTACTCTATAGCCCTAAAACGCGGGGGGGGGTTTAGGCCTTTCCGACCTCTTTAAATATTTTCAGGCAGCTAGATTGTCTCAACTCTCAATAATTTATTCTAGATGCGAAAAGCCTTATTGGATAAATATTGAGAGGCAGGGGGGCGTGGCCTGGACGGAGAACGAGATGGCAGCTTAAGCCTTGTGCTCCCGCGACCCAGTGATCGAATCCGGCTTCTTGGGATACCCACAACCTGTTTCTTCATCATGAGTAGAGCCACCCGAAGCTCCTCTGCCTCCCGTGTATCGGGCGAGTCCAGCTCGCAGCTGATTAGGAACATCCCGGAGATATTCCGCTCCCAACGCATGGCGGCACATGCGGTCTCACAGGCCCAAGCCCCGAGCCCGCTTGGTCTGGACCCCGGAATGCAGCCCCCGGAGCCCGTTTCGGCCGCGGGGCGTTCTCATCCCCCCAGCTTGTTCGATCTGGAATCAATGACCGCGGACATTAAGAATGCAGTCACAGCAGCAGTTACGGCAGCAGTTGTTGACCTCAAGATGGAGATCCGCGCGGTCGCTCACCGTATCGGGGAAGTAGAACAAACTACCCAGACACATGCTGCCCCAATCCGACAGGTTCAGAGCTCCTACGACTCACAGCTCCCCCACCTCCTGGAGCTACACAGACACATCGAGGAACTTGACAATCGTGGACGTAGGCATAATATTCGTGTCCGGGGATTACCTGAAAATGCGGACCCGGGGACCCTACAACAGACATTGTGCACGATCTTTAATGACCTGATGGATTGCCCGGCGGACTCGCCCGTCGATATGGAGAGGGCCCACCGTGCTCTGCGACCCCCACCCAGGGACAATGAACCGCCCAGGGACGTGATTTGTTGCGTGGTCAATTTCCAACTCAAGGAGGAAATCCTCCGTAAGGCGAGGGTGAGAGGTCAGCTTTTTCACAATGGAGCGGAGGTGAAATTATTCCAGGACCTCTCCCAGATCACGCTCCAAAACAGACACGTTCTCCGCCCCCTGTTGGAGGTCTTGCGTACCAGGAATATACAATATCGCTGGAAGTTTCCCTTTGCCCTGTCGGCGTCTGCCAGGGGTCGCTCAGCTATTCTGCGTACACCAGAAGACCTCCCCAGCTTCTGTGAACAGCTGGATATCCCACCCGTGGACCTTCCGGATTGGTATTCATTCTACTTTCCTTCGGAACCCTGGCTCCCGGTCTCTGTGAATCCATCCCCGAAGTCGCAAAAGCACAGGTCTCGCAGACACCGAGCTGGTCCGGCCTCTCCAGGTAATCGCGTTGCTCGACACGACCTCTACCATCGTGAACCGGGCTCCCCCTCGACTCCACCCAGGGGTAGAGACCGGGTCGGGGCCTAACGTGGCTGTTTTGCTGTTCTCCCCGGATGTTTCGCTGTCACCAGGACTTCACCCTCTTCACCGCTGCGCACTGCCCTTAGTGACTAGCTGGGCTGTTCTTGGTGTGACCCCACTCATTGGAAGCCGAAGGGGACCTTTCCACTGTGCATACGATGAGACTCTCCCCCCTCTCACTACGTCCTGACTCTTACCTTACTG
Organism: Rana kukunoris; assembly: GCA_029574335.1. Lineage (NCBI taxonomy): Eukaryota > Metazoa > Chordata > Amphibia > Anura > Ranidae > Rana > Rana kukunoris. The sequence continues at coordinate 85,598,898 of CM056060.1, read as the reverse complement.
ACAGTTGATTGTTGGCCCCCGGCGCTCTTACATTAACCCCCGTTTTTTTCAACGGCAAGGATCTTGCAGCCACGGAGCCGTCTTGCCCATACGCACAGCTTCACCCATCCCTTGGTGGCCCCTGAAGCCCCAGCCTCCACTAAAGGTTGATCGGATCCCATCCCACCTAACAGGCTATCGAAGCAGATTTGAGGCACCCCTACCCATTGGCGGAGGACGTTTGCCCGACAACACCACTGCAATAGGACCCCCTTTTGCTTCGTCTTTGACCGTTTTGTTTTTTATTTTTATTTATTTATTTTGTCGTTTTTTCCCCTTTTCCACCCTGCATTGTGCTGTGGACTGGCATTAGATGCGGAGTATCTCGGTGCCCTGACCGTCTCATCCACCCACTACCTAGCCGCGGGATGGACTGTCACTTGGATGTGCTTTTTTTTAGTGTCATTCCGCGCCCTCGCACATGCGGGAGAGATGGGGGTTATATGTATTTTCTTTTTCTTTTTGGATCTCTCCCTCACCCATGGGTCATGATTTGCATGCTTGTGTAACTTCTCCCTCTCCCCTTCCTTCCCCCTCCCCTCCCCTTCCCTCTCCTCTCCTCTTCCCCTCTCCTCTCCTCTCCTCCTCCACTTCCCTCTCCCCCTCCCCTCCCCCCTTCTCCCCCTTCCTCCTCCACCCGTCCTTCCCTTGTCCCCCTTTTTATTTATTTTTATTTTACCTCTGGTAGGGATTGGGAATTGATCTGCTTAGCTATTATGCCTGATAGTCATATTTGCACTCGCTGATCCTTATACCTCGGAGCTTTAGGTCATCGTGTGGGGGATATGTGTTCCATGTGGCCTCCACGGAGGATGCCTGGGTTTTGTTTTGAGCGCCTGTGACCCTGTAGGAATCACTTTGTATCTTGCGGGATGGGTTTTCTGACCCCGCTAAGCGGGCACTGGAGCTAAGTTGCTCCACACCCACCCATAGCACTGTACCCCTTCCACCTCGATTGGTCTCTTTAGTCCTGCGCCTGGGGTTTCAGACGCTCAAACCACGCCAATTCGCCTCCTCCTTTTTGTGTATGTCTCCCCCTCCTCCCTGTAATTATCTGTTGGTTTCCCTGAAGATACGCATTGGGCTGGGCACAGTGAGATAGATAACTGGTGACACTTGAGAATCCGGGGTGAATTCACTTCCAGTGGTTGGTTTGTTTGTTTTTGCTTACATGAATTTCACTGTTCTATGTATTTCTACTCTGTTTTATGCTGACCCCTAGACCTCATACATTTTGGTGGGCCCCTCTACTCTAACCCTCCTCCATTCTCCTTGGGTTCCCCGCAGCACCTTCCCTTAGCAAGTTCTACATTTCGATCCCTGGGTTGCCTCTATCTTTGAGGTTTCCGTCCTTTGTCTCGCACCCACACAGCAATCCCGCTGGGATTTATTGCTGACCCTCCAGACCCCTCTTTTCCCAGGTGATTTAACAGGTCTAACATCACCTCTGGTTATACTCTCTTTCATTTCTCCCCCGCTTCCTCTGCTTCTTACTCTGATTTTCTTTCTGCCCTCTTTCTCCTCCCACCTTCGCTCCCCTCCCTCTACGCTCCCCTTCCCTCTTCCCTCCCTTTTCTCTGGTTTCCACCCTTAACTTTCTCCTGTTCTTCTGTCCGGATCTGCGCCGGCCCTCCCGGTGACCTACCCGACGAGTTTCGCCTCCTCGCCCTCTCCTTCCCAATCCAGTTCCCGCTGCATTGGTCATAGAACATGCCTCCCTTGATCCTGAAATGCCTATCTGTGAATGTTAAGGGCCTTAACCTGCCTGAAAAAAGATCGCAGGTCCTGTCTTCCCTCACCAAACACAAGGCCCACTTAATTTTCCTTCAGGAAACTCATTTCCGCTCGGACGCCATTCCTAAACTCTCCAACCACGTCTATCGGACGGTTTTTCACGCCGCTAACCCCACCTCTAAAACCAAGGGGGTCTCTATCCTGGTTTCTAAGCACGCAAACTTTCACTTGTCTGACTCGCTTACTGACCCGGAGGGCAGGTACGTTTTCCTTAAGGGCACATTTGAATCGAAACCAATCACCCTGGCCAATATTTATTGCCCTAACGAGCGTCAGGTGGCCTTTTACAAGACGACCTGTGACATACTGGCCTCTTTTCAGTCAGGTATCTTGCTTTTGGGGGGAGACTTTAACGTCCCCTTAAATCCTTTGTTGGACTCCTCCACGGGAACTTCCACAATGACTTATAAATCTCTTAGACAGATCAATCTGCACCTTCAGTCCCTTTGCCTGCACAACACCTGGCGCACACTTTTCCCCTCGGATAAGGACTACACCTAGTTTTCCGCCCCGCACCAAAAATACTCCAGGATAGATTATTTTTTCCTTTCCTAACCGGACCTCACCCTCCTCCAGCAATCCACGATAGAACCAATGTTTCTGTCGGATCACCACCCGATCAGTGTCACTTTAGCTTTCCCTGAAGTGTCCTTGAGATCGAAGACTTGGCGTTTGAATTCTTCCCTGCTTAAAGACCCGTCCGTGTTGGACCATGTCCGCACCCGCATCCAGCATTACTTTGCAGAGAACGCGAACCCAGAGATTTCACCAGTTTCCTTGTGGGATTGCTCTGGCCACGAAGGCCAAAAAACAACAGGAGTGTATAAACTCCCTAATCAAGAGGATAAGAACCCTCGAAGTTTCCCACAAGATGTCCCACGCACAAGCTACCCTTCAGAACTTGACGTGCGCCCGGACGTCACTCATAGAGCGTTGGGCAAACGCTCTAGGAGGCGATACATTCTCGGCCAGAGAATCTTTTACGAACAGGGCAATAAATGCGGCCGTCTTCTGGCCCGCGCAGTACACAATTCGAAGCCCACTTCCATGATACACCACTTACACAGTCGTAGTGGCGAACGCCTAGTCAAGAATGAGGATATTGCCCATGAGTTTGAGGAGTTTTACTCTAAACTATACAACCTTCACCCACATGCCCTCTCCCAGACCAATTCCCGGATTGCGCAAATTAAGGACTTCTTGTCCCGCTATAGCCCCAAGCCAATCTCTCCCCAACAATCCCTTGACCTGGAAGCCCCCATGTCGGCAGCGGAAGTGGAGTCGGCCTTTAAGCAAATGAAGCCTGGGAAGGCCCCGGGCCCGGATGGCTTTCCCCTTCAATATTATAAATCTTTCGGCGACGTACTTACCACTAATCTACTGTCTATATTCAATGCCCTAGCTGATCCTCAAAACAAACCTGGCCATATGCTGACCGCACATATAGCAGTAATCCCTAAGGAGGGCAAGGATCCCTCCCTTTTTGCCAACTACCGCCCGATATCACTCTTAAACGTGGATATTAAAATCTACGCAAAAGTTCTCGCTAACAGGTTGGCTCCCTTGGTTCCTGGACTTATCTCATTAGATCAGGTGGGATTTGTCCCTGGACGCGAAGCCAGGGATAATACCATTCGCACTCTGAACCTACACCACTGGCTCACGACCTCGAAGACCCACGGCTTTTTTCTCTCTCTCGACGCAGAGAAGGCGTTCGACAGAGTGGCCTGGGACTACATGCAGGAGGTTCTCACGGCTTTGGGTCTAGGGTCCCGTATTTTGGCACACATTCTGGCCCTGTATGCGGGCCCTCGGCCGCAGTTAAGGTCAATGGCCACCTGTCAGGCGCCTTCCCCATTGGCAACGGTACACGCCAGGGTTGCCCCTTGTCGCCCCTGATATATATCCTTACCCTGGAGCCCCTACTTAACAGGATTAGGGATAATCCCGACATTGTGGGGATCACCGTGAAGGGGAGAGAGTACAAAGTAGCGGCCTTCGCAGACGATGTCCTCCTCTCCTTGCGGTCTCCCCGGATCTCCTTACCCAACCTTCTTAAGGACCTGAATTATTTCGTCACTCTTTCAAACCTGAAAATCAATCATACTAAATCGCAAGCGCTGAATGTTTCCCTCCCTGCCCAGGAGGTCTTACACTGCCAGGACTCCTTTCCTTTTCAATGGACTCGAGATTCAATCACCTATCTTGGTATTCATGTCCCCTCCAAACTGGCGGACCTGTACGCCAAGAATTTCCACCCTGCCCTCCTTCAGGCACAAAAATGCCTTAAAGACTGGATGGGCCTGAATGTATCCTGGTTTGGTCGGTCCGCCCTGGTTAAAATGATTATTCTGCCCCGCTTACTCTATCTCATGCAATCGATCCCGGTCTCTCTACCCACAAACTTCTTTTCATCATACAGGAAGGCATGCTCCACCTTCCTTTTGGAGGGGCTCTCAGCCTCGTATAGCGTTCTCTCGCCTCACCCTCCCTAAGTCTGGGGGAGGTATCGCCCTCCCTGACCTTCGAAAGTATCACAGCGCGTGTCTCCTCACGAGGATCGCAGACTGGAGCATTCACGCCTCCACCAAACTGTGGGTTCTCCTGGAGAGAGACCTCTCCCAGAATCCCCTCCACTTACTCCCATGGATGTCCCCCAAGAGCTGGCCTCAGCTCGTAGTAACCCATCCACTTATCTATCCATCACTTCTAGCCTTCAAGAGGGCCTCGACGCTGGGCTCTTCGCCCTCCCACCCAGGCCCCCTGACTTCCCTAAGGGGGAACCCAGATTTCCCTCCGGGCATGTCGGGGGAGTTCTTGAGTCAGGAGTGGCCTTTCGACTACGTCTTGGCCCTCCAATTTTACTCTGCTGGCAAACCTCTAACTTATGAGGGTGTGTGAGAGGGAGCTGTGGTGGCTCAACGTGATTGGCACTGCGCTGACAAGCCATTCACCTCTGCAGCCAAGGGTTCGGATCCCGGTCTTGGCTACATGTGAATTGAGTTTGGTGGTCTCAGCCCGGCTCCCGGTGGGTGTGCTATGCAAGGTACGCCTGTGCTTAGTACGCCCCCCCCCCACAAAAACCACCACACTTGCACGCACACAAAATTGGTTTAAAACACATGCACTTTGGCCATGCGGTCTCTTAAAATAAAGAGAGGCGAAGGACCTACGGGGCTGGCTGGGTGGGCTAGGCCCCCTCACTCCCTCATAGGGGGAGTCCCTCTGCCCCATTGGGGTCCTGTTGGGCCCCAGTTGGGCTCCCAAGAGGAGCAGGTAGGGCGGGGTGAGTGGGAGGCCCCCCTTCACACCCGCCATTGCCACCAGGGGCATGGAGAAGGATGGCGATTGCCTCCGGGGGGAGGGTCTGCCTACTCCCAACTCCTGCAGTCCGGCTCCTCTCTCTCGAGTTCACGCACAAAAATACAAAAGGGAAAAAAAAAAAAAGGGAAAAAAAAAAAAAAAAACTTATGAGGGTGTGAAAGCCATTACTAGGACGTCTTCCCTCTCATTCTGGACTTAGACAGACTAGGCACTTCCTTTGGTCAAGACAGCTCACTCCCTTTGAATCCTTACGTCATCGTAAAACCCCACAGAGACATCTGATTTCCCTTCTTTATACCCTTTTGGTGGAAGGCCAGTCACAATCTCCCACCCCGCCACAGCTCTCATGGAACAGAGATTTCCCGACGCCCCTGTCAGTGGAGGACTGGAGCACTGTTTATGAATACGCCCACAAAGGCTCTGCAAATGTGGCTATCCAAGAAAATGGCTGCAAACTGATTACTAAATGGTATAGGACTCCTTCGCGGCTTCATCGATTTTTCCCCTAATATTCCTGACACTTGCTGGAGATGCGGTGCAGGGGTGGGAACTATGCTTCATGTGTGGTGGGACTGTGGAGCCCTTCAAACCTTCTGGAGGGAAGTACACAAGCTCATCTCGCACGTCACCACCTATACCCTTGATTATACCCCCGCCCAATTCCTCTTGCATCACACGTCTCTCCCCAAAAAAGACTATTTCAGGTCCCTGGCCATGCATATGGTCAATGCGGCTAGGATTTGTGTCCCCAGGCATTGGCGCTCCACCACCGCACCAACAATCAAAGAATGGCTTGCGCAGATTTCTTTAACAAAAGAAATGGAGGAACTGATCCACATTTCCCAAGACAGAATACACAAATTTTCCTTCACCTGGGCCTGCTGGAACCACTTTGTGACCATGGACCGCTATCACCAATATGTGTCTTAACCTATCTGTGCCACTGGAGGTCCATCATTGGGCGTTGTGGGGGGCCGGGGGGGACGGGCGCGGATCCATTCCTCTCCACTCAGTCCCTCTTCCTACTGTGCCCCGCTCTCCCATCATCCTTGTGTTCTCTTTCTCCTCTTTCTTTCCCCTCTTTCCCTCTTTGTTCTTTCTCCTTACCCTCTCTCCTTCTCCCATCTCCTCTGCTTCTAGCCTGCCCTATTTCTAAACACTTGACCTTGATGCCGCTCTGATACATTGCGCCCTCTGACTTGGCCGGGTAGGGTGCCTAATGCTTCCCCCCCTCTTCTTCAGCTGATGGGGGGGGTGTGGGGGGAGGGGAACATTGAAAGATCCTCCGCCCCGACCCTGCTTCTTTATACCTCCTGTGCCCTGCCTACGATCTTAAAAGGTCACTGGTCCTGTGTTATTTTCTGATACCTTATGTATATCTTGATATGTATTTCATGCTACGTTCTGATTCAATAAAATCTTTTATTGAAAAAAAAAAAAAAAATTAGAGGCAGGCAGCTCCCTCCTACACTTTAGACTTCCTGCTTTGGTGTTCCCGCAAATCCAGACCCTCGATCTTGTCCCCTACGTTATCTCAATCTCTGATCCTGTGGGATGGCCTGATGCAATCTTCCTCCCTGATTTTGAATGTGAGGCGGCGTACACACGACAGAGGTTCTCGCTGGAAACCAGCGAGAACCTCGCTGGAAGCTGCATTCCAGCGAGAACCTCGGCCGTGTGTACGCTCCTGGCTCGCCCCACCCGTCGGGAATCCCGTCGAGCGAATAGAGAGCACGCTCTCTTTTTGCTCGACGGCCCGCCTGGATGAATGGCTGGTTGCCATTCCCGACGGGCAGGTTGCCGATTTTGACGGCCGGCAGAGAACCTTGACGGGCGGACGATGTGTTCTGCCCGTCGAGGTTCTCTGCCGTGTGTACGCGGCTTTAGACCTTTAGCTCATATTTTTCACAATCCGCTATTGGGACCGGAAATGGACATAAAATCTTTTAAATGGTGGCTAGATAAAGGGTTGTACAGAATAGGAAATGTTTTCACCTCCTCAGGCCCTATTACTCTTAAATACTGTCAAGATCATTTGGGTCTTCCAGACTCTGAAAAATTTAGATACTTCCAAATTTCTCATTTTCTTTCTACCCTTTGGAAGAATAAATCGATACCCCCAGTGTTCACGCCCTATGAGCAATGGTGTGGGCAGGGAAAAGAACACAGAGGGGGCATTTCTATTATATATTTGTCTTTAATGGAACCTTCATCCAAGTTCCCCTTCATGGAAGCATGGGAGGCGGACATGCAGGAATTCTGGGATCTACAGGAATGGCACAAAATAGTAACAAGAGTGTCAGACAGTTCACTTACCAAGGCCGAGATGCTGAGGGTGGCTCACCTTTGCGACCTGATGCGATCTGTCCCCTGGAATGGGAACAGAGGGACAGACGCACCCGGAGGCACCGGTACCAGTGGGAAGGTGAGGATCTGGTGCGTGAAGCGGGTCCAGGCAGATCAAGGCAGGTGCGTGGAGTAGGTACTGGCAGGTCACCGGCTGGAAGGCTGCAGCAAATGAAGCAGACGGTAGTCCGTGCACAGAGGTATATGACCGGGATCAGGTAATTTGCAGGTCAGGTAGGGCTGGAAACAGGTCCGGGTAACAAACCGTGGACGGGGATTCAGAGATAGCTATAGTCCAAGTTCAGGCCGGAGGTCAAGGGCAGAGGCAGATCGGATATCAAGGTTCAAGCCGGGGTCAAGTAATTCCAGAAAGCAGCAGTCCAAGAAACAAAAGCCAAGGGTCAGGTATCACAGGAATCCAATAGGTAGTCTTTAGCAAATCACACAGTAGCTGTTTACAAACCAGCAACCAGAGAGGAGGAAGGGGCTGGTTCAAATAGGCCGCTCAGGCCACTGATTGGCCGAGAGCGGGACGGGCCCGAGCGTGCGCGCGCCCGTGAACGGCCGCGCGCACGCGCCCGCGGCGGGCAGACGCACCAGGCGCGCGCACACGCTGCCCAAGGGAGCGCAATGGCGATGGGCTGTCACGCAGCTGGGGAATCGGAAGGTGAGTGGGATTGATACCCTGACAGTGCCCCCCCCCAAGGGGCGGGCTCCGAACGCCCAAACTGTCCATCAATTCCGGATGTTCCCGATGGAAAGCCGTAATCAGACGGGGAGCGTGTAGATTTCTTGAAGGCTCCCAGAAGTTCTTGATGTCCGGTGTCAGAGACGGCAAGGATAGGCTGAGTTTCCTGGGTGACGAGACCGGAACGGGGAAGAGAACCGTCCGCCAGATGGATTTGTAGATGGAAGTCTTTAGGACGGCAGGGAATACGCAGCTTCTGGGCCAGGGCAGAATCCAGAAAGCAGCTGCATGCTCCAGAGTCAATTATGGCTGGCAGCGGGGTTGCCCCCTCCGGGAGCTGCAAGGAAAGAAAGAGGACAACATGAGTCTGTGAATTAGCAATGTGGTAACTGAGAGTAGGTGGTGACTTCAACTTACAAGGTCTTACTGGACAGGAACGAAGGAAGTGGCCAGCTCCGCCACAGTACATGCACAGGTTGGACCGACGTCTATGCTGTCTCTCTTCAGGAGTGAGGGGTCCCCGGACTAGGCCAAGTTGCATGGGTTCAGGATCTGGAAGAGTAGGAACCGGTGGGACCGGAAGAGGTGGAGGAGCAGGAGAGGACCTTGGTGGAATCCAATTGGGACGGTTCGCTTGGAAGCGTTCCGCCCGTCGTTCCCGGAGACGTCGGTCAAGCTGGGTGGCTGACTGAATCAGGTCCTCAAGTAAAGCAGGAGGGTCGAGCCTAGCCAACTCGTCCTTGAGGGACTCGGACAGTCCTTGACGAAATTGGTATTTGAGGGCAGGCTCGTTCCACCCAGTGTCAGCAGACCATTTTCTAAACTCTGCAATGTAATCCTCCACAGGCCTCCTACCCTGGTTCAAATTATGAAGAGTGGCCTCAGCCGTGGCTGAGAGCAAAGGATCGGCATATATCTTGGACATGTTTTCAAAAAAAGAGTCCATAGTATCCAGAATTGGGCTTCTTTGTTCCATAAGGCTGTGTGCCCAGGACTGAGGTTCATCAGTAAGGAGCGACATCACAAAGCCTACCTTCACAGCTTCGGAACAGAAAGTTCTGGGTTGCAAGGCTAAGTACAGAGAACAGGCGTTTTTAAAGGCCCGAAACTTCTTGCGGTCGCCGGTGAACCGCTCGGGGGTAGGTACCCGGGGCTCCGGGTGAGTCACAACCATTGCTGGTGCTGGAGCGGGCTGGGAGGTAGAGGCCCCTGCTCCCGGAACTGCAGGGGGGACTGATGGTCCAGGTGCGGTGGTCAACTGTTGAAGGCGGCCATCCATCTGAAGATATCCCTCCTGTAATTTTTGAACGGCGTCCGTTAAGGTTGAGACTTGCTGGCAAAGAGTCTCAAAAGGTGAGCGCACCCTGTCGGCCTCAGACATTGGCTGGTTTGTACTGTCAGAAAGTTCACTTACCAAGGCCGAGATGCTGAGGGTGGCTCACCTTTGCGACCTGATGCGATCTGTCCCCTGGAATGGGAACAGAGGGACAGATGCACCCGGAGGCACCGGTACCAGTGGGAAGGTGAGGATCTGGTGCGTGAAGCGGGTCCAGGCAGATCAAGGCAGGTGCGTGGAGTAGGTACTGGCAGGTCACCGGCTGGAAGGCTGCAGCAAATGAAGCAGACGGTAGTCCGTGCACAGAGGTATATGACCGGGATCAGGTAATTTGCAGGTCAGGTAGGGCTGGAAACAGGTCCGGGTAACAAACCGTGGACGGGGATTCAGAGATAGCGATAGTCCAAGTTCAGGCCGGAGGTCAAGGGCGGAGGCAGATCGAATATCAAGGTTCAAGCCGGGGTCAAGTAATTCCAGAAAGCAGCAGTCCAAGAAACAAAAGCCAAGGGTCAGGTATCACAGGAATCCAGTAGGTAGTCTTTAGCAAATCACACAGTAGCTGTTTACAAACCAGCAACCAGAGAGGAGGAAGGGGCTGGTTCAAATAGGCCGCTCAGGCCACTGATTGGCCGAGAGCGGGACGGGCCCGCGCGTGCACGCGCCCGTCAACGGCCGCGCGCACGGGGCGGGCAGACGCACCAGGCGCGCGCACACGCTGCCCAAGGGAGCGCGATGGCCCCGGGCTGTCACGCAGCTGGGGAATCGGAAGGTGAGTAGGATTGATACCCTGACAAAGAGCTTCTAAAGGTATTGTGAATGTTCAGTTGATAGAAGCTAATCTAAAAGCCTTAATGAGGTGGTACCTGGTCCCCACCAGGCTTGCAAGGATGTTTCCGTCCACTTCCCTGGAGTGCTTCAGGGGGTGTCAGGCACAGGGTTCCATGTGGCACATTTGGAGGGAATGCCCGAAAATTTGGAGCTTCTGGAATAGAATGTTCTGCCTTATAAGGAAAGTTACGGGTACTCCTGTAAAACAGTCCCCCCAAATAGCCTTATTAAATGCTGAAATTCCTAAAGTTTCTAAATATAATCGCAAATTGATAGCATTTATGCTCCTAGGAGCAAAAATGACTCTAGCTAAAGCTTGGAAGCATCCAAAAGTGTCTCTGGCGGCTGCCAAGAGAAAGATCTCATGGATAATGACACAGGAGAAATTGGTCAGCTGTATTATGAAGACCACAATAGCTTTTGAGGCAACATGGGAACCCTGGACCGCTCATATAGGAATTTCTTTTGTTCAGGCAGTGAATGGGATGTAATTTAAAAATTATTTTCTTGTTCGGCTGACTGTCGTCTTTATTTTTCTTCTCTTTCTTTTTCTGTCTTCTTTCTTTCTCTTATTTATGTTCGGCTCTGGAAGATGTAACGTTTTATCTGAATGTACCTTACTTACTGTTGACTGGTATCTTCACTTCCCCCAATGTGTATATATATCCCTTTTTTTTTTTTTTTTTTGTCGTGATGATATGTGGGATCTTTTTTTTTTTGGGGGGGGGTTTTGATTCTGGGTTGTTCGCTAAACTTGGGAAGATTCTGTTATTCCTGAGTCTAGGGAGCGATCCCAATAAGAGTGGAGTATTTAGTCTCAGGAGCAACTAAGCCGGTTCTAGGCAGTGTTTGCACCCGTTTGGGGCACCTGGTCCGGTGATTTTTTGTTTTCTTGCTCCGCTAGGCTTTTGTTATGGTCTGACAAATCTCCTCTTGATTATTGAGGAAGCTGATTGTGTATTTTTGTTTATGGGAAGTGACTGTATATTACAAATTGACATCTTTATTGTACTATGTTTTTCTATCAAAGTTTGGTACCCCGCTACAAGCTGAAGGCTTTAGGTTGTAATGTACTAATCTCCAATAAAGTTTCTTTTGAAAAAATAAATAAATGATATTGGAAGAGTAATTAAAAAAAAAATGTTTTATTTAATGTAAAATCTGGTCCAATAATGCAATTTGTTCCACAATGCAATAACAAATTTCTGCACATCATTACAGTATGCAGTGCTTTATTTAGAATTAAAGAAGAATACCATTATACATCACATTGAGTAGATCACAATGGTATATTTACCGCAAAAGAATGGACTGAGCATCCCAGTGACCAGAGCTGGTGTAAGCCGTTAGGAGACTCGGATGACTTTGCGGCCGCTCCAACCCCCCCACCCCCCCAAGGCCGCGTACACACGATCGAATCTATCTGCTGGAAACGGTCTGACAGACCGTTTCAGCAGACAGATTCGATCGTGTGTACGGGCAAACAGACGGATTTGACCAGCAGACAGATTTTAAAGCCTGCTTTAAAATCTGTCTGCTGGGAACCTGTCGGACCGATATGTCTGCTGGTTAGTACGCTAGCACATGCGTCAAATGCAGTGTTGAGCGGAATACGCCATATTCGATTTCTCAATATTTCACGAATATATAGAAGAATATTCGTGAAATATTCGTTAATATCGAATATTCGCAATATTTTATCAAAAAAATTTTTGGCAAAATTTCGCTAATGCGAAATTGATTGCGAAATTCTCGTCCGCTCATGCGCGCGAACACGCGAAAACGGAGATCATTTCCTGAATCTTTGCCAGTCTATTTTCGGATTGCTATTTTGTGCTGCCCTGCGAAGCGAAGATGGTGGGGAGTAACTTTTCATCCAGTGAGGAAAAACTGCTGATTAGTGTAAGTAATTTCACCACTGTTATTTCATTATCTTTAACTGCATTTTAGACTAGTTTAAGGCCTCGTACACACGAGGGGATATGTCCGCTGGAAACGGTCCGATGGACCGTTTCAGCAGACATCTCCGATCGTGTGTATGGGCTAGCGGACAGATTTGTCCACCCGACAGATTTCAAAGCATGCTTTGAAATCTATCGGGTGGAATCCGTCCACCCGACATGTCTGCTGGTTAGTACACTTACCAGCAGACATGTCGTCCCGCACCGCCGCCGCCGAATGGATTCGGCGCATGCGCGGAAGTGTTTTACTTCCTGGTGCGGTGACGTGGCGGCGTCAACGTCACCGCCACGTCACCGCGCCGTCCGCCGGCGGGGAATTTGATCCGATGGTGTGTACACCATCGGATCAAGAGTGCTGATTTGCTCTTGCAGACAGGCTAATGGTTGCAGTATAAAGGCCACAAACCAGGGTTTAACATAAAGTTCAGTCTTTTAGTCACACTTGCTGTTACGATCCGGTCTGGTAGCTTGTAGCGGAGGCTGTTGGTGGATCCGCTGTGCCAGAGAGGTCATGAAGCATTACTCAGCATGAAGGCAGCAGCAGTAGTATTAAAATATAATGTAATAATCACACAGGCAACATTTACAAGCAGTAGTGGTAATAGTACTAGATATCATCTAAACACTTGGGCAAGACTTGACAGCAGCAGTAGTGGTAATAGTAGTATATAGTGGCAAATAACTTGTGACATAGGTGTCGTGAGCAGCAGCAGTAGTAGTAGTAATAGTAGACAATATAGTGTTAAATCACTCGGGCAAGAGTGGAGGGAGAGCCAAGGAGAGGGAATGAATGACAAGGGACCCTTCAGCGCCCTGAACCGACGGCGGGTGCCAGAAAGTCACCGCCGATCCAGGACTCATTCATCTTGATGAATGTGAGTCTGTCCACGGAGTCTGTGGACAGACGGGTCCTCTTGTCCGTGACCACCCCACCTGCCGCGCTGAATGTTCGCTCAGATAGTACGCTGGAGGGGGGGCAAGACAATAACTCCAGCGCATACTGAGCGAGCTTGCGGCAGGTGTCCAATCTGGCAACCCAGTACTCCATGGGGTCGTCGGTGCTCATACTGTCAGAAGCACCGACGGACCCCATGTAGTCTACCACCATGTGGGCCAGCCGCTGGTGGTGACTGCTGCTGGTACTGGGTCGCTCAGATTGGAAGAACATTCTCATCTCACCTATTAGGTCCCCTGCTCGGCTGCTGCTGGGTGCAGCCATCTGCTGGGTGAGATGAGGGGAGACAACTGGAGGCCGGGGAGTTGCCTGCTCCAACCGGCTGACTATGCGTGCCTGCAGTTCCTCCATCCGGTGCTGCCTCCGGCTGGCTGGGAGGAACTGCTCCAGTTTCCCCTTGCATCTTGGATCTAAAAGGGTGGCCATCCAAAATTCATCCCTCTCCTTGATAGTCTTAACCCGGGGGTCCCTCCTGAGGCATCTCAGCATGTGGGCAGCCATGGGGAAGAGCACAGCCCGCTGTGACTCCTCATGGCTGACCGGGTCCATGACGTCTTGAGTCTTCATGCTGGAGGCGCTGCTGCTCGCGCTCAGAGATGCCCAACCCCCGGACTATCGGTGCCCCCAACACCGGCTCTCCCTCCTGACCAGGCCCTGACTCCAGGACGTCACCAGTAACCTCCTTATCATCATCCTCCCCCTCCTTGTCCTGGGCCTGGTCTTGGTGGAGCAGTGTTGCCTCCTCCTGCTCCACCAAGGCACTCTCCCCAGCTTCAAACAGGCGATCTAGTGCCCTGTCCAGCAGGAACACTATAGGGAGCACGTCATTGAGGCCGACATGCTCCCTGCTGACCATCTTGGTCGCCTGCTCGAAAGGGGCCAACACATGGCAGACCTGGTGTATCTGCCCCCACTCCGCACTGGTGATGTACGGGAGTGTTTGTGATGGCTCGGCAGTGCCTTGCTCCAGCAGGTATTCCTTCACCGCCCTTCACTGATCCCACAACCTCTCCAGCATGTGGAGGGTGGAGTTCCACCGCGTCACACTGTCCACAATCAGCCTATGAAGGGGCAGGCTGTTGTCCCACTGCAACTTGGACAGGGACGCGGTAGCGGTTGGGGAGCGCCTGAAGTGGCTGGCAATCCTACGTACCCTTAGCACAATGTCACTCAACCCGGGATAGGTGCACAGGAACTTCTGCACCACGAGGTTGAGGACATGTGCCAGACAGGGCACGTGGGTCAGACTGCCAGCCTGGAGGGCGGAGAGTAGGTTGCTGCCGTTGTCACAGACAACCATACCTGCCTGGAGCCTTCGGGGTGTCAGCCACTTCTGGACCTGAGCCTGAAGTGCGGTCAGCACTTCTTGTCCAGTGTGTCTCCGGTCCCCTAAACTAACAAGCTGGAGCACGGCCTGACAGCGCACGTGCCCCACACTTGAGTAGCTACGGGGGCGCTTGCTGTGAGGCTCAGCAGCTGCGGAGACAGTGGCTTGAGGGAGACCAGCAGTTCTCCCCTGGACACCACCACAAAATCTGATGCCGCCGATCCCTCCCCGGCGCCTTGGAGGGAAACCCAATGGGCCGTGAAGCTGATGTACTGGCCCTGCCCATGCCTGCTGGTCCAGCTATCCATCGTGAGATGCACCCTGTTGCTGACAGCGTGATCCAGCGACAGGGTTACTTTCTGCACAATGTGCTGGTGTAGGGCAGGGACACCAGTCCTGGCAAAGAAATGGCGGCTGGGGACACGCCATTGGGGTTGGGCCTGCTCCAACATCTGCCTGAAGGGGTTGCAGTCAACAATGTTGAAGGGAAGCAGATGTTGGGCAATAACCCTTGCCAGGAGCCCATTGAGGGAACGCACACGTCGGTCTCCAGGGGGGAAGGGAGTGGTGCGTTCGAAGGCGTCGGAAAGCGACGCCTGGCGCCGGACGGCAGTGCAAGACACAGAAGAGGAGGGTGCTGTGGAAGTAGAGGTCTGGCTGCCGGTACCAGTACCTCTACTAGAGGGAGCGGGGGGGCATGACCTGCTGGGAACAGATGAAGCTGTGGCAGGGGCTGCTGTACCCTGCACACTTGTGGTGGTGGCGCTGCTACCACCACCATGCTTCATCTGGTCATACTCCCGCCAGTGGTTGATTCGCAGATGCTGGTTCAGAGCTGTGGTACCCACCCGAGCCAAGCACTTCCCTCTCTTCACCCTGGCACGACAGATATGGCAGATGTCTATGGTCTGGTTATCTGCTACCAGGGTGAAGTAGGCCCAGACAGGTGACTTCAGCGCCGCCCTCCTGTCAGATGGGGTGCCGCTGACTTGCACCTGCTGGGACTCGGTGCGCACAGGTGGAGCTGCCTGCTGCTGCTGCTGACACCTCCTGCTGCCATCACCAGTGGAGACCCTGACGCTGGTCTCCCTGGTGACCTTTTCTTTTTCCAGGCACCGTTTCCCCAGGGTGCCTACCTTCCTCGTCGTCACTGCTGCTGTGAACCGACAAGTCAGGTGGCACCCATGTTGGGTCACCCTCCTCTTCGCCCCCAGATATGTCAGACCCAGGGCTGAAATGTGGTGGTCTGAGGGAAACAGCTGACATGGAGCCGCTAGCCTGGCTCCGCTGTCCCCTCACCGACGCCTGGGTCTGACTAGGTGCGGGTGTTTCCTGCCCAAAAACACCAGCACCACTTGGAAGGGATGTCTCTGGGATACTGACAGCAGGTACCCCATCATCCTCCTCCATCATCCCTTCCAAAAGGTCCTGACCATCAGTACAGAACTGGATGTCTGCCTGATGCAGGACCTCCCCCAAGATATCCCTCTCACTGTCGCTGTCAAACAGTAAGAGGCTGGACCCTTGGGGGCTGGGGGCGGGTCCTAAAGGCACCGGTGTACTGGTGGTGCTACTGGGAGTCGGGACTGACGAATCTGTGGCACTGCTGTGCCCCATATACTCCAACACTACTGGAGCCTGAGAAGGCAATATCGGGCGGCTGCCCGAGGGAAAAAACTTGCGGATGAGGCAGACTCCCCTTCCACCTGATCCACTACCACTAGTAGGGGCGCGAGAGGTACCCCCTGCTGGCAGCGACCCAGCACTGGGAGTAACTCCCCTACCCCTGCTGCCATGGGCACGGCCACGTATGCTGCTCATACTTGCTGATGTGGGGGGGGGAACTTAATTGGGGGGGGGGAATGTGAGAAAGGAGTGTTTTATGTTTTTTTTAGCAAGACAGGCACGCAGACAAAGACGCAGACAAAGACGTAGACAGCTACTTTTTTTTTTATACACAAAACACAGAGACTAAACACACACTAAACTAAGCTACCTTAAAGAAATGTACACTTACACTAACTACACAGAAATCTATCTAACACTAAGCTACACTAACCTGGACAAAACAACACAAATCTGAGCTTTTAGAAAAGCTGTTGGGTCTTTTGCTTTGAAAAAAGCATTTGGTTTTAGAAGCAGATAAAACTCAGAACTGAAAGCACTATAGGAAGCACAATGCTAAGCTCTAAGATCGCAATACACAGAAAAAAAAACAGAAACACTCCACTCTCTCTAACCACCTTGTGAATCTGCACTGAAATGCTGCTGGGAGTGATCTTATATAATGGTCGTGCAGGCAGGTTCCTATTGTTTTCTATGGAGGTTGCTAACCTCTGACAACTGTGGTAGGAGAACTCTGATTGGCTCTGATGCAAAAGAAGGGCAGAGAAAGTTTTCGCGAATATTCGTAATACGAATATTCGCATTGCGAATATTCGGCAACATAAAAGGATCGCCTCAGCTACTCGGCCCAGGGTCTCTAATCATACCAGCAATGCTTTTAGACGTCGATGGAGATCACTAGGATGTGATCTGTTTTAAAAATAAATTAGAAAAAATACGAATATTCACAATAGCGAATATTCACCGCAATATTCAAGTTATTCGCGAATACTCGAATATGCAATATTCGTGACGAATATTCGCAATGCGAATATTCGTGAGCAACACTAGTCAAATTGATTCGACGCATGCGCGGAAGTAATTTACTTCCTGGTGCAGTGACGTGGCGGCGTCAACGTCACCGCCATGTCACCGCGCTGTCTGCCGGCAGGGATTTTGGTTTGATCGTGTACAGCGACCAAACCAAAATATCCAGCAGACTAATCTGTTCAAATCGGTCTGTCAGAGCGATTTGAACAGATTTATTTGGTCGTGTGAACGCGGCCCAAGAGGTAGGAGCCCTCCCGAGGAACTTGCAAGGAGATACACTGTAAACGCCCCTCCCGAGTGTAAACGGCGCTCGTCGCCGTATTGCGTTCCAAGCTACTTCGCACTGACGTCATCGCCTGGCGCCGTGTGCGTTTCAGCATGGAACGCGGAAGTTCTGAGCGTAATCAACGCTTTATTGGCACACATGCCTTGCTCTAATAAATAGAACAGCATACTGGCAAAATGCCCATCAACTGAAGATCATAACAGCCGGATCAATGCCACCGCTAAAGCTACAAGTTAATCCTTCTAAGTAAGCACTACCTGGATCCACGCTGCCATCCTTACTACAGTTGCTGGGGACACCCTGAGATATCCCCCAACAGGAGACCCTCCATGACAGAATCCCATTGCTACTACAATACTCTGCTTACTGAGGAACACTCATCCTCTGCAAAGGGATAAGTACCATTACTATGTTACATTTATTGCTCTAGTATTACCTGGTTCACATGTAGCTTTTATTAAGGAATGTATTTGAATCTGGCTCTAGTTAATGATACTGTGCAGCTTGGGATTACTTATTGTGCTATCCTGTAAGGGTTTTGGAATATCTTAAAGGGACATACACTCTTAAACCATTTAATCTACAGTTGTCACTCTCAAGTAAATGCTATGTGCATACAGTTTTTTCATATGCTACGTGCTTGACATTTGTTGTTAACAGTATTCGGCCTCCCGGCCTAAAATACTGAACATGTTCGCTATACCTTTTTTGGGCTAAGGGTTGAGGCTAGGTTATACCTCCTCCCTTAGTAACTCAATGTATTCCTATATGTGAGTGATATGATGTAGTAAACCCTAAACTCTTTTTCTCTGATTAGAGTGACGCCTGGGGTCCAGTACTGAAAGTCACATTGCATAGAGAAGTGCATTGAAATCTTTCCCTAAACGCAGTTGTGGTTCACTCTCGTTCGCCGTAGTTTGTGACACCGAGAGGCGGAGGAGACGGCGCCTGCATCGAGTACCCAAAAGTCAATTAGGAAAAATAAGCTCAGTTGAATCAGCACATCTGCATGAGTGTCAGTTTGACTATAAATCTTTTATGAGCATATGTATAGGGGCCAACGGCAATTGTGAGTTGGTGTATTGGATAAAATTGTTAACCTTATACAGTAGTATGGTTCATATGGACTTGTGCTGTAGGTTAGGGATGAGCCGAACATACCCGCATTCGGTTCGCACCAGAACCTTCGAACAGACTGCGGGTTCGCGTGAACATTTAGAACCCCATAGAAGTCTATGGGACTCGAACGTTCGAATTCAAAAACGCTAATTTTAAAGACCAATTTTCAAGTTATTGTTGGAAAACGTCTTTGAGAACCCGGGTCCTGCCCCAGGGAACATGTACTGTATCAATGGAAAAAAACGTTTTAAAAACTGTAGTTTTTTCTTGAGCATCGCTTTTAATCATGCTTAAAGTGAAAAAAAATAATTCAAAAACCCCTTTAAAAAAAGTACCTGCTGGGTGTCTATAGTAGTGGCACGTGTTTAGAAATGTCCCTACACAACATGAGATTACTCTCAGAAAAAAGTAATTTAATATTGCTTGCGGCTTCAAAGTAATATTTGGTCCTGCAATATGGATAAAAATCATGGAAAAAAATAGCATGAGTTTCCCCACCACCACTCCCCCCAGGTCTTTACAAGACCCAGTGCCGATCCTGACCTCCCTGAGGCCCTAAGCAAAATCTGACGACAGTGACATGTCACATTAAAGAAAGTTGCGAAGCGGGGGGAGGGGGTGTTCTGCTGTCGGAAATGACTCAGCCAGCGAGTTTAGAAGCAGGGTGAGGGTACGAAAATGACTTCTCACCAGGCGGGGCCTCTAGTAATTTTGGGGGCCCTTTGCAGCTTTGCGTGGCCCTAAGTGGCTTGCATAGTGAGCTTATAGGGAGGATCGGCCCTGACAAGACCCTATGGCCCTATATACTTTAAACAGCAGTATATAGGCAGTGCAAACAAGACAAGGACTGTAGGTTTGTTACGTAGAATCTGAACCATGTCATACTTTGCTGCTGCATATTGCACAATTTCCTAAAGAGACCCTCAACAAACTACATGACACTTGTGCCTGGTGATGAGGCCATTGATGTTCCAGTGGTGGCCCATGAGCCTGTGGCCATACAGGCTTGGCCCCCCCAAAGCGCACATGCTGTGTGGCAACAATATGTAGATTTTAGGGGTGGTGGGGGGCCATTACAATGACAGATCTTGGCTCAATCAATTATTTCTTTGTGAAAGAAAAATTGTAGAAAAAAGGGAGGTTGCCATCCGGGTCCCCCTTTGAACAAATTATGTGAAGAACTCCTGTTCTCTGAAAGCCTCCATTATTTCTGCAAGTCAAAATTTAGCAAAAAAATAATAATGTCAGTCAAGCCTTAGCTTTCTTCCCATATCTAACCCACAAACTCATCCACTGATCATAAAGTCTAAAAAAAAAGTTTCGTATCGTCGTATTGCACGATCGTTTTTCCGACGTTTTCTACCGAATGTAAACGACGGTCTCTATCCCTTTATACACTGCGCATGTGAGAAGCTCCGCATGTTTCCACGCCCATGACGTTCGTCCTAGTGATAGCCACGCCCCTTTTAGTCGGTCAATGTGGAGAGGAGTCTGAAGACATGATGGAGGAGACAGCAAGCTGCAACCAGGCAGGAGACAGGCCAGGCACACCCCAGGAGCAGCAGGAGGTACAAAGCCACCAACATGAGCTTTGAAGAGATGGTGGCCATTTAAAAAAAGGAGGACTACGACTGCAAAAAAGGGCCTTACAAAAACCCCAATAAACTAAAGGGCCAGATCATAGATAAGGTGCGGAGGGCTATCCATGGAGGTCCACGGAGCAGTTGAGGAAGAGATGGGGTGATTAGAAAATCCGAGAGCCAGAGCAGATGGAGAGAATTCGAAGAGTCCTCAGAAGACGTAAGTAATTTTCATGTCTGCTCTGAATTTTTTTTATTTATTTTGTGGCATGTGCTTTTTATTGCAGGTTGTGTATATATACAGTTCAAGAACAGATGTTTGAAGGTTCATGTTTGTGTGGGCATAATAATTGGTTGGTCATTCTATTTAAGACCTTTTTATGTGAGACATTTTTTTTAATTAATGTAGATGTGTTATTAAGTTGATTTAAATAATCCAACTTAAAGGGTCACTAAAGTCAGGGATTTAAAAAAATAAAAAATAACAAACATGTGATACTTACCTCCACTGTGCAGTTCGTTTTGCACAGAGTGGCCCGGAAACCTGTCTTCTGGGGTCCCTCGGCGGCTGTCTGGGCTCCTCCTCGCAAAAGCTTTCCTTCTTCATGCGAGGGCGCTCGCATGGAGGAAAGCTTTTGCGAGCGCGCTCCCGTGATACAGCGGCGGCCATAGCCGCCAACTGTATCACTCGGCTCCACCCCCCAGCGCGCCGCATCATCCGCCCTGATTGACAGCAGCGCTAGCCAATGGCTGCGCTGCTATCAATCCGCCCAGCCTAGCCAATCAACGGCCAGGCTGGGAACCGAAGAGGACGACGTGGACGCGCCCGGGAGATTCGAACGGTCAGGTAAGTACAACGGGGGCTCTGGGGGGGGCCGGTGCTGCTAGATGTTTTTTTACCTTCATGCATAGGATGCATGAAGGTAAAAAAACTTGTACCTTTACAACCCCTTTAAGTCAATATACATTAAAAGGAGAGTATGCTCAGCAAAGCAGTTGATTACACATATGCACTCAGTAGCACAATGGTTGGCATGGCCGATCCGCCCTATAGGCTCACTATGCAAGCCGCTTAGGGCCCCGCAAAGCTGCGAAGGGCCCCCCAAATAACTAGAGGCCCCGCCTGGTAAGAAGTGATTTTCGCCCCCTAACCCCCACTTCTCAACTCGCTGGCTGCATGGGAGAAGAGGCAATAAGTAAGCACCACTTGCTTCTCAATTTAATGTAAGATGTCATTTCAGACAGCAGAACACCCCCTCCACCCACTTCTTAACTTTCTTTAATGTGACATGTCACTGTGGTTAGCGCCCCCCGCTTCTCATTTTTAATGTGCCATGTCATTTTGCTTCGGGCCCCAGGGAGGTCAGGATCGGCACTGAGTGTTGGTCACAAGAACAACCTAGTTAGTTAGCGTTTCACACAGAGGTGATCCAGTGTCAACTTGTTGTTTTGCCATGTAGGAAACTTGGCCAAAGATAGAGAAATGCAGCAGCTTTGGTAATGGATACAATCCCGTGTTAAGCTTAGGATTGTAAAAACACACAATTGTACGACACTTTTTAAAAAGAATGATTGATATTCCTCTTTCAGGCCTCTAATCTTTTTGATACATCTATCCCTTTTTTTACAATCTCATAGGCCGCAATCAAGCTGCAGCAGTGGACCCGACCAACCCCACACAGTGCCAAGCCCCACCCTCCCCGGACGTGCAGGAAGTGCAAAATGCCACCACATCAGGTCAGTGTCATACAGCACAGCTTCAGGTAATACATGTAGGCCTGCATAATTTTAATTACATGTTTTTATCCAAATTTCAGGTGTACGAGGTGTTGGGGGCGGCTTAGACACCGACAGTGCCCAGGTGCTAATTGGGGGGATAATTTGCTGCATGGATGAAATAGAGGACACAAACCTCGCCCTCTTGAAGACCATAAAGAACAACAAGAAGGTGCTCCAAAACATGAAAAATCTTGTTGACATTCTGGGGAGGGTTTAAAAAAAATAAAAATAAAAACCAGATGTAGACAATTATTTAAATGCAAAAATATAGGTCTTAAAAATAAAAAATAAAAAATTTCTAGTTTGATATATAAAAAAATAAAATAAAATCACACATTTTCAGTGTGATACAATAAATATTTTTGGATATTCAACAATGTCTAGCTTCTTATTATATCAATGCTGCCTAAAACACTGCAACCCCTCACAGATACTGTAATTGGAGCGCAATGAAGAGGCACGTGT
Organism: Rana kukunoris; assembly: GCA_029574335.1. Classification (NCBI taxonomy): domain Eukaryota; kingdom Metazoa; phylum Chordata; class Amphibia; order Anura; family Ranidae; genus Rana; species Rana kukunoris. The sequence continues at coordinate 85,576,416 of CM056060.1, read as the reverse complement.
CTGTAATAAAGTCCCTTGGGTTTAATGCTCTAGCGCAGCTGGCGCTGTACCAAGACAGCTGCGCTCCGTGTTCCTCTTCTCCTGTCACTTCCAGTGTGCGCGCCGTGCATTCCAGCATGGAGCGCGGAAACGCGATTAGACATTCGCCGCATCACTTCCGGTGCGCGCACCGTGCGTTCCAGCTTGGAACGCGGATGTGTGACTAGAGCGCACCTTCACTTCCCCGCGAATTGCGGGTATTTAAACGGCTAGGAATGACGGCAGGGTGTTCTGATATTCAGTCAGACACCCTCCGTCATGTGAGAACAACCCCACAGCCAGAGGATCCCTTTGAAACACCTCAATCCCGCAGTACACCAGCTCTGGAACCAAACCGCCATGTGGTAGCAACGATTCATAGGCTTCCTACACTACCTACTTTGAACCCTCAACCTCCAGGACCAACACATCCTCTGGAACAGAACGAATGCCTCCACAGGACTCAATTGCACTTGGTCCAATGCAATGCTTCCCTGCTAGCAGTTCATAGTACATCTGCTCCTTGCTGCATGTCTTGTTTGGGACACTTTGCTTTTCATTCCTAGATTGATGTGACTTAACATTAACCTCTTCCGTTCCTTGTCTTATTAACCCTTACTCCTCAGATTGTGAGGTTTTATCTTTTGCTGCTTGCACCTGCTTACGTTACTTGCTTTATAGTGCCCAGCTACGCTTATGCCCAAAATAAGGTAGCATTTAGGTTACGGCATATATTACTTTGTGAGGTTGTGATGAATTAACCCCAACTTTCTGTGAAACTGAAAGTGAACTAGCGGTTATACCTGAGAAACCTCAACAATATTATTGTAGGATTCATACATTAGTTATTGGCTCGGTGTGACATGACATAATATCAGAACCATTAAAAAAAAAAAAAAGAGGAGCATGGCGACCTATTAGGATCATTTAATAGTTTTTTAAATGAGATGTCTCTCTTATACGAGGACCCAAATAAACAACTTACTGCTGAAAATACCATTAGACAGCTCAAGCAAGGGAAGAGGCCCGTCGAAGAATATATATCAGAATTCAAGTGTTGGAGCAGGGACACACAATGGACTGACATTGCCTTACGGAATCAATTTTGCATTGGCCTCTCGGAAGCCATGAAGGATGAGATTGCTCGCATTGAGCTTCCCCCTTCCTTAGAGGATCTAATGCAACTTTCCCCTTACCATTGATCGACGTATAAGAGAGAGGAAGGCTGAGCGTGCTACCTCTTTCTCTGTCACACCCCCCAAGAGGTTTAATTCTCCCCCTAAAGCTGTTCCTATGGAACTTGGAACTGTTAAAGGCCCTCTATCACCTGCAGAGAAGCAACGTCGCAGAGCACATAACGTCTGCCTTTACTGTTCATCTCCAGACCACATAGTATCTACTTGTCCTCTACTCAGGAAGAATACTGAAGGTACTGTTTCTAACATTTGTAAGACCACTCCCTGCCACACCATCTCTAATCTGTTTATATTTATTACTCTTGTTTTACAGTGGGAACATAAAACTATTACCGTCAATGCCATGGTTGATACCGGAGCCTGTGGGAATTTCATTGATTTAGAAATCGTAAAATCCAATGAAATTCCCTCTATTCTCAAATCCACCCCACTCTCTGTCACCTTCATTGATGGTTCAACCTCCACCTCCGGTCCTGTCTTATCCCAAACCATCCCTATTCTGGTGACTTGTGATAACCACCATGTGGAGACTATGGTTTTCGATATAATTCCTTCTCCTCTATTCCCAATTATTCTCGGCTTGCCATGGCTGTTACTACATCAACCAACCTTCATATGGTCTACTTCATCCCTTAAATTGGGATCCTCCCACTGTAATCAAATTTGCTATACCACTTCCCCAGTGCTCAGTCTCCAGCCAGTTGATAATGTTCTCCCGGATTACCTTCATGACTTCAGTGATGTTTTTAGTAAGACCAATGCAGAGAGACTTCCCCCTCATAGGATATACGACTGTCCGATTGATTTAATTCCAAATAGTCCTATCCCAACCGCTCATATATACCCACTATCTCAACCTGAACTAGGACACCTAAAACAGTACATAGATGAGAACTTAAAAAAAGGGTTCATCAGACATTCCACTTCTCCTGCCAGTTCCGCTATGTTTTTTGTCAAAAATAAGGATGGTTCTCTACGTCCCATCATTGATTACCGGTCCTTAAATAGTATTACGGTAAAAAAACTTTATCCTTTGCCACTTATTCCAGAACTCATAGAGCGCCTCCAATCCTCAAAGATTTTTACAAAATTAGATCTCAGGGGTGCATATAATCTGATTAGGATACGTCCTGGAGATGAGTGGAAGACTGCCTTCAAGACCAGATACGGCTTATACGAATATACTGTCATGCCATTTGGCCTCTGTAATGCACCGGCCACTTTCCAGTGGTTCATAAATGATATCTTCAGAGACTTGCTTGACATCTGCGTAGTTATATATCTTGATGATATTTTAATCTACTCAGATTCCCTTGAGCTCCATGTTAAACATGTTCGTTGGGTTTTAGCCAGGCTCAGAACACACTCCCTGTATGCAAAATTGGAGAAATGTCTTTTTAGCCAACCTAGTATCACTTTCCTAGGCTACCACATCACCCCTCAGGGTATACAGATGGATCATTCCAAAGTCGATTCCATCATTTCCTGGCCTGTTCCGTATTCAAGGAAAGCTCTCCAACGGTTCCTAGGATTTTCCAATTACTATCGAAAATTTATTAAAAATTTCTCTGCAATAGTCAAACCATTGAATGCCCTCACGAGTTCTAAGACATCTTTCACCTGGACATCAGAAGCACAAACTTCCTTTACCACCTTAAAGCGCTGTTTTGCCTCAGCTCCTGTACTTCAACTCCCCAATCCAACATTTCATTATACTTTGGAAGTTGATGCTTCCCATTATGCTTTGGGAGCTGTACTCTCTCAACGTCCGACTCTCTCGGATCCCTTGCATCCAGTAGCCTTCTACTCCAGAACCTTAACACAAGCTGAGAGAAACTACCCTATCGGTGAAAAGGAACTTTTAGCCATTAAAGTTGCCTTAGAGAATTGGAGACATTTACTTGAAGGTTCAACTCATCCAATAACTATACTCACTGATCACCGGAATCTACAACATCTGAAATCCTGTAAGACCCTCTCCGCTCGTCAGGTTAGATGGACTCTCTTTTTCAACAGGTTTGACTTTCATATAACCTATCGACCCGCCTCGCAAAATGTTAAAGCAGACTCTCTCTCTCGTATGTCTGAAGATCAATTTACGGAGAACCCACCAGTCTCCATCATCCCTTCAGACCGTTTCATTGGCAATATCACCTCGTTCAGGCAGTTACTCTCAGAAACCCTTTCTACAGAGACTCATAACCTTCCAACAGGCCTTATCAAACATCCTGACGGACTATATACCTACCAGAACAAAATTTATGTACCCCCCAAGCTACAGATTCCTTTGCTCCGACTTCTTCACGACTCTCCTTTAGCCGGTCATCCTGGCGTTACTAACACCATTCATCTTGTCAAGAGACATTACTGGTGGCCTTCTCTCTCTAAATCTGTTCATCAATATGTAAACTCATGTGACATTTGTGCCCGCAACAAATTATCTAGAAGACCTCCTTTTGGCCTATTGACGCCTCTTGCAGTACCTCAGAGACCCTGGGAGGTAGTGTCTATTGATTTTATTGTGGACCTCCCCAGATCAAAGGATACCAATACTATCATGGTTACAGTTGATCTCTTAACTAAGATGGCACACTTCACCCCTTTAAAGAAACTACCAACCTCTCTAGAGACCGCAAAAGCCTTTATCGACACAGTCCTTAGATTACATGGATTACCCTCCCAAATTATCTAGGATCGTGGATCTCAATTTATTTCCAAATTCTGGAGAGCCCTTACTACCACCTTACAGATTGACCATCGATTGTCAACTGCCTACCACCCTCAGACAAATGGACAGACCGAACGGGTAAATCAAATTTTGGAGCAATATCTACGCTGCTATTGTACACATCTTCAAGATGACTGGAATCCATTACTGCCTTTGGCTGAGTATGCCTATAATAACTCCACTAGCTCCTCAACCCGTTTTTTCTCCATTTTTTGCCAATTATGGGTTCCACCCCAACAACTTACCTTCCACGTTTCTCCCAAATCCTGTACCTGCAGTTACAGACTATCTATCTTCTATAGAGAAGACACTCAATCTTCTACGTGCCAATTTGGAAATTGCACACGCAACACAGAAGAAATATTACGATTCACGCCGCTCCACACCACCAACATACAAGATAGGGGATTTAGTTTGGCTATCCACATGCAATCTCCACCTTAAGATTCCTTCCAGGAAACTCGGAAATCAATTCACCGGACCATTTCCTATTTGTCAGATTATTAATCCCAATGCTGTCAAACTTTCCCTACCACCAGACTGGAAAGTACATCCTTCATTCCACGTGTCACTCCTCAAACCTTACATCGCTAACCCTTTTCCTAACAGGAAACCACTTCCTACACCTCCTGTACAAGTTCTCGGTGAAACAGAATACATTGTTGATAAAAATTTTAGATTTCAGGAAAAAAGCTTCTAAACTCCAATATCTCATACGCTGGAAAGGCTATGATCAATCTGATGACTCTTGGGAAGATTCTTCCAATATACATGCTGCAAGACTAATCAGACAATTTCATCAGAAACATCCTAACAAACCCACTCCTACTGGTAGCTCTATAAGAGCTCCCCTGAGGAGGGGAGTATGTAATAAAGTCCCTTGGGTTTAATGCTCTAGCGCAGCTGGCGCTGTACCAAGACAGCTGCGCTCCGTGTTCCTCTTCTCCTGTCACTTCCAGTGTGCACGCCGTGCTTTCCAGCATGGAGCACGGAAACGCGATTAGATATTCGCCGCGTCACTTCCGGTGCGTGCACTGTGCGTTCCAGCTTGGAACGCAGATGTGCGACTAGAGCGCACCTTCACTTCCCCGCGAATTGCGGGTATTTAAACGGCTAGGAATGACGGCAGGGTGTTCTGATATTCAGTCAGACACCCTCCGTCATGTGAGAACAACCCCACAGCCAGAGGATCCCTTTGAAACACCTCAACCCCGCAGTACACCAGCTCTGGAACCAAACCGCCATGTGGTAGCAACGATTCATAGGCTTCCTACACTACCTACTTTGAACCCTCAACCTCCAGGACCAACACATCCTCTGGAACAGAACTAATGCCTCCACAGGACTCAATCCCAAAAGCCTGCTGAACCGCAAGTATTCCTATAGGAAGGTGCACTTGGTCCAATGCAATGCTTCCCTGCTAGCAGTTCATAGTACATCTGCTCCTTGCTGCATGTCTTGTTTGGGACACTTTGCTTTTCATTCCTAGATTGATGTGACTTAACATTAACCTCTTCCGTTCCTTGTCTTATTAACCCTTACTCCTCAGATTGTGAGGTTTTATTATTTGCTGCTTGCACCTGCTTACGTTACTTGCTTTATAGTGCCCAGCTACGCTTATGCCCAAAATAAGGTAGCATTTAGGTTACGGCATATATTACTTTGTGAGGTTGTGATGAATTAACCCCAACTTTCTGTGAAACTGAAAGTGAACTAGCGGTTATACCTGAGAAACCTCAACAATATTATTGAAGGATTCACACATTAGTTATTGGCTCGGTGTGACATGACAGTGCCAAAGTATTGCATCAAAAATTGTTATTAGACGTCCCTGTTAAACAGGGGCACAAAAAATGGCACAACACAACACTGCAAGCCCTCACAACACTCTAATTGGACAACAAAGAGCCACGTGCAAAGTATTGCATCAAAAATTGTTATTAGGCGCCCCTGTTAAACAGGGGCTGAAAAATTGTGCCTCAGGCACAACACAACACTGCTGCAACCCCTCACAATACCTCCAATTGGAGGACAACAAACAGCCACGTGCAAAGTATTGCATCAAAAATTGTTTGCCAATTATGGGTTCCACCCCAACACGTACAGTGACACAAACTGCGCTCAGGTGGTATGTAACAGCACATGTACAGTGACACTAACTGCACTCAGGTGGTATGTAACAGCACACGTGCGGTGACACCAAATGCGCTCAGGTGGTATGTAACAGCACACGTGCGGTGACACCACATGCGCTCAGGTGGTATGTAACAGCACACGTGCGGTGACACCAAATGCGTTCAGGTGGTATGTAACAGCACACGTGCGGTGACACCAAATGCACTAAGGTGGTATTGAACAGCACACGTACAGTGACACTAACTGCGCTCAGGTGGTATGTAACAGCACACGTACAGTGACACTAACTGCACTCAGGTGGTATGTAACAGCACACGTGCGGTGACACTAACTGCGCTCAGGTGGTATGTAACAGCACACGTGCGGTGACACCAAATGCGCTCAGGTGGTATGTAACAGCACACGTGCGGTGACACCACATGCGCTCAGGTGGTATGTAACAGCACACGTGCGGTGACACCAAATGCACTAAGGTGGTATTGAACAGCACACGCACAGTCAGAGCGACTGCGTTTCTGTGCAATTCAATAGCCCACTTGCAGTAACAGGTAATGCGTCTATGTGCAATTAACTAGCACACGTTGACTAACACGTTAGAGCACTGCATCAAGCACAATCTCCTGCCTGACAGATACAAATACAAATGCCTGACACCAAATGCGCTAAGGTGTTATTGAACAGCACACGTACAGTGACACTAACTGCGCTCAGGTGGTATGTAACAGCACACGTACGGTGACACTAACTGCGCTCAGGTGGTATGTAACAGCACACGTGCGGTGACACCAAATGCGCTCAGGTGGTATGTAACAGCACACGTGCAGTGACACCAAATGCGTTCAGGTGGTATGTAACAGCACACGTGCGGTGACACCAAATGCACTAAGGTGGTATTGAACAGCACACGTACAGTGACACTAACTGCGCTCAGGTGGTATGTAACAGCACACGTACAGTGACACTAACTGCACTCAGGTGGTATGTAACAGCACACGTGCGGTGACACTAACTGCGCTCAGGTGGTATGTAACAGCACACGTGCGGTGACACCAAATGCGCTCAGGTGGTATGTAACAGCACACGTGCGGTGACACCACATGCGCTCAGTTGGTATGTAACAGCACACGTGCGGTGACACCAAATGCGCTAAGGTGGTATTGAACAGCACACGCACAGTCAGAGCGACTGCGTTTCTGTGCAATTCAATAGCCCACTTGCAGTAACAGGTAATGCGTCTATGTGCAATTAACTAGCACACGTTGACTAACACGTTAGAGCACTGCATCAAGCACAATCTCCTGCCTGACAGATACTAATAGCAGATCTAGCTAAGCTATACAGTTTATAAATATATTGACAACTCCTAGGGATGTGAATATATTCTCTACAAACTGTAAATGTAACTATACTGACTACTAGCCTCCCTGATCGATCTATCTATCTATCTATCTATCTGAAAAAACACTGGGGCTGATTTACCAAGCCTGTGCGCCATGACTCATGGTGCACAAGCAGGAGTAAAACAGTTTTTGACATTTACAAAAGAGATACACTGCCAGTGCAGTGTATTTCTTCATTTACTAAACTGCCTAATGCGACCAGGAGAGGGCGCACAGCACGCCAGTACAGAGCTGGCGTACGGCATTTAGTAATGTAAACATCGGGGATTCGGGCGGGAGTTTATGAGGGGAGGGAGGGGGGTGATGCAGGGGAAGTGTAGTGACATGTGTTTGAACGTGTGTGGCGGGCCGAATTGAAAGTGAAAGTGACTTTTGAGAAACGATCCCTGTGCGCTTGCAAAGTACGCCAGAACCTCGGAAAGGTTCATTTGCATACTGGGCATGCGCAGAGGGAGATTTCAGGGAATGCCGTGCGCCTTGTCAGTACGCAGAGAAAATCTTGGTAAATACCAAGCGGCGTAGCAGTGTTTGCACTGCGTGAAACGGCGCACGGCAATCTCCGAGCTGTTCTCGGGCTGCGCCGACACTGAAGGAAAATTCCGCGCCAAATTTCAAATTTGAAACCGGCGTGGGTTCCCCCCAGGGGTATAATAGGCTCTTCGGCTTTGGTCCGGAACGTGAGGGGTTAACCCACGCCAAAAACGGCGTGGGGTTCCCCCCCAGATCCGTACCAAGCCTTATCCCAGGCACGCAGTCTGGCCGGACAGGAATGGGGGTGGGGACAAGTGAGCGCCCCACCCCTCCTGAGCCGTACCAGACCACATGCCCTCGACATGGGGGAGTGTGTGCTTTGAGGGAGGGGGGCACTGCCCCCCCACCCCAAAGCACTCTTGTCCCCATGTCGATAGGGACAAGAGCCTCTTCCCGACAACCCTGGCTATTGGTTGTCGGGGTATGCGGGCGGGAGCCAATCAGAATCTGGGAGCCCCTTTAATAAGGTGGCCCCCAGATTCCGGCCCCCCACCCTATGTGAATGAGTATGGGGTACATGGTACCCCTACCCATTCACCTGGTGGAAAAAGTGTAAACACAAATAAACCACACAAGAATAAAATAATTTATTAGCCAGCTCCGGGGGTCTTCCGCCAACCCACCCCGGTCTTCGCCACCGCAGCCTTCCGCCGCCGCCCCCTTCACCACGAAGCTCCGTGCTTGTGTGGGAGGGCAGCGGGCTTTGAAGTTTTCGGCCGGGGTGAGGGTCGCACATCCCACTCCGGACTTCTAGTCGTTTTCGCCGCCGCCGCCCCCTTCACCATGAAGCTTCCTGCTTATGGGGGAGGGCGGCGGGCTTCTCGTCGCTGTCTTCCGCCGCGGGGTGACACTCGCGGGCTCCTTCAGAGACATCCGCTTCTGCCTGGCTCCGCCGCTGGGGCCAGGGCTTCTTCTTCCATTCGATGTTGACACGGCGAGGTCCGGTGCTGAAATGCCGACAGAGCGGTGGGCACGGACTTATGTTGGCATAGGGCGTGGGCGTGGTTACTGCCTGTTTCCTACTCTGCATGCGCGACTCGCACGGCGCTTTGTGAATGGGCGGCTACCTCCTGGGATACACACAGTTCCCAGAAGGCAGCGCGGCTCATTCACCAGAAGACACCGCGATGGAGGACAAAGAAGAAGAGGACCGCTGTGGAGGAAGAGTCAGAACAGCTACTTCCGCATAGTAACAGCCCTTTCTGGAGAGTATAATTTTTTTTTTTTTGATTTTAGGTAAAAAAAAACAAAAAAACAGGTGGAACTCGGCTGTCAGCTAGACATCTACACCCTCAAAAGATAGATAGTGAGATATGGGCTTTCACATTGAGACTGCGGGGCTATTTGTATTTTTAGGCGTTATTTATGCACTAATTTTAGCCCTAAAACGCCTAAAATACTCCTCAGTGTTAAAGTTTTTTTTTTTTTTAGACCAACAATTAAAAAAAAAAATAAAAAAAAAATGTTTACTTCCTGCTTTAAAATATTCATATCTTGATAAATTTAGGCCAATATGTATTCTGCTTTGTTTTTGATAAAAAAAATCCCAATAAGTGTATATTGATTGGTTTGCACAAAATGTATACCATCTATAAATTATGGTGTAGAACCCCCCCCCCCCCTATTTGGCGGGGCGTTACGCTAAAGTTAGTGGGGAATGGGTTAAGTTGCTCCCACTCATAAATTGGTTAAGTTTAGGCTGCTGTCAGTTTAGAACTGCTTTCTAGGCCAGTCTGCATGCTAGGGGAGGTGTTTTTACCCCTGGGTGACAGTTGGTGCTAGAAGGGGTTCTGAGAGACCCACTTTCTCCCAGCAGCCAATCAGAGGAGGATTTTCCCTCTGGACATGCTGGCGGGATAGTATATCTGTGGCAGACGCCTGAGAGAAGCGTGTAACATTCTACGCGGGGCCCACGTTCCAGGTGCGGCATCCACCTTCAGGGTGCTCCGAAGCTACGCACCAGGCGGAGCTTCACCCTGACTTTCGGCTGCCAGGCCCAAGTTGAACGCCTGTCTGGGGCACTTTACCCACTCTGATGGGAGTGGCGACGATTAAGTGTGACTGTATTGAGAGGAAGCTGCTCTCTATAATATCCAAGGCCTGATACTGATACAGTTTTCTTCCGCTCATCAACCTTTCTCTATAGTGTGCCATGTTGATGTTGATGTTGGCCATGTTGGGCCTTGGAATAAAACTTTGAAAACACACTCTGATGTCTGGACACTCGCTTTATTCACTCTCCACAAGTATTCACCCCTAGACAAGCATAACTGGTAACTTAATACGCCGACCCCGAAATCAACCAGCGGCTCCTTCGGGGATGAGTGCTACAATGGGATATGCACTGAGATTTTTTGTCTTTTTGTCTTTTTCTAGTAATGGCAGCGATCGGCTACTTATAGCAGGGCTGTGATATATTGTGGTGGAGATTTGGACACTAACGCACACTTTTGACACTTTGTAGGAAACAGTTACACTAACACAGTGATACTGAAGGGGTTAGCCATCTAGGGTGATCAAAGGGTTAAATGGGTGCCTAGCCAGTGTTTTCACTAAGGCCCCTTTACACTTGTGCGACTTTGCCACGGTTCACGGCCGCAATTTTGACAAGACAGTCACTGTGGATTTCGACTTTGCCCACGACTTGAAGTACGACTTCAATGAGCAGGGACGCGACTTTGATCCCCAAATAATTAGGGGAAACTCCACTCTGGGTTATTCCTTTATGGGCATAATGGGCCCATCGGTCTGGTATGGATTTTAAGGGGAACCCTCACACTGAAAAAAACATTGAAGGGTCCCCCCAAAATCAATACCAGAACCTTATCTGAGCACCAGCCCGGCCAGTCAGGAAAGGGGATGGGGACAAGCGAGTGCTCCCCCCCTCCTGAGCCGTACCAGGCCACATGCCCTCAACATGGGTGGTGGGTGTTTTGGGGCAGGGGGGCCTTGCGCCTTGCCCTCATGTTGATGAGGTCAAGGGCCCCTTCCTGACAACCCTAACCGTTGGTTGTCGGGTTCTGCGGGCGGGGGGCTTATCGGAATCTAGGAGCACCCTTTAATAAGGGGGCCCCCAGATCTCGGCCCTCCCACCTTATGTGAATGAGTATGGGGTACATCGTACCCCTACCCATTTACCTGGGAGGGAAAGTGTCAAGAAAAAAAAACACACTAGACATTTATTAGGCAGCTCTGGGGGTCTTCTTCCGACTCACCGGCCTCTTCTCCCGCTCTCCGGTGCCTTCTCTGCGTTCTCCATTTCTTCTCTCGCTCTCCATCGCCTTCTCCCGCCTGCCGGGCTCCTCCGCTATCTTCTTCCAGCTCTTTTAGTAGTGTTGGCCTGGTCTTCTGCGTCGTCTTCTTCCCTCTTCTTTTCTTCCGATGTTGACACAACGCTCTCTCCTGCTGTAATGCCGTGTGTGCGGTGCACAACGATTTATATAGGCATGGTGCGTGGTCACCGGGTGATGTCACCTGGTGACCCCGCCTCTTATGATGTCACAGTCCCGAGGCATGGTGAGACTGTGACATCATAAGAGGCGGGGTCACCATGTGACATCACCCGATGACCACGCCCCATGCCTATATAAATCGGTGCGCACACGGCATTACAGCGGAAGAGAGAGTTGTGTCAACATCGGAAAAAGAGAAGAGGGAAGAAGACGACGGAGAAGACTGGGCCAACACTACTAAAAGACCTGGAAGAAGATGACGGAGGAGCCTGGCAGAAGGCGGAAAGCATCGGAGAGCGCGGAGGAGAGGCCGGGCTCCTGACCACCAGGCTTAGGGCATTGTTTGGCCCCACTGATGTCAGGACAGTAAACTGGCCCTTTGTTTAGAAAGTTTGGGGGCCCTTGGAGTAATGGTTAAAGCCACCCATAGACAGTTGTCACCAGAACAAGTGGCCCCATTTCAATATTTCACCTCTATTCCAACTCCAATGAGCATTCATTATTTTGTCATTTCTCTAATTTTCAGTACTAGAGACAACGGTCACCAGGGCATATAGAGGGCAAATCTTTACAGTGTGGACACCAATGGAAACCTGACAGAGCTAACACAACTCTATGTTATCCAAAATATAAAAATAAAAATCTTTAGATACACTTTAAAGCTTAAGTAACTAGTCCTCTGAATTCTATGTGCTGATAATTAGCAATGCCAATCAAAGGTTTGGTGACAGAATCACATTGTTGTGTTGAAGTGGAACTAAAAAAACAAAAAATTGTAAAATGGCGAGCACTCACCTTTTTTATTGCTGAAGAGATAATTTTCTATTCTTGTGAGGGTTCCAGAATGGATGAATCATTTTCAAACTGCAGTATAATGCCTGTCTATCAATTAATTCCTCAGGTCCGCCCGTGTCACGAAGAGATTAATTACTGTATCATTAGCTCCATCTAGTGGCCAAAACGTTGAATACATTAACAAGAAAACTATATCAAATTGTGGCCACTAGATGGAGCTAACATGCAGGAATCAATCTCTTAGAAAAAGTACAGTGACATTCCAATCAGCTGTACAAATTCTCTATAGATAGACTCCAAAGTGTATGTAAACTCAAACAATGAACTTCTCTTAATTCCTTCTTTTTGTTCATATATATTATATCTGTGACCCAGTGCTGGCACAGGAGGGAGCTCGTCCTAGCTCCTGTGATCACTTAAGGCACAGGTGTCAAACACAAGGCCCACGGGCCAAATCCGGCCCTCCAGTCCATTTCATGTGGCCCTTGCACCTCTCCTGCAGCTGCAAGAGAGCTCCAGCCCTCCTCTGGTCCTTCTCCAGACCCCTACTTTCTGCTTTCAAGCAATGCATCCAGCTTATTCCCAGCACCAGCATAAGGAAAGGGGGTGCACTGTGATGTAAGGGAAAGTGGGGGACTCAACTTCTGATGGTGGGGTGGCTCTTGACATCGAATGTAAGGGGAAGGGATGGTATGGCCCACGGTGAAATTAAGTTTGACACCCGTGACTTAAAGGGTTTGTAAAGGTAATTATTATTTTTTGTAAATAACCAACATGTCTATACTTACCTACTCTGTGCAATGGAATCGCACAGAGCATTTAGGAACCTCTCTTTTTCAGGGGCCCCGCCATTCATACTGTACACTTAAACACCCATCTAAGGGACAGGATGGATGTGCGGCTGCAGGGAGACCTTTCTTTGCCTTAAATATATATCATATCAGTTTGACAAGTCCAAAAAAATAAAAATAGATCATTCAGCCAAAAAATCTGGTGAGCTCTCTTGTACACTCTGCTCCTGGACTGTTATCAGTTAGCATTGTTTTCTGCTACCTCTACAAAACACCCTGTCCTGTTATGGAGAAGAGAGGGACGTGCAGCCATCAGTAGATCACTATTAGAAGTGATTGGTTGCCACACAGTTGCATGAGGGAGGGGGGGGGGGTTCTGGGTCTGGACCCCAATAACTAGGTCCTGACACCCCACGAAGAAAAACAATTGTAAAAAACAAAACAAAAAAATGAACAGTAGATATATACAGGTGTGTGTGTGCGCATTTGCTAACCATGGTCACAAGGTGGCAGCGTAACAAAAAATCATTAACTAGACTAGAGAACAACGATATACTGTATATAAGTATTTTATATATACTTATATATAAGGTAATCATTTCCAAATAACATCAAAGCGAATAGTAGACTTTTCTCTCTTTTAACTATGATGATTAATAAGGTATTCAATATTAAATGTAGACTTCTGGGAGGAGGGAGCTAGTTATGCCTAGATAGTAATATAAAGATTTATTATAAATTATAAAAATGATTTACATTCTGTGACAGACTTTGCTCAGCCAGTTATTTAAAGAACGAAAGTGTTATGCTTTTGTGGTCAGTGTTGCTGGGAATGAACTTCTTGTTAGCTGTCATGAAGTTACGTTTTTTTCATCAGAACATATGTTTAATACACTGACCATTACTTACTACAGTTGTTATAACTGGTGACAAGATTTAGGTCCCCATGCACACAGGACGTTAGAAAAAACGAGATGCAAATCCACTACCAACGCCAGGAAAAGGTGTGAAAGCTTTTTGCATAGGCGTTAATGCGTGTTTAGCCACGATTAGGGATGAGCTTTATGTTCGAGTCGAACATGAGTTTGACTCGAACTTTGGCTGTTCACCGAATAGCAAACAATTTGGGGTGTTCGCGGCAAATTTGAAAGGCCGCGGAACACTGTTAAAAGTCTATTGGACAATGCAAGTTATTGTCCTAAAAAGTGTTTGGGGACCTGGGGACTGCCCCAGGGGACATGTATCAATGCAAAAAAAAGTTTTAAAAACAACAGTTTTTTCAGGAGCAGTGATTTTCATAATGCTTAAAGTAAAACAATAAAAGTGAAATATTTCTTTAAATTTCTTACCTGGGGGGTGTATAGTATGCCTGTGAAGTAGTGATTGTTTTTTTATTTTTAACTGTTCCGGGAATAAAATGACAATTCTAAAGGGAAAAAAAAGTAATTTAAAACTACTATGGCTATTCATGAATTGTTGGGTCCCAGCAATACAGATCAAAATTATTGAAAAAAAATGGCATGGGTTCCCCCACCCCCCAGTCCATTACCAGGCCCTTTGGGTCTGGTATGAATATTAAGGGAAACCCTGAACAAAATTTCCATATCAGGGCCTTCAGGTCTGGTATGGATATTAAGTGGAACCCTGTGCCATTTAAAAAAAAATGGCGTGGGGTTCCCCCATAAATCCACACCAGACTCTTATCCGAGCATGCAACCTGGCAGGCTGCAGGAAAAGAGGGGGGACGAGAGAGCGCCCCCACTTTCCTGAACCATACCAGGCCACATGCCTTCAACATGGGGAGCATGTTGATGGGGACAAGGGCCTCATCCCCACAACCCTTGCCCGCTGGTTGTGGGGTCTGCGGGCGGGGAGCTTATCAAAATCTGGAAGTCCCCTCTAACAAAGGGAAATTCCAGATCCCGGCCCCCCCCTATGTGAATTGGTAACGGGGTACATTGTACCCTACCATTTCACATGAAAGTGTAAAAATTGTGTAGCACTACAAGCGGTGGAGCTGCTTGTTATTTTTGGGTCTGCGCTCTGTGATTAACCCCTTAAAGTGGCTCAAAACGCTCGCTTGACATACCTGGTACTCAGTGTTGTAACTAACGGCGTTAAAATAAATGCCGTTAGGTAGCGATACCCCTTTTGAGGGTAACAAGTAATCTGACAGATAACTCTTCCCCTCTCGGCAACGCCGCTCCCATTACTGGGGCGGCGTTACCGTAATTACTTACCTGTGTGAGCAGCAGCCGTCGCCGTCCATTATCGGAACAGTAATTTTCCCAGCAGTGCCTCTGTTTAGTGTTCGGCCTATCACGGATGCCTTCTAATCCTCAGCCTCGGACGAGAGGACATCCGTGATAGGCTGAACACTAAACAGAGGCTCTGCTGGGAAAATTACTGTTTTGCCTATCACGGAACAGCCTGAGGAGGAGGCGCGGCTTTCGAATAATGGAGCATCCTCGCCGACGTCTGACATACTTGCCGCCGCCGACGTCTGACATGTGGAGAACAGGAGAAGGTAGGGAGATCGTCGTCAAGGCATTTTACAGGCACAGTGAGGCATGTATGATGGCACAGTGACTCACTGTGCCTGTAACATGCCTCGTGCCTCACTGTGCCTGTAACATGCCTCACATGCCTCACTGTGCCTGTAACATGCCTCACATGCCTCACTGTGCCTGTAACATGCCTCACATGCCTCACTGTGCCTGTAACATGCCTCACATGCCTCACTGTGCCTGTAACATGCCTCACTGTGCCTGTAACATGCCTCACATGCATCACTGTGCCTGTAACATGCCTCACTGTGCCTGTAACATGCCTCACTGTGCCTGTAACATGCCTCACATGCCTCACTGTGCCTGTAACATGCCTCACATGCCTCATTGTGCCTGTAACATGCCTCACTGTGCCTGTAACATGCCTCACATGCATCACTGTGCCTGTAACATGCCTCACTGTGCCTGTAACATGCCTCACATGCCTCACTGTGCCTGTAACATGCCTCACATGCCTCACTGTGCCTGTAACATGCCTCACTGTGCCTGTAACATGCCTCACATGCCTCACTGTGCCTGTAACATGCTTCATGCCTAAAAAAAAGTCAGTTACTTTGCTAAGTAACTAATTACTTTGCCAATGTAGTAACTAAGTCACCAACTCAATTACTTTTTCGGACAAGTAATGTGTAACTGTAACTAATTACTTTTTTTAAAGGACGATGAGCAACACTGCTCGTACTATGGGGGTAGTGGATTTCAAAAGCCTGTAGGGAAACACAATGTCCTGTTCAACAAATTATTACACTTCAACAAATTATGCAAATAAAAAGGTTTACCTTTGATGATAAGGGTCTTGTGATATGAAAGATAGGCTGCACACAGACTTCAAGATAACCAAAGTAATGTTTTACTTAACCACTTGTCATCTGCCCACCGTCAAATGACGGCGGGCAGACGACTCCATTGTTCTGACATCACGTCATATGACGTGATGTCCCTTTAAAGCCGCGGGCGGGCGCGCGCGCGTCGCCGGCGGCGAGCGCGCGTACCCGCCGCTCTGCGGGGATCCCGTGCAAGTGCCCGGCGGCAACGATTGCCGCCGGGCACACGCGATTGCTCAGTAACTGAGCTGGGACGTGCAGCTCTGTGTGTAAACACAGAGCTGCACGTCCCTGTCAGGGAGAGAGGAGAGCGGTTGTGTCCCTTGTACATAGGGACACAATCGGTCACCTCCCCCAGTCACCCCCCCTCCCCCTACAGTTAGAACACTCATAGGACACACATTTAACCCCTTCCCCGCCCCCTAGTGGTAAACCCCTTCACTGCCAGTCACATTTATACAGTAATCAATGCATATTTATAGCATGTTTCACTGTATAAATGTAAATGGTCCCAAAAATTCAAGAAAAGTGTCCGAAATGTCCGCTATAACGTCGCAGTCCCAATAAAAAAATCGCAGATCGCCGCCATTAATAGTAAAAAAAAAAATGCCATAAACTATCCCCTATTTTGTAAACGCTATACATTTTGCGCAAACCAATCGATAAACGCTTATTGCATTTTTTTTTTACCAAAAATATGTAGAAGAATACCTATCGGCCTAAACTGAGGGAAAAAATATTTTTTTTATATATTTTTTGGGTTATTTATTATAGCAAAAAGGAAAAAATATTGCATTTTTTTTAAAAATTGACGCTCTATTTTTGTTTATAGCGCAAAAAATAAAAACCGCAGAGGTGATCAAATACCACCAAAAGAAAGCTCTATTTGTGGGAAAAAAAGGACGCCAATTTTGTTTGGGAGCCACGTCGCACGACCGCGCAATTGTCAGTTAAAGCGACGCAGTGCCGGAAGCTTATATTTTGTCTGGGCAGGAAGGGGGTGTAGGTGCACAGTAGGCAAGTGGTTAAAGAAGAAACAAAAGGAACATGAGTAAAACAGTAACACTCTATTTGCAAATTCCTGCAGTATCAGTAACAATATTAAGGCTTAAAAAGCGGAAGTAAACCCATCGAATTAACAGTTTCAAAAAGCAGTTACATTTCCGGCATGCCGGGATTGCCAACTGTCACATTGGTTGTGCTCTGAACCAAACTGTCAAACCATCCAATGGCTGGTGTCATAACTGATCACATGTGCAGCACGAAGATTAAACATAGGCCAAGATGGCAGCTTCCTTGGCTGAAAATTATAGAAGGGTTTACTTCCACTTTAAGTGTGAGCTAGGCTATAATGTCAAATAGACCTGTGTGAGCACACAGCAAGAGGGACTCCTTCAACAAAACATGTACATTGAAACGCCCTCTTGCCAAACCTCACCCAGCGCTCCTTCTCTATACAATACCATATGTAGCGCCCCCTTGCTTTTCGCATGGGCATTTTTCCAAAAGCTAGTTTGACTGGGAGAGTTACATTACTCCCAGTCGTGATTTGTCAGGGTTAATGACCTGTGTTATTCTGGAAAGGACCACTGGCTCGGACTGCATTCTGAGGATATGAGTTCGTCCTTGGCCGGCAGTGGGAGCTAGAGGGATTTCTGGCAGATGGAATCTTCCCCAGCAGCAAATCAGAGAGGGTTTTCTCTCACTGGGCATGTTGGGGAGGGATATACAGTATCTGGGATGGAGGTCAGGTGTTCAGGGTTTTTGGCGGCGTGGGGTCCCAGAGTCGGGGTGCGGCACCCACCTTCAGGGTGTGCGCATCCAGGGACCCTGCAGGCATGGCCTACCTGGCTGGGCTTCAGGCCTTATCAAGTCTCAACTGGAGACAAAACTGAGGGGACCCCAGTGGCTCCCGTTGCCGTGGACAAGATCCAGCGTCCGGGCAATGGACAGGTATGCTTTGCTGTCACCCGGAGATCTTTTCTAAGGAGAAAGTTACTGGGAGGATTCGCTCTGTTCGAACGTTCTAAATCTTCTACATTTTATTGGCCCGTGGCAGGGGCTTAGAGTCGAGTCAGCGAAACACTTTCCTCCCAGCTAGAATTCAAGGTGACGTCCCGGCTGCTGTCTGAGAGAGAGAGACTGGCCTGGGAGACACCTCGCCCATCCCAGGGCACTGATTGGCGACGTGTGGGCTCTGTGTTCTTTTTCAAAAGCTAATCTCTGCTACACCTATATCCAGGCCTGACATCTAGAGTTCTTTCCTTCTCATCAACCTGTTCTTCCTTCCTTGAGTTGATGTTCGGCAATGTTGGCAATGTTGGCCTGGAATTAAAGCATTGAGAAAACCTTTATTCACTGACACTCAATCATTATCTGGTATTTCTGGTGCATCCCTAGACAAACGTGAGTGACTTAATTTGCCGATTCCATCATCAAACCAGCGGCTCCTTCTGGATTGAGCGCTACACGTGGGGGCTCGTCCGGATATCGGCTGTTGCCCTTGGCAACCAGAAGTGAGTGTGTTGAACTGTCCGGAGAGAGAAGGGTGAGGCCTGTCTCTTTAAGCTGGGGCGTGTGCGGCATAGTGCACACCTGCAACGTGTCCGGACAGGTTCTGCTGATTAGGAGGAGCTACCCTCCCCTGCGTGAGACGTGCATTGGAGATTTCGCGCCAAACAGGCAAAGTCACGCCCATCTGCGGGCCAAGAAGGCAGAACCACCATTTACTTTGAGGAGTGCGGATTGCTATTGGAAGATGTCCGTGACCTCGAAGATGCTACCCCGAGGCGTCTCATGTCTGAGCCGAGATTGCCTTCTGAGTCTGCAGGGTTCGGGATGTCCGTGACGGACACTGGTGTTTGGCTGTCCACACCGGGGCAGTTTGTCCTAATTTCATCGGAAGGAGTGGAGATGCTGGGCCTCACCTGCCCTAGATGTGAGGAGTTGGCTGTCTGCCCTTTGCCTTTCTCCCGATACCTCCAGTGTCGGGCCCCTCTGTTCACTACGATGCCGGTAGTCGGACTCCCGAGAGAGTATTTTATGGGTTGGCCAACCGGAGCTGTTAGGCAGAGACCTCGTGGCCGAAAAACCCTCTCTCAGGGGAGAATCCAGAGCCGGAGGCCCAGAGGAATGAAAGTACTGGGGTATCGTCCTCCGCAGTTCCGCCGGGGCTTGTCATGTTTTCCCGCCATATGGCCCGTGCGGCCTACATCGAGGCCCAAGTTGCCTGTGAGACCGTCCATCGGGGTGGTCTCAATCTATTGTGCTGCGACTCAAGCGAGACCTTCATCGCCAATTGACTGGGAGAGGATAAGGAGGACCCTTCAACCTGACCTATCCGCTGACCCATCCCAGGTGTCCCATTGTCTCCCCGCCGGAGCGGAGGATTCGTCCGACCTGGAGTTCTGGTCGGGTGGATCACAGATGGACGATGGAGATTCGCCTGACCATCTTTTTGAACCACAGTTCCCTGAACAGCAGGGTTTTGTAGGATCCCGAGCCCCTGAAATCGGGAGGAGAAGGAAGTAGCGAGTCTAGCGACCCGCTCAAAAAAAAAAAGTTTGTGTGAGTTGGGCTACAAGATCCTATCACCCCCCCCCCCCCCGTTTCTCCAACCAGACGTGTAGACGCCTGTTTGAAGCACCCCGGGCCCCTTGTTAAAGCTTGCCGTGCTGATGTTGGGAAGTTACGGACAAGAATGCCCCATTCCGTGTGACTGACCCATTCTTTTTTTTTTTCTTCTCCCCCCCCCCCCTATTTCTCCTGGACCACAAAATACTTTGATTTGTGCATAGACTTTCGGGAGGGGTTGGGTTTAGTCAGTTAGAATGGGAGAGCCCTCGCACAAGATGCTGATTCTACAGATTTTTTCTGGAATTTAGTTCATCCCCTCTGTAGCTATTTTCCCCACTGTTTGAGTTTTTGTACATAGGTGGCCACTGGAGGCAGTACCCTGGCCCGCGGAATAGAAATATTTGAACTCACTGGGCCAGATTCTCAAAAGAATTACGCGGTGTATCTACAGATACAACGGCGTAATTTGAATATTCCGCTTTCGTATCATTGTTTTGTATTCACAAAACAAGATACGCCGGAATTACGCTAGGATCCGACTGGCGTAAGGCACTTACACCGTCGGATCCTAAATGCAATACTATGCCGGCCACTAGGTGGCGTTCCCGTCGATTTCTGCATCGAATATGCAAATGATCGTGATACGTCGATTCCCGAACTAAGTTGCGCGCCGTCTACGTAGTTTGCGTACGCGTAAGGTTACCCCTGCTATAAGGTGGTTTAACTTTACGCACACCATGTTAAGTATGGACGTCGGGACAGCGTCGGGTTTTTACGTTGTTTACGTAACTCGTCGCGAATAGGCCTTTACGTTAATTACGTTGCCGTCGTAATCGCTGTATTTGCGGCATACGGCGGAGCATGCGCAGTGGCCTACGTTTAGGGCCAGGGGGCACGCTTAATTTAAATACAGCACGCCCCCCTCCTTCCCTATTTGAATTACGCGGCCTTATGCCGTCCCCTTTACGCTACTCCGAGGAAATTTACGGAGCAAGTGCTTTGAGAATACAGCACTTGCCCATAAAAACTGCGTAGGAGTAGCGTAAACAGGATACGCTACGCGGGAAATACGCGTTTTTTTTAAGAATCTGGCCCACTGTGTTTTATATCCAATGTGTTTTTTTTTCTTCTGGTATCTATTGTAATATAACCTTTATGCGGGAAGGAAGGTTTTGTACTCAGGCCTGAGTCCACAGCCTTACTTCTTTTGGAAGGAAAAGACAAATGTATATATTGTGTTTTTTTTTCTTGATGATAACCTTTTCCTTCAATTATGACAGTTTTTTTTTTTGGATCCACCTATTGCCGATGCTGCAGAGACTGGGTAGCTAGGTAGATAGGGTTGAGTAATGTTTATTATATATGTCAATGTGAATTACTATGTGTATTATTTGTTTCTCTTCTCTTTTCTTTCTTCTAACTGTCCTGTTTTGATGTCAGGCCCGCATTCATAAATTGAATGCTTTGGACACTGGGGACAGTGTCTTTTGGGGAGGGGTGTGTGTAGCGCCCCCTTGCTTTTCGCATGGGCATTTTTACAAAAGCTAGTTTGACTGGGAGAGTTACATTGCTCCCAGTCGTGATTTGTCAGGGTTAATGACCTGTGTTATTCTGGAAAGGACCACTGGCTCGAACTGCATTCTGAGGATGTGAGTTCATCCTTGGCCGGCAGTGGGAGCTAGAGGGATTTCTGGCAGATGGAATTTTCCCCAGCAGCCAATTAGAGAGGATTTTCTCTTGCTGGGCATGCTGGGGAGGGATATATCTGGGACGGAGGTCAGGTGTTCAGGGTTTTTGGCGGTGTGGGGTCCCGGAGTCGGGGTGCGGCACCCACCTTCAGGGTGTGCGCATCCAGGGACCCTGTCGGCGTGGCCTACCTGGCCGGGCTTAAGGCCTTATCGAGTCTCAACCAGAGACAAAACTGACGGGACCCCAGTGGCTCACTGGGTTCCGGTTGCCGTGGAGAAGATCCGGCGTCCGGGCAATGGACAGTGTAACGGAATGCACCGTGACAGACTGAGATATTCCTATGTCTAGGGTCACTTTATGTCCACTAGGGCCATAGGGTGACAAAGAATCATAATTCATATGTTACAGAAGACATTAATAAGGGACATTAATAATAATTCATGTTTGCAGGATGTCTTCAAATACCAAAAGCGGTTAGCTATGCAATCTGGGCACACATGATTTGGAAAGGTGTTAATTCAGGTCTACAAGACCAGAGTGAGTCATACCTTTGTACAATATGCTATTGAAATATCTTAAGGTGTTGGCTATTCATGTGAAAGACATTCCATTGAAGGTGTGGATTGCACCCACTCTCACAAGACTCTGCCATTGTGTGATAAAGCTGCCTAGATAAACTTATTCAACTAGATGTCTGTGTTATTATTAAAGGTTAATTGAACCCTATTGAAGATGCGGTGCCGACCGGTCTACATGGTTAGCTTACCTGAATGCCTTTTAGAGTGTGATTGAAGCCCCCCATGGTGTGAAGGGGGGTGGAGATTGCATTGTCCTGTGATTAACTGTATTATGCTGTACTGGATATAAGCAAGCTAAGGAAACTAATAAATTGTCATATCTTTGGAAGCAAGAACGGAGCTCTGTCTCGTCTTATTCTGGGAAAGGATATGGATCGTGTATGCAATATTTTGTCGGAGTGTGTCAGATAAGCTTGTCGTGGTTGGATGGAAGATCGTAAGCGGTGGTGACCGTTACATTGGTGGCACAGCAGTGGGATGATTCCATCTTCAGAAGGACGGCTACAAGGACACATGACAATGGAGACGCTGTATGAACGGATGAAGCTCTCTTCCCTCATGGACTTACTGGAGAGCCGGGGCAGACCGGCCAGCAACCGTAAGAAAAGGGACATTATCGCAGAACTTGTCGAAATGAATAGAGCTAAGAGGCCCAGCGTAACAGACAGGACACCCGAGGAAGAATTTTTTGATCGGGCTGTTAAACATGGATTGGCACAATATGGTCCTAATCCTCCGCCGGAGATCATAGACAGGGTTATAGCGGCTGTGGATGCCACCTTGCGACAGCGAAGAAGTGCTGCAGCAGCTGAAGAGAGAGGAGAGGTGCAGATACCAGTCTCCATGGAAGAGGAATTCCAAAGGAGGTTACAAGAGATGCGGATACAGCATAGAGGACCAGTATCAGAGGAGGTCCTGTTGGGATGGTCGGATGTTATTCGGTGCCAACTCTGGAAGGAAGCGCTAGCTCTGGAGCAGCAACACCAAGGAAAGGTCCTGCCCTCCATCTATGCAAGGTACTGGCCGCAGTATGACGTACGAATGCCGTTGTTGGGGGAACAACCGAAGTAGGAGTGGATAGCAGAGTTAAGCAAGCTGATCAGGGCAGAGGTGCAGCTGGACGAGAGCTACAGAGCCCTCCGGTGGTATGTAGCCCAAGAGTGCCCGTGGTCAGCGGATGACAGCCCCACAGAAGGCTATGACTATGATGGCCTGGGATTGTTGTATTGGAGGATGTCCAGTGATCCCGACTTTGGGGATGATCAGGAGTGGCGCTTGGAGGACATAATGGAGCACAGAGAGGAGAAATTGAATATCTCGGGAGGCCACTGGTCACAGGAAGATTTAGAATTTCTGGCTATTCAAGAATAGGAGCTGGAGGTCGCCTACAGACAGCTGCTAGACTCGGCTCAGCAGCAGTGTGGGGCTCCCATTGCCTGGGACTATGAGGAAAGTTCAGATGACAACTGTGAACTCCTGGCTGATGAATCGACAGTGGAAAATATGGAGATTTTCATCCCTAAAGCCGAAGCGGATGGTGTGGAGTTCCAGGGAGCCGGGGCGGTTGGCCCCCCTCTCCAGCAACAAGCTGAGGTGGTAAAGCTTTTACCCCCAGCTGAATCACTGGCAACAGAACCGAGTGTCATAGGCCTCTGCTCCCATCTAACAGAAGAGGGGGACCCTGTGGTAGTGGATGGGACTGTGGTCTCCACTCACAGCAACCCAGCGGAAGAGCTGGCAACAGAGCAGAGTGTCATAGGCCTCTGCTCCTCACTAACAGAAGAGGGGGTTCCTGGGGTAGTGGATGGGACCTCAGTCTCCACTGGCACATCACCAGAAAATGGTACAGGACTGGGACAGGAGGATGTCGGCTTTGCTTTGCAAGCACCAGGGTGTTTACCTAGCACCAGTGGATGGGACTTCAGTCTCCACTGGCATACCCCAGGAAGGGGGGGCAGTTAGCCCAGACCCCCAACAGCATGATGGACTGAGCCCAGCCACCCTGCCTTCTCCCCAGCGGCAGGCGTGTTCTCTGAGAGAGGCAGAGGTTGGCGGGGTGAGTAATGCTCAGTTTGGAGCCATTTATTTGGGGTACAGTATGGATAACAGCATTGGAGGACTGGAACTACTGACGGACTTCGGAGTCAACCCGTTTGGGGTTCCCTCCTGTGTCCGTCTCCCACCGAAAGGGGAGAGATGTAACGGAATGCACCGTGACAGACTGAGATATTCCTATGTCTAGGGTCACCTTATGTCCACTAGGGCCATAGGGTGACAAAGAATCATAATTCATATGTTACAGAAGACATTAATAAGGGACAATAATAATAATTCATGTTTGCAGGATGTCTTCAAATACCAAAAGCGGTTAGCTATGCAATCTGGGCACACATGATTTGGAAAGGTGTTAATTCAGGTCTACAAGACCAGAGTGAGTCATACCTTTGTATAATATGCTATTGAAATATCTTAAGGTGTTGGCTATTCATGTGAAAGACATTCCGTTGAAGGTGTGGATTGCACCCACTCTCACAAGACTCTGCCATTGTGTGATAAAGCTGCCTAGATAAACGTATTCAACTAGATGTCTGTGTTATTATTAAAGGTTAATTGAACCCTATTGAAGATGCGGTGCCGACCGGTCTACATGGTTAGCTTACCTGAATGCCTTTTAGAGTGTGATTGAAGCCCCCCATGGTGTGAAGGAGAGTGGAGATTGCATTGTCCTGTGATTAACTGTATTATGCTGTACTGGATATAAGCAAGCTAAGGAAACTAATAAATTGTCTTGGAAGCAAGAACGGAGCTCTGTCTCGTCTTATTCTGGGAAAGGATATGGATCGTGTGTGCAATATTGTCGGAGTGTGTCAGATAAGCTTGTCGTGGTTGGATGGAAGATCGTAAGCGGTGGTGGCCGTTACAGACAGGTATGCTTTGCTGTCACCCGGGAGATCTTTTCTAAGGAGAAAGTTACTGGGAGGATTCGCTCTGTTCGGACGTTCTAAATCTTCTACATTTTATTGGCCCGTAGCAGGGGCTTAGAGTCGAGTCAGCGAAACTTGTTTCTCCCAGCTAGAATTCAAGGTGACGTCCCAGCTGCTGTCTGAGAGAGAGAGACCGGCCCAGGAGACACCTGATTGGCAACGTGTGGGATCCGTGTACTTTTTCAAGAGCTAATCTCTGCTACACCTAGCTTCCAGGCCTGACATCATGAGTTTGTTCATTCTCATCAACCTGTTCTTCCTTCCTTGAGTTTATGTTCGGCAATGTTGGCCTGGAATTAAAGCATTGAGAAAACCTTTATTCACCGTGTGGACACTCAATCATTATCTGGTACTTCTGGTGCATCCCTAGACAAAAGTGAGAGTCAGTTTAGGCCGATATGTATTCTTCTACATATTTTTCGTAAAAAAAAAAAAATCGCAATTAGCGTTTGGTTTGCGCTAAATTTATAGTGTTTACAAAAAAGGGGGTAGTTTTATGGCATTTTTATTAATATTTTTTTTTTTTACTAGTAATGGCGGCGATCCACTTTTTTTTTCAGTACCAAGACATTATGGCGGACACTTTGGACTATTTTGACAAATTTTTGGGACCATTGGCATTTTTATAGCGATCAATGCTATACAAATGCATTGTATTACTATAAAAATGCCATTGGCAGTGAACGGGTTAACACTAGGGGGCAGGGAAGGTGTTAAGTGTGTTCCTGGGAGTGTTCTAACTGTATGGGGGGGTGTACTCACTAGGGGAAATCACTGATCTTCTGTTTATACATTGTATGAACAGGAGATCAGCGTTTCCCCTGCTGACAGGACCGAGAGCTTTGTGTTTACACACAAAGCTCCCGGTCCCCGCTCTGTAACAAATGAGCACGTGTGCGTGCCCGGCGGCGATCGCGCACGCCGGGCACATGCACGGGACGAGCGGGAGCGCGCGCGCTGGCCGCCGGCGGCACGCACGCGCCCCCCTAGCGGCCGCTAAAGGGAGGACGTAGAGCTACGTGCTCTCGCCCAGCAGTGCCACCGCCCCGCCGTATAACGACGGTGGGCGGTCGGCATCTGGTTAACGAGCAATGCAATGAATATAGTGAATATACAAATCTAAATAGATAGCCTTTAGGTACTATAACTGTCATGGACCTTGGAATGCTAAAGTGTTTCTACTTGACATCTGTTACACAGGAGAGGGTGGCTAATAAATCATAATTTATGTATTGCAGAAGATGGGACATTACGGATAGTTCATATTGCAGGATATACTGGAATATTAAAAGTGGTTTATGTTGACCTGACTAGGTCAATAGAACAGTGACTCATCCCCCTGTGTAACAGGCTTTTAAGATGCTAAGTGAGCCGGCTTGTGAAAGACCCTTCTGTGACGGTCGTCGAACATATCTCCGTCATCCATTCCCTTCTTCTCCCATAAAAGAAATCACCCAATATTCCCCGACTAGGAATATCCCTGGAATCGCTGAATAATCCACACATGAGCCATGGCTTAATGCTGAATGTAACAGGACACACTTTATTGAAAGTACACAGCACACTTTATACAGGATTTGGAACATCCGCCCCCAACAACCGCTTTCTTATTGGTCCATTGTAAAGTATGCAGTCTTCAATCTGGTCCTCTTAAACCATGCAAATGAGGACTTGAAAATGTCTCAGCAGAGATTGGTCCCAAAGCTTGAATAGCCTGAATATGTGTGTTCAGACAAAAGCCCCAGGGGGTCAATCAATGTACACAATAGCCAGCCACAGAACAATGGAACTGTCTGGAGACCAGAGACAGGGCAGAAGTCATTTACACCTGATAATAGAAAGGCTTTAAACAGGGTTATCACACAATGGACAATGAGTATCACTTATGAGTCTGTTGACCTGGCTGGGGTTCAGAATCAAATCTGTAATACATGAATTAGGATTTCAGTATTTCATGGTCCATGACATTACTCCCCCTGGGAAATAGTTCAACATCCGCAGTGGGACCCAAACGGGTCACTCGAGGATGTTGGGCAAGTAGTCTTAAGGTTCCAGGACTGTCTGCCAGGATAACCCATCCGCCTTCCTGGTTTGAGGCCCTGGCCCATAATCGGACTGCAAGAGGCTCGCATTCAGTCCTCTCCAAAAGCCCCTGTCCCGGCTAGGCCTGTCACACATCTCCCCTTTTGGCAGGGGACTAACCCAGTAGGAGACACCAGATGGGTTGTCTCTGAATTCAGTCAGTAGTTCCAGTCCCCCAATGCCGGTATCCATACAGTACCCCAAATCACTTGCTCCAAACCGAGCATTACTCACCCCGCCATCCTCTGCCTCTCTCAGGGAACACGTCTGCCGCTGGGGAGAGGCCTGGACTAGCCCTTCTCCCTGGAGTCCTTTCAGCCGCTGGAGAGATGACAGGGTGGCTGGGCTCAGTCCATCATGCTGTTGGGGATCTGGGCCAACTGGCCACCATTTATGGGGTATACCAGTGGAGACTGAAGTCCCATCCACTGATGTGAGGTGAAAATCCCCCAGTGCTTGCAAAGCAAAGCCGACATCCTCCTGTTTCAGTCCTGTACCATTTTCTGGGGTTGTGCCAGTGGAGACTGAAGTCCCATCCACTACCACAGGAACCCCCTCTTCTGTTAGGTGAAAGCAGAGGCCCGGGGCACTCTGCTCTGTTGCCAGCTCTTCCGCTGGGTTGCTGTGAGTGGAGACCACAGTCCCATCCACTGATATCCACTCAAGCTGTAGTGGGGTGCAGCCGCCAGTAGCATCCTGTCCTGCTGCCAGTGGTTCAGCTGGGAGTAAGAGCTTTACCACCTCAGCTGGTTGCTGGGGAGGGGGGCCAACCGCCCCGGCTCCCTGGAACTCCACAGTTGGTCCCGGTGCTGGGCAGAGATGGCTGGCACTCTGCCCTGTTGCCAGCACTTCTGCTGGGGGCGCATAATCCAGAACATCCTCTGAACAGTCCATGCATTCTGTAATCTGTGGCTGGGGAGTGATCGCAATCTTCTCACCCTGAGCCTCCGAAACTGCCACAGGAGTGGGGCAGAGGTCTTGAACCCTCTGTCCGGTGACCAGCGCTTCAGCTGGGGAAGTTCCTTGTAACTCCACTGCTCTTGGTCCTGGGCAGAGCACAGTGAAGTTTGGCCCTGATACCAGCTCTTCTGCTGGAGGCCCATCAGGTTGTTTGTCCTCAGCAGAAAAATCTATTAAATCCCCTGTCTCTGGTGTCTGGGGATAGAGGTTCACCATCTCCTGTCCATGGAACCCAGAAGATGCTATAGGTACTGAGCAGAGGTTAGCAGAGCTCGGCCCTGCGGTCAGAACTTCAGCTTTGGGAATGGCAATCTCCAGATTTTCCACTGCCGATTCACTGGCATACTGCTGGACAGGCACATTCCTCCCTTCAAGATCATCCCATGCAAAAACAGGATCATCAAGGTCAGTTGGCACTTGCTGCATCCGCCATAAGACCTCCGCATCCATAGCTGCAGGGGCAGGTTGGAAGAGCACACTGTTACCCTGCCACATGGACGATTCTTCAGCCAGGATTTCCGCATTGTCCACTGGTATTTTCTGATAGTCCCAGGCAAAGGGAGCCCGGTCCTGGCGCTGAGCAGAGTCTAGCAGCTGTTTGTAAGCGATCTCAAGGTCCCATTCCCGAGCGGCCAGAAATTCCAAATCTTCCTGTAGCCAGTGCGCTCCCGAGATATTCAATTTTTTCTCTCTGTGCTCCATTATGTCCTCCAAGCGCCACTCCCGATCATCCCCAAAGTCGGGATCACTGGACATCCTCCAATACAACAATCCCAGGTCATCATAGTCATAGTCTTCTGTGGGGCTGTCATCCGCTGACCACGGGCACTCTTGGGCTACATACCACCGGAGGGCTCTGTAGCTCTCATCCAGCTGCATCTCTGCCCGGATCAGCCTGTTTAATTCTGCTATCCACTCCTGCATCGGTTGTTCCCCCAACAACGGCAGTCGTACGTCATACTGCGGCCAGTACCTTGCATAGATGTAGGGCAGGACCTCTCCTTGGTGTTGCTGCTCCAGAGCTAGCGCTTCCTTCCAGAGTTGGCACCGAATCACATCCGCCCATCCCAGCAGGACCTCCTCTGATTCTGGTCCTGTGTGCTGTATCCGCATCTCTTGTAACCTTCTTCTGAATTCCTCTTCCATGGTTACTGGTATCTGTACCTCTCCTCGTCTTTCATTTGGTGCTGCTTCTTTAGGCGTTGTCACCGATCGTCGTATTTCTGCAATTCTCAGCTCATGTTGCCGCTCTCGTTCTTTCTCATCAAAAGCTTCAAAAGCGCTAAACGGAATCTTCTTTGTGTCAGCTGTGCTGTACTCACTGTTTGGAGAATGTGCGGCTGCTTGTTGGACTGCTGCCAGTTTTAACTGTAGCTCTTATTTGTTTAGCCTCCTCCGCTAACAGGGTCATCACTTTCAGCACCACATCCGCCGTTGGGTTCGGACCGAACCATGCTAATTTCTCTCTTATTAGCTTGTTGGCTGGTGATTCCTCATCCTGAATCACTGGTGTCCCCATCTCTTGTACTGCAGGCCTTGCTGCAACCGAGTTCTCCTGGTCTAGCTCCATTAATTCTGCTATGATGACACGCTCGGTTTTGTTGCTAGCAATCCTTCCACAAACTTCCATTAGTTCTTTCAGTGTATTTCTTTTAAGCAGGGTGTACCGGTCTTCCATTCACTGTTCCCAGTGTCTGCTTGGAATCCTGGTGTAAAGGAAAGTAGAAGGGAAAATCCCGCTGCTGCCAACCAATTGTGACGGTCGTCGAACATATCTCCGTCATCCATTCCCTTCTTCTCCCATAAAAGAAATCACCCAATATTCCCCGACTAGGAATATCCCTGGAATCGCTGAATAATCCACACATGAGCCATGGCTTAATGCTGAATGTAACAGGACACACTTTATTGAAAGTACACAGCACACTTTATACAGGATTTGGAACATCCCGCCCCCAACAACCGCTTTCTTATTGGTCCATTGTAAAGTATGCAGTCTTCAATCTGGTCCTCTTAAACCATGCAAATGAGGACTTGAAAATGTCTCAGCAGAGATTGGTCCCAAAGCTTGAATAGCCTGAATATGTGTGTTCAGACAAAAGCCCCAGGGGGTCAATCAATGTACACAATAGCCAGCCACAGAACAATGGAACTGTCTGGAGACCAGAGACAGGGCAGAAGTCAGTTACACCTGATAATAGAAAGGCTTTAAACAGGGTTATCACACAATGGACAATGAGTATCACTTATGAGTCTGTTGACCTGGCTGGGGTTCAGAATCAAATCTGTAATACATGAATTAGGATTTCAGTATTTCATGGTCCATGACACCTTCATTGTGTTCTGCAGGTGAATAGCTATTGTCGGAGACGGGACGTCTGGGGGGATAATTGCCTCAACTGAATGTCTTTTAGAATGTGATTAAAGTTCATTTTGTGTGTGAAGCTACTCTCTGTTTAGGCTTAAAAGATTGTGTATTGTTCTAAAGGTCAGAAGTATCCTGTCAGGAGTATTGAATTAGCATGTCATTATCTAAAGGAATGCGATCTCTCAGGTGTAGTAATTAAGTCATGTTAAATAGACCGGAGCCAAGCTGTCTAGATAAGGTATTCTGTTACAATTAGTAATTAACTTCACTAATGTCATTATCTAAAGGGGGTGGAGATTTCATTGTTCTTTGATTGATGACAAGCTTGTAAACTGTATATAACCAGCAGAATGCTTCCATTAAAAGAGTCCTGTTTGAACTTACATACAGCCTGTCTGGTGTGTGTTCTAAATGGATCTCGAACGGCACATAGCTGTAGTTCGGATCCTGGAACCTTGGATGACTGGACCATCAGACGTTGCAATCGGCAATCTGATCCAATAGTAGCAGAGGAGTGTCGGGAGAGTGGAAGCGAGCGAGCAAGGGTCTCATCACAATAACTAATGAGGATGGCCTGGCGTCCCAGGCCAAACTTCAACACAGTCTCCTGCTAACAGTTTTGTGCACTTGTTTGTTGGCATACGTTGGCGCGCAAAGAACAATTTATAATCCAAAAGGGTAATAGTAAACTGTTAAAAGTTTTCCTGAATAGTCAAACCACAAAGATGGATATGAACAATCCGCCCTCTCGCAAGACAATCAGTACTTTCAGGCAAGTGCCCGTCTCACCCAACCGGTTCAGACCTTGTCCTTCTACGGCACACCGTTTGGTCGGTCAGCAGTAGGGATGAGCTCCGCGTTCGACTCAAACATTGTCTGTTGGCATGGCCGATCCGCCCTATAGGCTCACTATGCAAGCCGCTTAGGGCCCCGCAAAGCTGCGAAGGGCCCCCCACATAACTAGAGGCCCCGCCTGGTAAGAAGTCATTTTCGCCCCCTAACCCCCGCTTCTCAACTTGTTGGCTGCATGGGAGAAGAGGCAAGAAGTCAGCACCCCTTGCTTCTCAATTTAATGTAAGATGTCATTTCAGACAGCAGAACACCCCCTCAACCCACTTCTCAACTTTCTTTAATGCAGTGTTTCTCAATTCCAATCCTCACGCCCCCCCCCCCCAACAGGTCAGGTTTTCAGGATTTCCATTATTTTGCACAGGTCATTTGATCAGTTTCACTGCCTTAGTAATCACCACAGCCTTTTCATCTGAGGGAAATCCTGAAAACATGACCTGTTGGGGGGGCGTGAGGACTGGAATTGAGAAACACTGCTTTAATGTGACACGTCACTGTCGTTAGCGCCCCCCGTTTCTCATTTTAAATGTGCCATGTCATTTTGCTTCGGGCCCCAGGGAGGTCAGGATCGGCACTGAGTGTTGGTCACAAGAACAACCTAGTTAGTTAGCGTTTCACACAGAGGTGATCCAGTGTCAACTTGTTGTTTTGCCATGTAGGAAACTTGGCCAAAGATAGAGAAATGCAGCAGCTTTGGTAGGGGATACAATCCTGTGTAAAGCTTAGGATTGTAAAAACACACAATTGTATGACACTTTTTAAAAAGGATGATTGATATTCCTCTTTCAGGCCTCTAATCTTTTTTTTTTTTAAACATCAAGAGTTTATTATAAAAGTTATTGAGCAGTACAAATCACAGCGCATTCACCGTATAGATAGCTTTTTACATTATAATCAGCGTTAACATGTCATTTTCACAGCAGGGCAAAGGGTTACAGCCCAAGCAACTATGGGATATCACAAGGCCCCTTTAACGATAACAATAGCATGCACATTATGGATGTCGACATTGGCTATATGACTGTAAAGATTAGTGTTACAACATTTGTCCTTCAACCGTAACTATCCATAGGTAAGTGCTAAGCAAATGATCGATAATTTCGATTTCTATCAGTAGGAGACAAAAAGAACAGAAATGAACAAGAAGAAGAGAGAAGATTAGGTGGGTGGGAAGGGAGGGAAGGGATCTAAGGGGTACAACCCCATAAGGTATGACCAAGGGTTACCATCACGTCGGGACTACTGACCTCAGATCTCATTCCAGTAGTCTCAGGTTTAGAGTTCACTGTCCATGTTTCTCAGTCTACAGGGCCAGCAGTGTTTCATACTGGCGTGAAAATTTAAAGGCAAACCATGGGGACCACGTGTCATGATATCTTTCAGCTCCGTCAGTGGCCTGGGCAAGAGTGTCCTCCATATAGCAAGTCTCCAACACCCTCCTCAGCCATTCCGGTATTGAGGGGGGAGAAGTACTCTTCCAGTGGAGAGGTACCAGGGACTTGGCTGCGTTCAGCAGGTGTTTGGTCAGGGAATGCTTGTAACGTCTGAGAGGTGAGTCAGAAATATGGAGTAGGCAGCAGGCCGCGGAGAGGTTCAGTGTGGTCTCCGTGATCTGCCTTATCACCTCCCTAACCTTTTCCCAGAAGGGGCTCAAGACCTCACAGTCCCACCAGACATGTATGAAGGTTCCTGTTTCTTTACCACACCTCCAACACAGATCTGAGGTACTGGGATACCATTTCCTAAGCTTGTCCGGTGTGGCGTACCACTGTGTGAGGAGCTTATATGAGGTTTCTTGTGTCCTGGTGCTGATTGAGCACTTGTGTGAAAGGATGCAAGCCGTCGTCCACTGCCTGTCAGTAATGTCAATGTGAAGAGCACTGGTCCACAACCTGCGGAATCTGTCCGTAGAGTCTGTGTGGGAAGTCTGCAACCAGGTGTAAGCAAGTGAGGTCGCCCTGTCGCATCCAGTCCCCTTGGCACAAGTGTCCTCCAAAGTAGTCAGTGTCCTGGAGAAGTCAGGTGCTCTCGAGACATTGTTAGCATAGCTGCGTATTTGCAAGTAAGTCAACCAGTGAAGTTTCAGGAGATTGTTGTCCTCTCTAAGTGCTATGTGGCTTTTGAATTGCCCTCCTCTGAAACAGTTCCCCATCTTGAGCTGCCTCCTACTGTCCCCAGATAAGAGGGTGGTGCTATCAGTGCCAGGTGGGAAGTCTGGGTTATCTGTCAGAAGGGATAGTGGGCTTAGAGTCGAAGTCAGGTCAGTTTTGTCAGCTATTGTTCTAAACAGACTGAGAGTGGTACCTGTCAGCGGGTGATTCTTAAGGAGCGTCCTCTGGTTTTGCCAGGACGTCCATGGGGAGAATTTCAGGTGGTACTGAGTCAGGGCGTTCTCGAGAGGCACCCAGTCCTTTGAGTCACCGTGGCAGTGCCAATCGATGACCCTGGTCAGGTGTGAGGCTAAGTAATAATTGTGGAAGTTGGGCAACCCCATCCCTCCGTATTCTTTTGGCCTGGTGAGTAGGGAGAATTTGATTCTGGGTTTTTTCTGTTTCCATAGAAAGTGTAGGAGGGCAGAGACTGTAGGGTGCTAAAAAATTTCTGAGGAATCTTAATCGGGAGCGCTCTAAACAGATACAGTAATCTCGGAAGGATGACCATCTTTATGATCGCAGCCCTTCCGAACCACGAAAATAATTTAGGCTGCCAGCTCTGCAAGTCTCTCCTGATTTCCGAAAGTAGTTTGGGGAAATTGCGTTCAAAGATTGATGACAGCTTTGGCGTCAACCACGTACCTAGATATTTAAGCTCAGTATCGACCCACCGGAAGGGGCAATCAGCTGCTGCCCCATGCTGTGGGTCCGCACCCAGGGAGATGTTCATCGCCTCTGATTTTTCAAAGTTTATTTTGAGGTTTGACAGAAAGCCGTATACTGTGAAATGTCGCATCAGATTGGGGATCGTAGTCTGGGAGTCAATCAAAAAGAATAAAAGGTCGTCGGCATAAGCCGCGACCTTGTATTCAGACCCTGCTATTTCAAATCCTGAAACTGCCCTGTCCTTGTTTACCTTTCTAATGAATGGTTCCAGCGTCAGGATGAATAGTAATGGGGACAGCGGGCATCCTTGTCGGGTCCCGTTCCTGATCCTGACCTCCTCGGACAAAGCGCCGTTAATTTTCAGTCTAGCGGTTGGGTTATCATATAAGGCAGCGATCCAAGACAGCATGCACGGTCCTAGTCCCACGTGTCGGCATACAGCCAGCATGTAGTCCCAGGCGACCCTGTCGAAGGCCTTCTCCGCATCCGTAGACAGGAGAAGACCTCCAGAGCCTCGACCACACCCCTCATGAATCAAGAGTAGTGCCTTAATCACGTTGTCCCTGGCCTCCCTGCCCGGCATGAAACCCACCTGTTTGGAGCATGCATTTGGGTCTTTACCCGGTTTCGGCATGACGGTGATGTGTGCAGAAAGGAAGTCAGGAGGTACAGGTCTGGGGGAGGACAGGGAATTCAACGCCGTCAGGAGGGGCGAGGACAAAATGTCACTAAACGTCTTGTAGTAGAGAGACGTAAAGCCGTCTGGGCCTGGGCTCTTTCCCGCTTTGAGGTCCTTGATTGCTAGTATAATCTCGGATTCCGAGATTTTGTCTTCTAGGGGGGCTAGATCCTCTGTTCCTAATTTTGGTAAGCCACTTTCCAGTAAATATTCCTGAATAGCTTGGAGTCTGTCAGGGCCTACTCCGTGGGGTCTGTGTTGTTTTGGTAGGTTATAAAGTTTTGTGTAATACTGGTGAAAGTGAGTGGCAATGGAGTCTGTTGTGACGTCCAGAGTCCCCCCCTGAGATCTAATCCCTGTTATATGGTTAGTAGTGCTGACTTCCTTCAGAGCCCAGGCCAAGATCCTGCCTGTTTTGTCACCTGCCTCATAAAATAGTTTCTTCCTGAAAAACAACAGTCGCTTGGCTTTGTCTTCAAATATTTGTTGTAGCAGCTTGCGGGTCTCGAGCAGTTCTTTCGCAGACTGCACCAAGAGAGATTGTTTATGGAGGCCTTCCAGACTGGGGATTTTGTCCGCCAGTCTCCTAACTTCTCGCTCCTGCCTTTTCTTCCTCTGGGCCCCTAATCTGATTAACTCCCCTCTGATACAACATTTGTGTGCTTGCCACACCATCATCGGGTCCATGCCTGGCGTGCTATTAAGTGTGAAATAATCTGTCAGTTTAGTAGTCACCTGGGGGAGCAAATCAGGGCCGTCAGTAATGAGGCCTTCAGTCTCCAGGTGTCTGGTCTAGGCGGTTGAGCTCTCAGGTCGGCTATCAGTGACACCGGAGCGTAGTCCGAATGCGACTGTATGCCTATATGTGCACCCTTTACAATCTGTAGATCTCTTTGGGTGACAAATAGATAGTCCAACCTGGAATAGCGGTTATGCAGGATCGAGTGGAATGTAAAGTCCCTGGAGTCCAGGTGTTTAAATCTCCAGGTGTCTATCAGTTGTAAAGAGCTCAGTAGCGATTTAATCTTCCTAAGTGCTCTGTAAGTAATACAGGATTTCCCCGAAGAGGAATCAACTGTGGGGTCAAGAGTTAAATTGAAGTCGCCTCCTAGGATCAATATTCCTGTTGCAAAACCCTTCAAGTCCCTGACCATTTTCTGACAAAAAGTCACTTGTGACTTGTTGGGGAAATATACGTTAGCTAGTGTCACAGTCTTGTCGTAGTAAGTGCCCTTCAGAAAGACATAGCGACCTTCAGGGTCTGTCAGGCAGTCAGAAAGCGTAAAGGGGGCCCGTTTGCTGATTAGAGTCGAGACCCCTTTAGTCTTTGCCTGATCATTCGTGGAATGATATGCAGATGTGAAGAATGGATCAGTGAGTTTCTGTATGTGGCCTGTCTTGAAATGGGTTTCCTGTAGGAAAACAAAGTGCGGCTTACCCTTCTTAAGCTCTCTGAGTAACTTTGACCTCTTTTCAGGGACATTTAGACCTTTCAGGTTGTGTGAAACCACCATGGGATGCCGGCCCAACGAGGAGTAAGCCATTTGTGCGACCCTTGTGTCAGATGGTGTTGGTAAAACCTGTAATAGATCTACTGTGAGCTGTTATATATCAAAACTCAAAGGGGAGACCCCTACAGAATAGGTGCAGGAGGGGGGATGGGGGTTATGGAGAGGGAAGGAGAGTGGAGAGGTATAGATCAAACAAGGAGAGTAAAGAAAAGTGTATAGAGAAGGGAGGAAAAGAAAACAGAGAGTTTGGTTAATCAAAACCAACTATAGTGAGAGTAAATCACGTCACACTGCTGGCAAAATCAATGTCCGCCAACAGAGGAAGTAGTGTACCGGAGAAGAAAAAATTCCCAAACCGGTACACTGTGTGGTGGCGTGGGAAGCAAGCAACTAGTAAACCAAAAGAAATAACAAAGAACTATTGAGTAGTCCGTAATAAATTCAAAAAACAAAATAACAAATAGAGGGTCGTGAGACACAGCCTCTGGAAGCTGAATATTCAACTGGCCCATATTGGGCGAACAAAATGCAAATATAAATGGGCAATGTAGTATCCCCAAGGTATGTCATGGATTACCAAGCAGCACCTGGGGTAAATTAAGTAGAGCTTAGGACGGGTATGGTGGAGTTCCGCGTCCCATCTTCAAGAGCAACGACAGCCTGTCAGGGAAGGGGAGGATAGGAGGGTCAGAGAGGGAGGTTGAGGTGCAACGGGAAGGGAAAGGGGAAGAGGCACGAGGGAAGGAGGGAACAAATAAACGCAAGACAAGGGAGAAGAAAAAATAATATATAATAAAAAATAAAAAAAACACGCTTAAGTCCTTGATCTTGTCGCTTTGGTGGGATGAAGTCTGAGGTTGGTGCGGGTCTTTTTCCCCATTCTAGTGCACTTCATAGGCTCCTCTGTGTCAGTCTCAAAGTAAATACTGAGTTCAGACCTGTCTAGTGGGGATAGCCGGGTGCCTCTTTCCCATCAGACCGTCACACCTCCGACACGTGTAGGTATAGATGTCCACAGGGGATGAAAAAAACAAAAAACAAAAACCGAGCAAAAACATGAGAAATGAGGGGTCTTCCATTCTGCAGAGCATGTGGTGTCAGGACAGAAACAGGTCTGCAGTTTTCCGTCTTCCGCCGTTGGTCTCAGAGCTTGGTTAGGGAGGGAACCCCTCATGACAACCCGGGAGGTTGGCTGGACATTATCACATAGAAGTTCGTATAAAACAGCAATTCCGGGTAGGAAGGGGGACATCAAACAGCGTCGGGATCTGGAGGGGGTAGCGCGTGATGCAGGAGTCCCGGAGGCCTCTAATCTTTTTGATACATCTATCCCTTTTTTTACAATCTCATAGGCTGCAATCAAGCTGCAGCAGTGGAGCCGACCAACCCCACACAGTGCCAAGCCCCACCCTCTGCTGGAAGTGGAAAATGCAACCACATCAGGTCAGTGTCATACAGCACAGCTTCAGGTAATACATGTAGGCCTGTATAATTTTAAAACATGTTTTTTTTTCCAAATTTCAGGTGTACGAGCTGTTGGGGGCGGCTTAGACACCGACAGTGCCCGGGTGCTAATTGGGGAGATAATGTCCTGCAGGGAACAAATAGAGGACACAAACCTCGCCCTCGAGAGGATCATAAAGAACAACAAAGAGGTGGACCAAAACCTGAAAAATCGTGTTGACATTCTGCAGAGGGTTTTAAAAAAAATGCACCGTAAAAGACAGGTAACGTCCCTGTCCATGCCTGCTGGACCATGAGTCAGCGGTAAGATGCACCTTACCACTGACCGCCCTGTCCAGTGAGGCATGGACATTGCCTTCTACATGCCGGTAGAGAGCCGGAATCGCCTTCCTTGAGAAAAAGTGGCGTTTTGGTACTTGCCACTGAGGTACTGCACATTCCACAAACTCACAGAAGGGGGCAGAATCTACCAACTGAAAAGGTAGCAGTTGAAGTGCTAGCAATTTCGCTAAGCTAGCATTCAACCGTTGGGCATGTGGATGGCTGGGATTGTACTTCTTTCGGCGCTGCAGCAGCTGGGGCAGGGAAATTTGCCTGGTAATATCAGTAGATTACCTGTATGTACTACTACTACTAGGTTGTGACACACCTATTTCTACACCTTCACTGCAGGCTTCAGAGAGAACTGGGGGTCCAGTGGGGTTGGAGGTCCCAGAAGGGCAAGGGGAGGTACGCTTTTGGTGTGGGTCTTTCTGGTGTGCTTGCCAACGAGCTGCATGGCAGGTCGACATATGTCTGGACAAGCATGTGGTACCCAGGCGGTTGATATTTTGGCCACGCGAGATACGATTGCGAAATATATTGCAAATAGCAAAGGTACGATCTAATGGACATGTTTCAAAAAAGGCCCACACCAAAGAACTTTTGCTGTACCGGTCAGACACAGCAGCGCCATGCACAAGCGCCGTAGATGTGCGCTGTAATGCAGTTGGTGTGCCCATAAGCTGACCCCTGGAGGGCATCCTGCCTCTTTGGAGATGTGCCTGTGCCTCGTCCTCCTCCTCCTCCTCCTCTTCCTCCTCCTCCTCCTCCTCCTCCTCCTCCTCCTTCTCCTTCTCCTCCTCCTCCTCCTCCTCTCTCCTATCAGGCACCCAGGTAGAGTCAGTGACCTCATCATCCCCTCCCTCCTCATCACTGTCAAAAACCTGGCAGTATGCTCCAGCTGGGGGAACATCACTGCCAGATTGCTGTCCCTCTCGGCCACCCCCTCTCCCTGGGCTCACATCAATGCCTTCCTCTATCTGTGTTCCATCATCGGAGCCTTCAAAATGCTGCGCATCTTCATTCAGCATGTACCCAACACTGTGAAACAGTTCAGGGGACTCCTCAGGAGGACACGGTGGGACTAGGGAAGGATTGTGTGATGCCATTGTACAGAGGGAATAGGAAGCCTTGGCAGCTGCTTTGCCAGACAAACTAAGATCAGTCTGCGTGAGAGAGGATGAGGAGGATGAGGACGGCTTGGTCATCCAATCTACTATTTTCTCTGCATGTTGAGGCTCAACACGGCCAGCTCCCAAAAATAAGGACGAACGGCCACGTGCTGAAGAGGATGCACCGTGTCCACCACCAGCGTTGCCTCTAGATGCAGAGCCAGCTTGCCCTTGTGACGGTCTGCCTTTCTTTGTTGTCCTTCCAGACATTTTAATAGCCTGCACAGGACAAAATCAGAAGTAAACAGCACCTGTCCAGTATGATCGACTGCGTTTATGGGCAAAAACACAGCAAAGCACAATCTCCTGCCTGACAAATACTAATAGAAGATCTAGCTAAGCTATACAGTGTATAAATATATGTACAACGCCTAAGGTCTGTCTGTCTGTGTCTGTCTACACTACACGAGGCGGCCTTTTATAGTGTGGGGTGTGTGCTAAAGCACCCAGGCTTTGGCCAATTAGGGCTCTTTGTTTTTTGGGCGCTGTGATTGGCCAAGCATGCAGGGTCATGGTGCATGCTTGGCCAATCATCAGCGCGCAACGCTGCAGTGAATTATGGGCCGTTGCGTGTCATTCGAATTTGGCACAAACGACCCGTTTTGTTCGTTTTCGACGAGCGATCGAACAGGCAATGTTAGATTCGAACATACGTTCGTATCTAATGCGAAGCTCATCCCTTATTACAATACCATCTGAGGACACCACATCACCAGCAAACACCAATTAGAGGAAAATATGCAACTTTGTAACTATTGTTTTTATCCATATATATGGATGTATAAATAAAATGTAAATTCTCATATAACAATTGTTATTACTTCCTGTGTACCGAGATAGTATAAGTATATTTCCTGTAGAGCCGGTTCACACTCCCGCGGCAAGACTTTGGGGGCGACTCTGCAAGTCGTCCTGAGGACAACTTCAGAGGTGACCAGCAAAACGACTTCTGTATAGAAGTCAATGCAAGTCGCCCCGAGCCGCCTCAGAAGTCGTGCAGGTACCTTTTTCTAAGTCGGAGTGACTTGCGTCGCTCCTATTAGAATGGTTCCATTGCATTGAATGGGACTCGACCCCAGTGTGAACCGGCTCTAAAGTTCCCAGATTATACAAACTAAAGTACTTACATGGTAATAGGTGAAACTCCTGTGCTGTATGTGAATATGTGAAGGGAAAGGGGAGGGGGAAGGGAGGAGGGACACACTGCATCAAACACCAAATGGTCTATCCTAATAGACAAATTAAAACACAAAATGAGAAAAATGACAGTGTCTGCGCTGTGAAGGGAACTACCACAGAGACTAATCAAAGTGCAAAAAACAAAACAAAAAAAAAAAGTGACTGATTAGTCACTGTGGTAGGTAGTTCCCTTCACAGCGCAGACACTGTCATTTTTGTCATAAAGTACTTACATATTCTGAACAAGCAGCAACAGTAAGCCGTCATTCATCTCTGTAGTGCTTGGCATTGTGGAGAAATAGATTTTCTGTGTTCCCAACAGAGGCATTGACATTTTAGCTTTTTTCCTATTTCTTTCTTTTTTTTCTTTTTTTTTTTTTTTAAATCAGCTATTACCAGACGGTTAAAGAGCCGCACATAGCGTTATGCTTAGATCGTCTCGGTTTGCGGTTTTGCATCATCTGTGAAACCATACGTCCTTACGATCTTTATATGTGTATATATATATATATATTTTTTTTAAACATATAATCCATATATTTATAGATGGAGAGCAGCATAGTTGCATCATATCACTAAGTTAGTTTAGGCCGCCCGCTAATAACTGCCCTTCGGCTAACCAACTGCAGTCATCACTAAATACATCCCTTTTCTCCCCTCCCTTACCCCCCCCCCCCCCATGGCACCCTGGGACGCCATCAGTCTATTCTCATTGGAAGCAGGCCCTGGACTATAACTTACAACATGGAACTTCAGTTATAGATATAGATGTAAGAGTCTTGGTATCCCCTCCAAAAGAATGGGATTTCCTATATGGGTACGGCTGGCTCCCATTACACAGAGGCTCTTAGGCCCTCAACATAACTCCATGTTTTTTTATGATCCTTTCACTTCTGCCATTTAATCGCGAAGTCCGTCTTAGTTTCTGAGGCGTTATCCTTCAACTCTTCCAATCTATAAGTTTCTTCCACCGCGTCCACCCACTCCCATATCTGTGGACTTCCATTCTCTTGCCATTTTTTTGGGATGAGTTTTTTCGCAGCATTCAGTAGGTGGGGCACTAATGACCGTCTGTACTTTTTGATTCCCTCACGACTGCCGTGGAAGAGAACTACCCACGGATCTTTTTTTATCACCATTCCTGTAATTACATTCACCTGGCTTAGTATAGAATCCCAATATTTTTGAATTATAGGGCAAGTCCACCACAAGTGTGCCATGCCCACTCTCTGGGCATCCAC
Source organism: Rana kukunoris (assembly GCA_029574335.1). Lineage (NCBI taxonomy): Eukaryota > Metazoa > Chordata > Amphibia > Anura > Ranidae > Rana > Rana kukunoris. Next base: position 85,534,506 of record CM056060.1, on the reverse strand, counting down.
GCCAGCACTCGGCAGACTGGCCAGTTTTAAATTTACTTAATTTGGCCGGAGTAATATACCAGCCGGAAATGCACTTATAGTTCATCTCCGCAGTTCGGGTGTCTATAGCGGAAGAATGAGTAAGGGACATTATCTTATTAACCATGTTTTCCCCCAAGGAATTCCCAGCTCCCTTTCCCAGTTTTCGACAAAAGGTGCTGCTCCTCATGCCCCGCTCTTAACAAGTATCTTATATAGTTTTGAAATCGTACCCTTTGTGTTCTCCCCAGTGCAAACCTTTTCTAATGGTGTCAGCTCCGACCCCGACCTTAATGGGCGAGGGAGTTGCTGTATAAAATGACATAACTGCGAGTAGTGCCATCTATCGAGGTTCCAAACATCCTGTCTGGATTTCAGCTCCTCAAAGGTTGCCAACTCGCCACTCCTTATGATATCCCCTAAGTGAACCACAGCCTTTTTAATCCAATTCCCTCCAAATTTTTTTTCACCAGGCCTGAAATATGCATTTTCTTTTAAATTTATAAGTGGAGAATTAAATTTACAATTCAGTAATGTCATTACCCTATCCCACATTCTCATAGTGCTTTTTGTCATGTCATATGTGTTGTACATTGGTGCTCTATATTGTGTTGGCATCCACAAACTTTTACTCAATGGTGTCGTTTCTTGTGACTTTTCAATTTGTAACCACCTTTTCCCTTGGTTGTCTCTAGCCCATTCCACCGCCCGGGAGAGAACTGCTGCTCTATAGTAACTTTTAATATCAGGGACCGCCAAGCCGCCGTCTTGCTTATCTTGTTTTAAAGTTGTCAGGGATATTCTATGCTTTTTGTTTTTCCAGACATAATTCATTAATAAGGAATTTAAGGTTCTTAACTATTGTGCAGACAGCGCTATTGGAATTAGTTGAAATTTATATAGTATTTTGGGGACATATATCATTTTTAACATATTTATACGTCCCACCCATGAAATGGGTTTGTTTATTATTTTTTTTAAATCGTTTTTAATTTCATTTAACAACAGGACATAGTTGATCTTGTAAATCTTTTTAACTGTATTGGTTAATTTAATACCTAGGTACTTTACTTACTTTCTCCAGGGGAAGGTGCATATCTCGCTAACCCGCCCGACTTCCATTTTATTAAGGTTGACATTTAGTATTTCGGATTTTGCAATATTAATCTTGAAGTTAGAAATGGAGCCATATTGTTGCAAAATCAGTGCTAACTTAGGGATGGTGTTCTCCGTGATGAAAAACAGTACATCGTCGGCATAAGCCGCTAATTTATGTTCCTCCGCCCCAACCCGGATCCCCTTGATATCGGGATCTTTACGGATCATGTTCAGCAGCGGTTCTAGTGATAGGATAAAAAGAAAGGGTGATAGGGGACAGCCCTGTCTTGTCCCATTCCTCATCTCAAAGGCGACCGAGAGCGATGCATTAATCTTAATTTTTGCGGTGGACCGACGGTTTAATGTTTCAATCCACTTAATGAGCCTATTCCCTATTCCGATTGCGGCCAGTGTCTGCATCATGACTCCCCAGTCTACCCTGTCAAACGCTTTTTCAGCGTCTACTGACAGGAATAGACTGGGGGACCCGACCTGCCTTATCCTCTGCAGTAGAAGCAGTGCCCTTATACCATTATCTTTTCCCTCTCTCTCTCAGGGACAAACCCCACCTGGTCCGGGTGAATCAAAGAATGCATGACTCCTTTCAAACGTTCCGCAAGTACTTTTGCAAAAAGCTTGATATCTATGTTTAAAAGAGAAATGGGTCTGTATCCGGAGCATAGGGAGCTGTCTTTCCCTTCCTTTGGGATGACAGCAACCAATGCTGCCGATGCTACCTGGCTCATCCCATATTCAGAACCCAAGCCAATAAAGTAACTACAGAGTCTGGGTATCAAGATATCGCTAAATCTCTTATAATATAAAACCGTAAACCCGTCAGGGCCAGGGATTTTCCCTATTACCATATTTTTGAGAGCCTGTCTAATTTCCTCTTCTGTAATGGGCCTATCCAAATTTAAGCTATCGTCTTCACCCACCTTAGGAAATCCTGCCTCCTCAAGGAAGGTCCGAGCCATGGCCTCCTTTTCTCCCTCCTGTCCCTGCGGTTGTTTGATCTGATATAGTTCTTCATAGTAATTTTTAAACGTTTCTGCTATGTCCGCTGTTGTATAGACCAGATCTCCGTTTTTATTTTAAATTTTTTCAATATAGTTCCGCGTTCTCCTTTTTTGGGAAATTTTCGCCAGATGTTTGCTAGATTTATTACCCCACAGATACATCTCTCTTGCCATATTATTTAGATTTTTCCTGGCTTCCTGTTCCATGATCTCTTTTTTTTTAACAGAAAAAGTTTTTATTGTTTTTTCAAACAAACAACAAACATACACACAAACCAATGACAGTACATAGATAACAGAGGTAACAAAGTGATTGCACCAGGGCATATCAAAAAAGAACATAAATTACACACATAGCCGGTGATACATAAGCTAAGGGGACACAGACAACTCTACCCCATAGTTATAAATATTAGTCGCCACTCGTGAGGTCCCCTGGAGAACCATCAGGGCAACCCCTCCAGCACCGCCGACCCCCGCCCCCCAAGAAAGGGGAGGACGAGGGGGGGAGGAACAGAGGGGGGGGTGACTCCAAGGAGGGGGCGAGGAAAGGGGGTGAGCGAGGAGAGGGGGGGGAGGGAGGAGAGGGGGGAGGGAGGAGAGGGGGAGGGGGGGGGGGGTAAGGGGAAGGTGAGGAGGGAGGGGGAGGGGGAGAACAGCCACCCACCACACTTTACAAATAGGATGCGCCACAGGGGACCCGTCAATTACTCAGCTAGACGCATCTATCCAGTTTGACCAGATCTTGTCAAATTTTGCCGGGCAGTTTCTGCTTTCATACGTTAGTCTGTATAATGGGAGGACTCTGTTGATCGTCCCCAGCCAGGAGGACACAGTTGGGAGGTCAGTGCCCCGCCAACGGAGTAGGATTTCCCTCCTGGCGTAGAACAGGGCAAAGGTGATGCCCAGTTTGGTATATCTGTCACATTCAATCTCACCCAGGTAGCTAAGGAGGAACAACTTCGGGTCCATCGTGAGCTCCACCCCGTAGCGGTCCGACAGAGTATCCGCCACCTCTCTCCAGTACGCGTCCAATTTGGGACAGGACCAAACCATATGAATGAACGACCCAGTATCCCCCGAACATCTAGTGCACAAGGAGCTCCTGGAGGGGTAGATCCTCGCCAGTCTCTGCGGGGTGTAATAGGCCCTGTGTAAAAATTTTAGTTGGATAAATCGGTCTCTAGAGGCAATCATGGACGGGAGGAATGAAGAGACGCACTCCTCCCAGATCTCCTCGTCCAGGTCAGGTATGTCAGCGTTCCATTTGGCCAGGATTCCCACTGTGTCCGCGTCATACGCCACCGTAAATCGCAGGTAAAGGGATGAGAGAGGTTTCCCCATAACACCCGAGATCAGGAGGCGCTCGACCGAGTCCGACTCGAGCGCAACCGGATCCGGGAATTGGGCCGCAAGCGCGTGTCTCAGTTGTGCATATCTAAATCCCAGGGAGGGGGGAAGCCTGTAGCGAAGGGCTAGGTCTCGGAAGGACAACACCACCCCGTCCGGCATAATATGCCGGAGGGCTAGGATGCCCCGCCGCGCCCAGACCCCCGGGTCAGGGACCATGTTCAGGTGGGGAAGGAAGGGATTCCCCCAAATCGGGGTGTGTGGGGATATAGTATTGGGCTTCAGCATACGCGCCCTGGAGGACCGCCACACCTGAATCACAGTAGCCATAGGACCCGTGACCGATGGATGTGCCCTACGCCCCCGAAACAGAAGGTTAGATAAAGCAGCGTACGAGCCTAGGATAGCCGCCTCGAGGGACACCGCTGGGTTCCGACGCGCCTGGGAAAACCACCAACGGGCCGTCACCAGGACCGCCGCCCAGTAGTAGGCAAGGAAGTTTGGGAAGGCCAGACCCCCCTGGGATAGGGGGAGATAGAGGAAGCGCCTGGCAACCCGGGGAGGGCTGTTCGCCCATATGAACGCCGTCACTATGCTGTCAAGTCGTCGGAAGAAGGATTTCGGGATAGTGACAGGGGTCTGGCGAAAGAAATAGAGCAACTTGGGGAGTATCACCATCTTTATGAGGTTACCCCGTCCGACCGGCGAAAGGGGAAGTGTACGCCAGACCGCACAACGTCCGGACAGGTGTTCTAACGCCGGGAGAACATTTTTCTCCATGTAGGACCTCGGCTCGAGGCCCACTCTAACCCCCAGATACGTGAACTCGTCCACCCAGCGCAGGGAGGTGTGTGAGTCGGAGCGAGGGAGCGATGGGTGGAGGGGAAGGAGCACTGATTTGTCCCAGTTGATTTTCACCCCCGAAAATGATGCAAATTTTTCAAAGTGGGACAGTGCCTCACCAAGTGAGGCAGACGCATCTGCCAGGTACAGGAGGGCGTCATCAGCATAGAGTGATAGTTTCTCCTCTATGGGTCCCACCTTGATCCCTCGGACCCCCGGGTCGCGCCTGATGTGCGCGGCCAGGGGCTCCAGGGCCAAGGCAAATAGAGCCGGGGAAAGTGGGCAACCCTGCCTAGTCCCCCGCTCCAAGGAGAAGGGGGGCGACAGGGTCCCATTAGTGCGGATACGTGCCCTTGGGTGAGCATACAGCATTTGTATCCAGGATAAAAACCGGGGCCCAAAACCGAAGCGCGACAAAACCGCCCAGAGGTAGCCCCACTCGACCGAGTCGAAGGCCTTCTCAGCGTCGAGCGAGGCCACCACGCCTGCGTCGTCCGGGGCCGCCACCGCGAGGTGGGTGTGTAGACGTCGAAGGTTAATGTCGGTCCCCCGACCCGGCATGAAGCCCGTCTGGTCTGGGTGGACCAGGGCTGTAATAACAGTGTTAAGCCTATTGGCAAGGATCTTCGCAAAGAGCTTCGCGTCGACATTGAGGAGGGAGATAGGACGGTATGAGGAGCATAAAGTGGGATCTTTACCGACCTTGGGGATTACCACAATGACCGCGTCGCACATCGAGTCCGGGAGTACACCCAGATCCGAGGCCGACGCAAACAAGGATAACAGCCTGGGGGCCAGGTCTTCTCCGTAAGTCTTGTAAAATTCAACCGGGAACCCATCCGGGCCCGGCGTCTTACCCCCTTGCATCGTTTTCAGGGCAGCTTGTATCTCCTCGATCTGAAATGGCGCGTCTAGTTTACGCGCCGCAGAGGACGTGAGGACCGGGATGTCCACCTCCTCCAGATAGGCCACTAGGTTCGGGAGGTGATATTCTACTCTAGAGGTGTACAGTTGCTGGTAATACTCCGCAAAACATCGGTTGATTTCCTGCGGAGTTGAGTGTAAGTTTCCCTCCCCATCCCTCACCTGGGCAACAGCAGAGGCACCTGAGTGCTCCCTGGACAGCCAGGCCAATAGCCTCCCCGTCCGCTCCCCTTGTTCGAAAATGCGCTGAGTCTGATGAAGAAGCTTCTTCTGAGTCAAGGCTGTCCGGAGGAGGACTGCCTGTTGCGTCAGGGCTTGTAGGGAGGAGTAGTGTTGCAGGTCTCGGGTGTTGACATACAGGGCCTCCTGTCTAACCGCCTCCCCCTCCACCCTGGTGAGTTCCGCCCTGCGTTCCCTCCGAACCCCCGCAATCAGGGACTGATAGTGTCCCCGGGAGGAGGCCTTAAAGGCATCCCACACCGTGTTCTCCGCAGCCGTACCCGGGTTTTCCGCCCAATAGGACCGGAGAGTGTCATGAATTTTGGGCTCCACCTCCGGATCCGAGATCCAGAACCTGGAGAGCCGCCAGAGGTTGCTGGCCGGGTCCGTCGTCAAAGTCAATGAGAGGAGGAGTGGGGCGTGGTCCGAAATCCCGCGAGGGAGGATAGTAATGTCACGTACCCGGGGTAGTACTGGCGTCCCCACATATGCTAAGTCAATTCGGGAGAAGGATTTATGGGTGGCTGAGTGGCAGGTGAAGGCCCGAGTCCCCGGGTTCCTCCAGCGCCAAACGTCCGTGAGCCCGTACGTGTCAGCCCATTCCGCCAGTCCCTGGCGAGTGGTGCCCGATGGGGTGAACCTGTCCATACCAGTGTCTGGGACTAGGTTGAAGTCACCCATTAGGACCACATTTTCACAGGGAAACTGCGCCAACTTGGCCGCGAGTATTCCCAGGACCGCCAGGGAGGCGGGAGGGGGCAGGTACAGGCCCACCAGTACCCAGGGGAGATTGTAGATCATAGCATGGACCAACACAAATCTGCCATCGGGGTCAAGAACTAAATCAAGGAGCTTAAAGGGGAGGGATTTGAGCACTAAAACACTAACCCCTCTGGCATAGTTAGAATAAGTGGAATGGTAGTGGTGACCTACCCAGGGTCTTTTAAGGCTGAGGGTTTTGCTACCCATCAGATGTGTCTCCTGTAACACACAAACATGCGGGCTATGTTTTTTAATAAATTGGAACACTAGGGACCTCTTGACTGGGGAGTTCAGGCCCCGTGTGTTCCAGGAGAGGACATCAAGAGCAGCCATTGCAGACCACTAGGCAGGTAACCACAGGGGTAGAGCTACACTGGAGCCTCCAACCGATCACCCGACCCATCACCGGGGCGAGGGAGAGTCGTCGGCCCAACTCTAGAGCAATCAATATGCAAGAAATCAACAGTACTGTCATAACGTATAACATAATCAAACATAACAGGGCGCCAACCGGGCTTCCCAACCCCCCCCCCACCCCGCCCCCCCCCCTAACATGGAGGAGGACTTGCATCCCAAAACAAACCCCAGCCCTAAGGCCGGACACGAGGGCAGTGTCCAAGCGGTTACCCGCTACTGTAAACAAAACAGTTAGTGGTCCTGAGAATCCAGAGGAGGATGAGGTGTGTGGATCACCCGGATTCCCGGGGGTGCATTTCTTGAGTACTAGTAACAAGGACATCCAACAGGGAGTCAAAAAATAAAACTAAAAATAAAAATAAAAAGGGGGAAAGACATGTGTGAGTCAACTTTCAGGGGGAGGAGATGGGAGGGGGGGGGGGCCCCCCCTCGGCATGTCTGCAGGACAGGGGACATGGGGGTGGTAAAGGGGGATGGGGAGGAGGATCAGCTATGGCTTCTGGTCCGCTGCTGGGGAGATGCAGGCGGGGGGGGGAAAGGCGGCAGCCAAACAAGGTGACAGGGTGGGGTCCGGCCCCCCCAACCCCCCAGGAGCAAAGGGGGAATGCCTCCGCAGCGTTAGTCAGGTAGGGGTGTTGTGATGATGGCAGTCAGTAGGCCTCATATCTGCAGCGGGCCCGCCAGGACCTTAATGAACCCCCAATACCCCAGGGGGGGACCCCTGAATAGTGTACTCACAGTCAGTTGTCAAAGTTGAAGAAGGGGTGAATCACCGGACTCTCAGCCAGGGAGGGATTCGGCCCAGGCCGCTGCATCTCTCGGGGAGGTGAAAAAATGGATTCTCTCACCATCTTGAACTCTGAGCCTGGCAGGGAAGAGCATGCTGTATTTGATCCCCCGTTCTCTCAGCATGGCACGGACGTGGTCAAAGGACTTGCGCTGGCGCTGTGTCTCCACCGAGTAGTCTGGGAAAATCAGGAGCCTGGCGTTCTGGTATTTGAGATCTCCTTGCAGACGCGCTGCTCTGAGAAGAGTGTCCCTGTCGCGGTAGTGGAGGAATTTAAAAATAAAGGTGCGCGGCGGCGCTCCTACAGGGCCTCTGGTCGCCGGGATGCGATGGGCCCTCTCAATAGAGAAGTAGTGGGAGAACCGGGCGGCCGGGAGGATAGTGGGAAGGATTTGCTCCATGAAGGCCACAGGATCGGTACCTTCTGCCCCCTCCGGGAGGCCAAGGACACGGAGATTATTGCGGCGATTCCTGTTCTCGGCGTCTTCCGCTCTATGCTCCAGGACCCTCACCCTGGCCTTCAGGGACTGGATGTCAGTGTGATGGTCCCTCTGGGTGTCCTCCAGGTCCGAGACCCGTCTCTCTGCTTCCGCCACGCGGTCCCTGAACGCATCCAGGTCGCGGCGTATGAGCGCTGTGTCCGCCTGGACATGATCGATCTTGATTGTTAGGGCTGATTGGCAGGTGGAGATCGCCGCCATAAGTGCCTCAAAGGCCGCCGACCCGGCCTGGATCGCATCGTCCCGCGGAACGTCCGGATGGGATGCCATGTGGACAGGAGGGGGAGGCCGGAGAGGGGCAGGCGTGTGTTTAGGCCCGGACTTCGGCGGGGTAGGTCCTGCGGCGGTGTTGCGGCGCGTCCGACAGCCCCTGCTATTCCGGCGCATTCCCTAGGAGACAGGGGAAGGATTTGTGAGAAGGTGGCCCGGAATCCACACAGGGATCAATGCAGGAAGGATTCTCAGAGCGGGAGCTCGGTCACTACACGTCCTCTCCCGTCGCCATCTTGGACACGCCCCTCCATGATCTCTTTTAATTCATCTCTTTTTATAGTTAAGTTTAGGTACGTCTCTTTTTGTCCCCGTTCTTTGTGATTTTGTTCTAAGTAAGTTATTTCTTTGATCAATCGGTCTCGCTGCCTATTTCTCTCCCTTTTCCTACGTGCTCCCTCTGATATTAGTATCCCTGTAATATAGGCCTTGTGCGTCTCCCAGAGAGTTGCTCTGGAAATATCTTCAGAATCGTTTACCGAAAAAAATTGTTTAAGTTCCTCCGCCACCCTCCCAGCCCCACGCTCATCCCGAATCATATAATCATTGAGACGCCACACCACCTGTTTATTATTTGAATACGCCATCTTAATTTTCATGATTATTGGAGCATGGTCTGAGATGGTTAGTATCCCTATCTCTGTCTCCGTGACCATATCCAATAACCTATGATCTACCAGCGTATAATCGATTCGAGACTACGTTCCGTGGGGAGGGGAGAAAAACGTATAGTCACGCGTGTTTGGATGAAATGCACCACCAATTGACAGTCCACCATCTTACGTTTTATCTTTTGCAGCTGTACACTAGTTGTCACCCTCTTGTCTCGGATTCAAAACAAAGTTCAAATCCCCCATCAATACCGTATAACCCTCGGTGAATACTTTTAGTTTGTCCAGGATTCTGCCCAGATATTTTATGGGGTGTGCGTTGGGAGCATATATGTTGACCAACGTATACATAATATTCCTAATTTTACCTTTAAGGAATAAATATCTGCCCTCCGGATCAGTCAACCTCGCTTCTAGGGTGAAGTCCGTCCCTCCGGAAAAGCCGATAGCTACACCTCTAGCCCCATTAGAGATAGAGTCTCTGTAAAACCACGTAGGGTATGCGGATGAGTACAATTTTATATTACAGTCTAGGGAGATATGCGTCTCCTGTAAAAATACCACATCTGCCCTGTATTGTTTAATTTCTTCCAGTACCTGCAGTCTTTTGTCTCTAGAGTTTAGCCCTTTCACGTTGTATGATATAAACTTTATGTCACCCATGTCCACCTGCTCTGCTATTGGCCTCACTTTTCCTTATGGAGTCCCTGGGAGCCATCATCCCTCCTCCCTCCCTTTTAGCCCTACCCCCCCTCCTAGGCCTAACTAAGGCCTCTGAACCAAATAGGTCATCCCTCCCCATTACCCTCTGGTTCTTACCAAGTGGGGAGAAACTTGCCATGCCCTACCCCGCCTTAGCCCCCTCTTTCTTGAGGCAGATCTTACAAGGCAAGGCTACAGGTATCACCCCCCCGTTGACCTCCCCCCCAGACCCCCCCGCCCCCTCACCCGCATCCCTCTGTCCATCTATCTACACTTATTCCTCCCATCCTGGTATTTCCACTACTTGCAAGTTTAATTTGCGACAGAAGACCGGGAGATCTTCTGGGGAAATTTATTTCGCCGAGATCCCCTCCTTCTGGCCTATGAGGCATGCTGGAAAACCCCACTGATATTTTATGTTATGTTCCCTCAACTGCTCGAGAAGGGGTTTAAGGTGCCTTCTCCTATCTAGGGTTTCCCATGCCAGGTCAGGGTAAATTTGTAACTCGGCGCCCCCGTAGCTCATAGGCGGTTTTCCTCTAATTTTTGTTCGAATCTCCGCCTTGTCCTCATAATGTCTAAACCTGACTATTATGTCTCTTGGTCTTTCACTCAGGTTGTCCCTGATTCTGCCTACGCGGCGCACCCGCTCGATTTTAAGAGTTTTCCCAGGGCTTCTATCCAGGAGAGGGGTAAACAGGTTGTTAATGATTTTTCTTAAATCTTTTCCCCTCTCTTCCTTGATGAATCGAATTCTCAAATTTTGTCTTCTGTTCCAATTCTCCTTGTCTTCCAGGCGATATTGTAACAGCCTTTGATTCATTTTCATGTTGGATTGTTGATTTTTTAATTGATTTAATTCTGATTCCTGTTTTTCAATTCTTGTTTCCATCTCCTCTACCCGTGACAAAATGTGGCATATGTCATTTCTTAAAACGCTGATTTCCTCCTTAACCACTTAAAGACCCCCGCACGCACATATACGGCCACAACATGGCTCGTACAGGCACAAGGGCGTAAATTTACGTCCCCGCCTGAGTGCGGTTCGGGGGTCCCATCGGGACCCCCTCCGCAGCGTGCGGGGGTCTCCCTACCTCTGGGAGCGATCCGGGATCTGCGGGCGGATGTCCGTGTTTTCCGCCCCCCCCGCGATCGCTCCCAGCCAATGGGAGCGCGCTCCCAGCCTGTCACTTCCTCCTCCTGTGTTTACACAGGAAGGAGGAAATGATGTATTCTCTCATCGCAGCGCTGCTGATGAGAGAAGACATCACAAGTAAGTGTGCACCAACACAACACTGACACACACTCACATAGGCATATTAACCCCTTGTGATCGTCCCCCCCACCCCCCTGTCACAGTGTTACTGAATGCAGTGATTTAATCACTGCATTTAGTGTCAGTGTGACAGGCACTGTAAAAAACAGTTAGTGTTAGGTTCAGGATAGCCCCCCCACCCCCCCTAATAAAGTTTTAACCCCCTGATCACCGCCCTAGTTAACCCTTTCACTCCCTATTGCCAGCGTCACTAAGCGATCATTTTTCTGATCGCTGTATTAGTGTCGCTGTTCCCGCTAGGTAGCTATTTTTTTTTTATTGCGATTTTTTTTTTTTTACTAAAGACATGTGGCTAAATAAATTTTGGCCTAAATGTTTGACTAAAATTTAGTTTATTTGATTTTTTTTTAACAAAAAGTAAAAAATAGTGTTTTTTTTTTCAAAAATGTCGCTCTATTTTTGTATATAGCGCAAAAAATAAAAATCGCAGAGGTGATCAAATACCACCAAAAGAAAGCTCTATTTGTGGGAAGAAAAGGACGCAAATTTTGTTTGGGAGCCACGTCGCACGACCGCGCAATTGTCTGTTAAAGCGACGCAGTGCCGAATCGCAAAAACACCTTGGGTCATTTACCAGCGTATTGGTCCGGGTCTTAAGTGGTTAATGGCACTTTCCAATCTCCTTAACATCCCGTCTAATTTAGTCATTGTAGGTATATGTGTCCCTGTTTTTGGTTCTTCCAGATGGCTAATTTCCTGATCCCCTTCTGTGGACGTATCCGTTGCTGGGGGGTTCATTCCCCCTACCCCTTTTTTTGTGGCCCCTGTTTTTGCAGTTTTCTTCTCCATAGCAGGGCTTTTAGTGGCCCCTTCTTGCGACATATATTGTCTTATTGTGCCGGACGTTGGATTGTCCTTTGGCGTTTTCAGGGCAGAGCCCCTTGTGGTCTTACTCATAATGTGTCTGTTCCTCGCCCTAATTCGCTTCCCCAGTTTCAAAATCCGCGTAACTTCGGCCCTAAGTTGACTGTGGGTCCTGGGTAAACTATTTGTTAAGTGCCCGCTATATAATCGAGGGATATCTACGAAAAATAAATGCTAAGCCCGGGACCACTTTTGTCCTAAAGCTCCCCTAAGTTGACTTCGCCTCTCTGGGATATGTTCTGGGGCACCACCCCTGGTGCCCTAAGAGTGGCTTCCCCAGTTTAAAGGTGTATACACCCCTTCTTTTTTTTTTTTGGGTGGTGGATTCTATGTCCACTACGGACTCCCAACACGGTCTGTTAGTAACTACCAGAGTTTGCTAGGGGTATGCCCTGGGGCTTAATCTCCAGAATGTATGCGGATGAGATGTCCCCTTCCTTGGGTTTATTAGTAATATACTATGCCCACTCTAGCAGGTTCAGTCATATTATATGATGGCCTTAATCCAAGGGTATCAGGGTTGTTATGGACTCGTGAGTAAATATATGTGTTCAAATGACCTTAAATGGAATTTCAGTTATCAGGGATCAGCCTCAGATATCACCCTCTGATCATCTTACTCTGCTCTTGACCTCCTATCCGTCCAACCACCTCGTTGCACTGCACACCCGATGGAGAGCTAAGAACAATATCCCAGGAAAGAAAAAATGTGATACGTCTCTTACGTTTCAAAAACACTCCCACAGGTAGTCTGCCCCAGTCGCACTGCAATTGCTCTAAAAGGGGCGGACCGCAGCGCGGGATTTCAATGCCTCTTCCCTATGTGTACACATAGGTGTATTAGTAGGGACCAGACAAGGATGTGCTTCACAGAGCTATCCCATCTAAATATAGATAAAAAGACACGAAAAATGTCCCTCTGACTGCTGTGCATTCATATGGTGGAAAGAGCCATGCAGGGTGAATTGTGACTTAGCATTGGTAAAGTTATAAGAAGGTTATTTTCAATATCGCGCTGTAGCATATGTCCTGTTCAGTTTAAATAAACCGCAATGATAGGCAGTGGAGATAAAGTTCTTTACAGTCCTTCAATCTCCAGATCATCCACATTACTTACTTTTTATGCAGGCGGTCTCCGCGGTACAGTGCAAAGCAAAAGCATGGATATTACCTGAATGAAGTTTTAGGACCCATGGAATGCCGGGGGAGGCGTTGAGATTCGATAGAGAAATCCAGCAGCCAATTACAAGCAGCGCTGTAAAAGCCGCACTTACTCCTACTTATGCCGCCCGGTCTATCCTCTCCTTCGGGGGAAAAGGGGCAGGGGAGCGGTGGGGGCTCAGTTAAGCGACGGGGGAGAGCGACTTGACGGGGTAATCGATCGGCGATCTAGCGGCTCAGCAGTCTCACACCCTGTGTCGTAGCCGCTGCCGCCGCTGCACCCTCGGTCAGGTAAGTGTCCATGTTTTAAAAGCCAGCAGCTGCTGTATTTGTAGCTGCTGGCTCTTAAAAAAAAAAAAAATTTGAAGGTGAACCCCGTTTTAAAGCACAAATTGAAATACACAGTAGGTGTGTCTAAGCTATTTGAAACCAAATAAAAATGCAATTTAACCACTTAAGACCACATTTATTAAATGATCGCACTTTATGCAATACGGCACTGCATCACTCTAACTGACAATTGCACGGTCGTGCGACATTGTACCCAAACAAAATTAATGAAAAGATAAAGATATTCCTGTGCTGGCCAAGTCTAAAAGGTGGGGTACTGCAGCAAGCACTGAAGATAGTATCAAGACCCAGGTAAGAATGGGTCTTGATACTTTTAGGGCCAGATTCAGGTAGATCAGAGCATCTTTGCTCTGGAGTAACGCTTCTCATTTACGTTACTCTGCCGAAATTTTAGGAGCAAGTGCTGTTATTCATGAAGCACTTGCTCCTAAAGTTGCGGCAGCGCATCGTAAATGAGCCGGCGGAATTCAAATTGGGCGGGTACGGGGCGTGTAGTATTCAAACTAAGCGCGATCCCGCGGCGAACGTACTGCGCATGCGTCGAGTGTCAATGCATCCCAGTGCGCATGCTCCAAATTCTGTGAGTGAACGTCAATGACGTCACATCCCCATTCATGAAAGTTTTACGCAAACGACGCGATATTTTTTTTTTTCGACGCGATGACGACGCCTATACTTAACATAGGATACTCCACTAGGGGGCTGCTTTATCTATACGCCGTGTATCGCTTCCGGAAACGTCGTAAAGTCACTGCGTCGCACCCGAAAAAGATCGTGAATTGCCGATTCACGCTCATTAACATATTTTTTGAGCGTAAATCGGCGGCGCCATTTTTAAGTTGAAGTAACGATGCGATGGCGAAATTCAATTGCGCCGATCGCATCGGAACTCCAACCCGGCGTTTCTTGTTTTCTGGTTACAGAAAACAAAAACGCCGGCTTAAAGTGACAGTTAGGCTGGCGGATCCATTGATCCGCCAGCCTAACTCTACCTGAATCTGGCCCTATGTGTGAATATATTTATTTATGGTTGCACTTGTCACATGATGATGCCATTTTAAAGATTTTATGAGTTTATTCTCACATCCATTTTGTGGTACACTTTTCACAGTACGGACACTTGATCAGTCCATTGTTTATACTGTCGCAGCTGATTATTTATATTTTATTGTTGCTATTTTGACCATTCATTTATTGCCTTTCAAGTGTACCTGTCACGTGAGCACATTTGCACTTTATCACATATTTATGCACAGCGCAGCACTACTTCTACATGTATACCCAAACAAAATTGAAGTCCTTTTTTTCCCCCCACAAATAGAGCTTTCTTTTGGTGGTATTTGATCACCTCTGCGGTTTTTATTTTTTGCACTAGTATAAACCAAATAAATGTAATTTTGGAAAAAAACAATGGGCCAGATTCACGTACATTGGCACATATATTGACCGGCGTAGCGCATCTCCTTTACGTTACACCGTCTCAATTTGGAGGCACAAGCACTGTACCCTCGTAGTATTTGCACACAAATTTGCGCTGGTGCAACGTAATTTCCGAGGCGTAAGGCGGTGTAATTCAAATTGGGAAGGACGTGGGCGTGTTCCATTTAACCACTTAAGACCCGGACCAATACGCTGGTAAATGACCCAAGGTGTTTTTGCGATTCGGCACTGCGTCGCTTTAACAGACAATTGCGCGGTCGTGCGACGTGGCTCCCAAACAAAATTTGCGTCCTTTTCTTCCCACAAATAGAGCTTTCTTTTGGTGGTATTTGATCACCTCTGCGATTTTTATTTTTTGCGCTATATACAGAAATAGAGCGACATTTTTGAAAAAAAAACACTATTTTTTACTTTTTGTTAAAAAAAAATCAAATAAACTAAATTTTAGTCAAACATTTAGGCCAAAATGTATTTAGCCACATGTCTTTAGTAAAAAAAAAAAATCGCAATAAAAAAAAATAGCTACCTAGCGGGAACAGCGACACTAATACAGCGATCAGAAAAATGATCGCTTAGTGACGCTGGCAATAGGGAGTGAAAGGGTTAACTAGGGCGGTGATCAGGGGGTTAAAACTTTATTAGGGGGGTGGGGGGGCTATCCTGAACCTAACACTAACTGTTTTTTACACTGCCTGTCACACTGACACTAAATGCAGTGATTAGATCACTGCATTCAGTGACACTGTGACAGGGGGGTGGGGGGGGGGCGATCACAAGGGTTAATATGCCTATGTGAGTGTGTGTCAGTGTTGTGTTGGTGCACACTTACTTGTGATGTCTTCTCTCATCAGCAGCGCTGGGAAACAGCGCTGCGATGAGAGGTGACATCATTTCCTCCTTCCTGTGTAAACACAGGAGGAGGAACTGACAGGATGGGAGCGCGCTCCCATTGGCTGGGAGCGATCGCGGGGGGGCGGGTAAGCGCCGACATCCGCCCGCTGATCCCGGATCGCTCCCGGAGCCAGGGGGACCCCCGCACGCCGCGGAGGGGGTCCCGATGGGACCCCCGAACCGCACTTAGGTGGGAACGTAAATTTACGCCCTTGTGCCTGTACGTGCCATTCTGTGGCCGTATATGTGCGTGCGGGGGTCCTTAAGTGGTTAAATGAGCCGTTACCCCATGCAAATGAAGGGCCGGCCAGATTGCGCATGCACACAAGAAGCAGACCATGGTCAGCACCTCTCTGCGCATGCTCACAACTCGGCACGGCGCAATCAGTCTGATTGGAACTAGGCCCGGTCAACGTACTGCGCATGCGTCGAGTGTCAATGCATCCCAGTGCGCATGCTCCAAATTCTGTGAGTGAACGTCAATGACGTCACATCCCCATTCATGAAAGTTTTACGCAAACGACGCGATATTTTTTTTTTTCGACGCGATGACGACGCCTATACTTAACATAGGATACTCCACTAGGGGGCTGCTTTATCTATACGCGTGTATCGCTTCCGGAAAACGTCGTAAAGTCACTGCGTCGCACCCGAAAAAGATCGTGAATTGCCGATTCACGCTCATTAACATATTTTTTGAGCGTAAATCGGCGGCGCCATTTTTAAGTTGAAGTAACGATGCGATGGCGAAATTCAATTGCGCCGATCGCATCGGAACTCCAACCCGGCGTTTCTTGTTTTCTGGTTACAGAAAACAAAAACGCCGGCTTAAAGTGACAGTTTAGGCTGGCGGATCCATTGATCCGCCAGCCTAACTCTTACCTGAATCTGGCCCTATGTGTGAATATATTTATTTATGGTTGCACTTGTCACATGATGATGCCATTTTAAAGATTTTATGAGTTTATTCTCACATCCATTTTGTGGTACACTTTTCACAGTACGGACACTTGATCAGTCCATTGTTTTTATACTGTCGCAGCTGATTATTTATATTTTATTGTTGCTATTTTGACCATTCATTTATTGCCTTTCAAGTGTACCTGTCACGTGAGCACATTTGCACTTTATCACATATTTATGCACAGCGCAGCACTACTTCTACATGTATACCAAACAAAATTGAAGTCCTTTTTTTCCCCCCACAAATAGAGCTTTCTTTTGGTGGTATTTGATCACCTCTGCGGTTTTTATTTTTTGCACTAGTATAAACCAAATAAATGTAATTTTGAAAAAAAACAATGGGCCAGACGTACATTGGCACATATATTGACCGGGAGCGCATCTCCTTTACGTTACAGAACCGTCTCAATTTGGAGGCACAAGCACTGTACCCTCGTAGTATTTGCACACAAATTTGCGCTGGTGCAACGTAATTTCCGAGGCGTAAGGCGGTGTAATTCAAATTGGGGAAGGACGTGGGCGTGTTCCATTTAACCACTTAAGACCCGGACCAATACGCTGGTAAATGACCCAAGGTGTTTTTGCGATTCGGCACTGCGTCGCTTTAACAGACAATTGCGCGGTCGTGCGACGTGGCTCCCAAACAAAATTTGCGTCCTTTTCTTCCCACAAATAGAGCTTTCTTTTGGTGGTATTTGATCACCTCTGCGATTTTTATTTTTTGCGCTATATACAGAAATAGAGCGACATTTTTGAAAAAAAAAAACCATATTTTTTACTTTTTGTTAAAAAAAAATCAAATAAACTAAATTTTAGTCAAACATTTAGGCCAAAATGTATTTAGCCACATGTCTTTAGTAAAAAAAAAAATCGCAATAAAAAAAAATAGCTACCTAGCGGGAACAGCGACACTAATACAGCGATCAGAAAAATGATCGCTTAGTGACGCTGGCAATAGGGAGTGAAAGGGTTAACTAGGGCGGTGATCAGGGGGTTAAAACTTTATTAGGGGGGTGGGGGGGCTATCCTGAACCTAACACTAACTGTTTTTTACACTGCCTGTCACACTGACACTAAATGCAGTGATTAGATCACTGCATTCAGTGACACTGTGACAGGGGGGTGGGGGGGGGCGATCACAAGGGGTTAATATGCCTATGTGAGTGTGTGTCAGTGTTGTGTTGGTGCACACTTACTTGTGATGTCTTCTCTCATCAGCAGCGCTGGGAAACAGCGCTGCGATGAGAGGTGACATCATTTCCTCCTTCCTGTGTAAACACAGGAGGAGGAACTGACAGGATGGGAGCGCGCTCCCATTGGCTGGGAGCGATCGCGGGGGGGCGGGTAAGCGCCGACATCCGCCCGCTGATCCGGATCGCTCCCGGAGCCAGGGGGACCCCCGCACGCCGCGGAGGGGGTCCCGATGGGACCCCGAACCGCACTTAGGTGGGGACGTAAATTTACGCCCTTGTGCCTGTACGTGCCATTCTGTGGCCGTATATGTGCGTGCGGGGGTCCTTAAGTGGTTAAATGAGCCGTTACCCCATGCAAATGAAGGGCCGGCCAGATTGCGCATGCACACAAGAAGCAGACCATGGTCAGCACCTCTCTGCGCATGCTCACAACTCGGCACGGCGCAATCAGTCTGATTGGAACTAGGCCCGGTCAACTTAGTGAGCTACGCAGAGAGCTTAAATAGACAGAGACAAACGCCCTTCCTTTTGCAAAAGTACATCCATTTGTATCCCTTCCTATACAACAAGGTGCTTTTGTTCTGTTGTCTGTTCGCGTTTGTAGAAATAGGTGTGTCACAAGCTAGTAGTAGCGGTCAATCTACTGATAGTACCAGGCAAATTTCCCTGCCCCAGCTACTGCAGCGCCAAAAGTAGTACAATCCCAGCCATCCACATGTCCAGCAGTTGAATGCTAGCTTAGCGAAATTGCTAGCACTTCAACTGCTACCTTTTCAGTTGGTAGATTCTGCCCCCTTCCGTGAGTTTGTGTAATGTGCAGTACCTCAGTGGCAAGTACCAAAACGCCACTTTTTCTCACGGAGGCGATTCCGGCTCTCTACCGGCATGTGGAAGGCAATGTCCATGCCTCGCTGGACAGGGCGGTCAGTGGTAAGGTGCATATTACCGCTGGCTCATGGTCCAGCAGGCATGGACAGGGACGTTACCTGTCTTTTACGGCGCATTGGGTGACTCTGCTGGCAGCTGGGAAGGACGCAGGGCAAGGTCCAGTCGTTTTGGAGGTTGTTCCGCCACCACACCTCCAAAACACTACTACTGCTTGTGACACACCTCTCTCCTCCACCCCCTCCTGTGGTGATATTTTCTCCGAACCAGCCGTGCTCCGTAGGCGTACGAGGGGATACGCAGGAATGCAGGCCAAGAGATGCCATGCGGTGCTAGAGCTTGTGTGCTTGGGAGACAGGAGCCACACTGGGGAAGAGGTTTTGTCAGCTCTGCAGGGTCAGGCTCAGAGGTGGTTGACGCCACGCCAGCTGAAGCCTGGAATGGTGGTCAGCGATAATGGCACCAACCTCCTCTCTGCCCTGCGACAGGGAAAACTCACCCACGTGCCCTGTTTTGCGCATGTCCTCAATTTGGTGGTGCAGCGATACTTGGCAGGTACCCGGGCTTGCAGGATGTCCTGAAGCAGGCCAGGAAAGTCTGTGTGCATTTTCGGAGGTCATATAATACCACTGCTCGGCTGACTGACCTCCAAAGGGAATACAACCTGCCCAAGAACCGCCTAATTTGTGACATGCCCACCAGATGGTACTCAACGTTGGTCATGCTGCAGTGGCTGCACACGCAGCAATGGGCCATCAATGAGTACCTGTGCCAATATGGCAGCAGAACTGGGTCAGGGGAGCTAGGTTTTTTTTTCCCCACGCCAGTGGGCCTTGATCAGGGATGTATGCACTGTCCTGTCACCATTTGAGGAGACCACAAGGATGGTGAGCAGTGACAGTGCATGCATCAGTGAGACTGTCCCTCTTATTCACATGTTGGAGCACACGCTACGTGGAATAATGGACAGGGCCCTTGAGGCAGAACAGAGGGAGGAAGAGGAGGACTTCCTTACCTCTCAAGGCCCCCTTTACCCAGACAGTGGTCCTGCTTGCCCACCTAGCACACAGGAAGAGGAGGAGGATGATTGTATCAGCAGCATGGAGGTGGAGCCTAGCACTCAGCAGCAGCAGTCTTCAAGAGATCATTTACAGTCCCAAGGAGCACGTGGACTTTTACGTGGCTGGGATGAGGTGCCTGTGGATCCTGTCATCCTCAGTGACCCAGAGGACTGTGCCCCGAATGCCTCTGCAAACCTACGCTGCATGGCCTCCCTGATCCTGCAAAGCCTGCGTAAGGATCCTCGTGTACATGCTATCAAGGAGAGGGATCATTACTGGCTGGCAACTCTTCTTGATCCACATTACAAGAGTAAGGTTGCGGACCTTATGTTGCCATCGCAGAGGGAGCAGAAGATGAAACTTCTGCGGGAGGCCTTGCAGAAGGGTCTGTGCAATGTGTTCCCAGAACCGGGGGGATTACCAAAACCTGGCTCTGGACAACGTCTTGCTGAGGCTTTGGTGAGTCACAGAAGGGGCGGTGGAGAAGGTGGTCGTCTGACCGATGCGTTCAGGCAGTTTTTTAGTCCGCAGCCCCAAGGTCTGACCGGTTCCAGCAACCATCGCCAGCATCTGGTTTACATGGTCCGGGAATACCTAGGGGCAAGATCCGACTTGGACACCTTCCCCCACCGAAAATCCTCTGGCTTACTGGGTCTTGAGGATGGATCACTGGCCAGAGCTTGCACAGTATGCAATTGAGCTACTGGCTTGCCCTGCATCCAGTGTTCTTTCAGAATGGACATTCAGTGCTGCTGGAGGCTTTGTGACTGATAACAGGGTGCGCCTCTCCACCGGCTCTGTTGATCGACTGACCTTCATCAAAATGAATCAGGCTTGGATCAACACCAGCTACCAAACACCTGATGCTGATAATAATGAATAATATCTTTTTGTTGAAATGTCGGATCCCTTTAGAATGCGTATGCTGATGCTGAGTGACTGTCCTCTTATGCTGCTGATGGAATATCCTTCTCCTCCTCACTTTTCTTGCTGATAGCTAGTAAGAAATGTTGTGTTTCTGGGCTCCGCCACCAGTGCCTAAGGCACAATTTTTCAGCCCCTGTTTAACAGGGGCGCCTAATAACAATTTTTGATGCAATACTTTGCACGTGGCTCCTTGTTGCACTCCAATTGGAGTTATTGGGAGGGGTTGCAAGTGTTGTGTTGTGCCCAAGGCACAATTTTTCAGCCCCTGTTTAACAGGGGCGCCTAATAACAATTTTTGATGCAATACTTTGCACGTGGCTCCTTGTTGCGCTCCAATTACAGTATGTTTGAGGGGTGCCTTTTTTTCTAAAAATGTTCTTTCACAAAACAATAATGGCCCCCCACCACCGCTAAAATATTCGCCATATTGTTGCCACACAGAACTTGCGCAAGTAGTATTAATTACTTTTTTTTTATAGTCCTCTCATGTTGTGCAGGGACATTTCTAAACACATGCCACTACTATAGACACCCAGCAGGTGTGATATTTAAAGGAATTTTATTTATTTATTTTAAGCATCATTAAAATGGCTGCTCCGGAAAAACGGCCGTTTAAAAAAAAAAAATATTTCCATTGATACATGTTCCCTGGGGCAAGACCCGGGTTCTGAACGACGTTTTCCAACATTAAATTGATTATTGGTCTTTAAAACTATCATTTTTTAATTCGAACATTTGGGTCCCATAGACTTCAATGGGGTTCGAAATGTTTGTGCGAACCCGCGGTCTGTTCGAACGTTCTGGTGCGAACCGAACCCGGGGGTGTTCGGCTCATCCCTACATATGGCATAGTGGCAGCATCCTGATCCTGTCCCGCTAGGAAAAATACATGATTCAGCAACACAATCTGACATTCCCAAAATGTGAATGGATTCTAGAAAGGCCTTCAAATACAATAAAGAACTATATACTATTGTCACGTACCTGGTAGGAAATTAGATTGACGAGGTTGGCCTCTCTTGTATCTCCAGTCAAGGCCCCACTGAAGGTGAATGAGATGGTGCTGAGGGCCATCTGGTTAAAATGTTCAAATTGGGTCTCTGTCACAGCTTGGCTGTAGTGTGGGCTCATTCTGTTGTACTGGGGTGTCCTTCCCACCCCAGTGCAGTAGGTGGCAGCAGTGGAGTCAAGGTTTGGGTGCTCTTCCCCGTCAGCCAATCGGGAGGGTTAAGCCTCGCCGTGCATGCTGGGGGAGGGTATTTATGGGGCATATGCCATTAGTTCTGGGTCTTCTTCTTCAAGTGCGGCATCCACCTTTAGGGTGTCTGCACCACGGTGCCCGGTGTTATGTCTTTATGGCCTACCTGGACCGGACGTGCATGCCACACACAGTTCCTGGTTCCGGGACCATGTTGGTCCGGAACATTTGAGACGTGGCAGAGAGCCCAGTGGTTGACTGGGTTCCAAATCCTGGAGATCCCAAGTAGTATAGCTGTTCGGTGGGGAGTCAATCTGAGGAGAGCCAATAAGAGGCTGGCAATCCAAAAGGGTCTCGACAATCCACTGGGGATCGAGGTATCCGGACACTGGGAGGCTGGTCACCTGTCAGTCGGTACCTGAAAGGAATTAGAATTCCACTAAGGAGGTACATCTCCGTAACTACAATCAGGAGGGCCTGTGGCAGAGGTTTCTTACTGAATTCATTTTAGGAGGGTCTGTGGCAGAGACTTTTTCTCAAAAGGTTTGAGCGGTACTCTGGCTGCCAGGTCAGTGAGAGAGGCCTGTCCAGGTATGCTATTCCCACTCAGGCAGGAGTGGCACAAAGAAGTATCACATGCGGGAGCAGGACTGTTTCCCCATTACTACGCCTGAATTTGCTATTATTCTTCTTCCTTCAACTTTACCTTCTTCACCACAAGTTTATTGTTTTTACCCGGCTGGGTAATAAAGAGCATAGCAAAAGAACACCTGTTGCGAACATTCCTTTACTTCTGTTATAAGCTCCATACACCGCTAAGAATTCGGAGAGCCACAAGGTAAATGTGCCACCCAAAATAAACCAGCAGCTCCTCCGGGGGTAGTGCTACATTTGTCTGTCTTTGGCTTCCATGTGCTACTTGCTTTGTTATCTACATCTGATTCCAGTTACCGATCTTGGCTCATTCTTGACTATCCTTACCTGCTTGTTGTCTCAACCTTTGGCTATCTCCTGACTATCCTTTGTTGTTGCAGAGAGCGTGAGCTGGGAGGCCCTAGGGATCGCGATCTGGAGCCAGACTGCAGCTAAATCCATCCCCACCAATAAGGGCCTCTGGTGAACATCTGCTGGCTCTTAGATTCTGTGTCCTGGGAAATCTCATGCACTAGCTTCCAGTGTCATCCATGTTGGTACTACAGAGTACCTGTTCTCCTGTATCACCTAGAGCTCCATCCGCAGCAGTCAGCTATAGGGTCCACTACCCTGCGGTGCACTCCAGACCCCAACAGGGTGCATCTGTCACCTGAGCTCAGGTGACCTCACACACACTGGACAAGTTGTGTATAAAGGGGCCCTCCACATGTACTGCAGGTTCTTGAAGTGTGACTTGTAGAAGCTCTCAGCAGGCTTTAGGCAGAAACACACTGTGATGACTGGAGCAGTTTTGAAGGACAGCCAAAACAGACACTCAGAAGGTCACAGAGGTAGCCGTGGTCAGTAGAAGGCGGGCAACCAGGTTTTGAAGCGTAGGCAGAAGCATGGTCAGAAACAAAGCCAAGGCTGGGAACAGCTTGGTAGAGGTACAAGTGGAATCCAGGATCAGGACAATAACACGCCAAATCACCAACAAAAGTCAGATACAGAATACACTCACGACACAGGGAAAGCTGAAGACCAATTAGCACTGACAATGAGCAACAGCATTCCTTAAATAGCCATCTGACCATATAAACTGGGGGGACGCTCCCACATGTGTGCATTCGCATACACACATGCACATTTGTGCAATCAATGCGTCCACGCTCATTTCTAATGGATTGAACCGTGACAATCAGAGACTTTGGAAGGATGAGAGATTCTCCTATGTCTAGGGTCACCTTATGTCCACTAGGACCATAGGGTGACAAAGAAATTATATCATGTATTGCAGAAGATGGGACATTAATAATAATTCATATTGCAGGACTGGCATATTACAAGGGGTCCATTTTGACATCTGTTACACAGGAAAGGGACATTACAAGCTTATTCAATACTTAGCTCCGGCTATTGAAATGTTAAGTGACCCGGCTTGTGAAAGACATTTCATTCTTTTGAAAGGTGTTAATTGCATCTACTCCTAGACAATACATTGTCTATGGTACAAAGGTGTCAAGCCCTTTAGAGACAGTACGTCTGTCTAGATAATGTGATTGAGGTCAAGACATTGGGGCTGATTTACTAATGAATCTGCGCTGCGCCGGTACATGCCTTAATTAGTGCGCTGGATGAATCCCTAATTAGGCGCATGAACCGGCGGCAGCAGCAGCGCGATGTGATTGATAAGTAAAGCCGCCGCCGAACTCCCTGTATAAGTCTATGGGGGGAAATCTTAATAGTGAATTTTAAAGGCTAATCTGCAAGTTTTGTCCTAAAAAGTGTTTGGTGACCTCAGTTCTGCCCCAGGGGACATGTACCAATGCTTTTTTTATTTTTTAAAACGGCCGTTTTTTCGGGAGCAGTGATTTTAATAATGCTAAAAGTGCAATAATAAAAGTGTAATTTTCCTTTAAATTTCGTACTATGGGGGGCTCTAATGTCAGCATGTGAAAAAGCGCATGTTTCCCGTGGTTAGAACTGTCTCTGCACAAAATGTCATTTTTCAAAGTAAAAAAGCCATTTAAAACTGACTCGCGGCTATAATGAATTGTCGGCTCCCGGCAATTGCAGGAGAATTCATTCATTAAAAAAAGGAAAAAAAAAGCGTGGGGGTCCCCCCAAATTCAATAACCAGACCCTTTAGGTCTGGTATGGATATTAAGGGGAACCCCGCCGTCAATTTAAAAAAAAATGACGTGGGGTTCCCCCCAAATATCCATAACCAGACCCTTCGGGTCTGGTGTGGAATTTAAGGGGAACTCCACTCCAAATTAAAAAAAAAATGGCGTGGAGTCCCCCCTAAAATCCACACCAGACCCCTTATCCGAGCACGTTGACCTGGCCGGCCGCAGAAAAGAGGGGGGGACAGAGCGCGGCCCCCCCCCTCTCCTGAACCGCACCAGGCCACATGCCCTCAACATTGGGAGGGTGTTTTGGGGTGCCCCCCAAAACACCTTGTCCCCATGTTGATGAGGACAAGGGTCTCTTCCCCACAACCCTTGCCCGGTGGTTGTGGGGGTCTGCGGGCAGGAGGCTTATCGAAATCTGGAAGACCCCTTTAACAAAGGGGCCCCCCAGATCCCGGCCCCCCCCCTGTGTGAAATGGTAATGGGGTACCTTGTACCTCTACCATTTCACGAGTAAAAAAAATGTAAAGGGTTAAAAACGACAAGAGCCGGTTTTTGGACAAGTCCTTTATTATCTTCTTTCTTCTTTCCTTCGGGTTTCTTCTTCCTCCTCCTTCTTCTTCCTCTGCTTCTGTCTTGGGTCTTCTATTCCCGCATCTTGCCCGGCGTGTTCTTCCATCTTCTGTTCCTCCCGCTGTCCTTCTCGTCCGCATCTTCTTCTCCTTCTTCTTTTCGCCGGAGGCGCCGCTTCCAATTGAAATCCCCGCTGTCTGCCGGACCACGCCCCCCCCCCTCTGACGCCACGGGCAAGCTCTTAGGAGTGTGCTGCAAGTGCGTCAGAGGGGGGCGTGGTCACAAGTGAGAGGGCGGGCAATTCAATTTGAAGCTCGTGCGCGGCTTTTTCTTTGCCAGAGTCGCCGCTTCCAATTGAATTGCCCGCTTTCTGGAACATGTGACCACGCCCCCCTCTGACGCACAGGCACCACACGGGGACTTTCCTAAGAGCTTGCCCGTGGCGTCAGAGGGGGGGGCGTGGTCCGGCAGACAGCGGGGATTTCAATTGGAAGCGGCCGCTCCGGCGAAGAAGAAGAAGGAGAAGAAGATGCGGACGAGAAGGACAGCGGAAGAAGATGGAAGAACACGCCGGGCAAGATGCGGGAATAGAAGACCCAAGACAGAAGCAGAGGAAGAAGAAGGAGGAGGAAGAAGAAACCCGAAGGAAAGAAGAAAGAAGATAATAAAGGACTTGTCAAAAACCGGCTCTTGTCTTTTTTTACACTGACACTTTTTTTTTCTCGTGAAATGGTAGAGGTACAAGGTACCCCATTACCATTTCACACAGGGGGGGGCCGGGATCTGGGGGGCCCCTTTGTTAAAGGGGTCTTCCAGATTTCGATAAGCCTCCTGCCCGCAGACCCCCACAACCACCGGGCAAGGGTTGTGGGGAAGAGACCCTTGTCCTCATCAACATGGGGACAAGGTGTTTTGGGGGGCACCCCAAAACACCCTCCCAATGTTGAGGGCATGTGGCCTGGTGCGGTTCAGGAGAGGGGGGGGGCCGCGCTCTGTCCCCCCTCTTTTCTGCGGCCGGCCAGGTCAACGTGCTCGGATAAGGGGTCTGGTGTGGATTTTAGGGGGGACTCCACGCCATTTTTTTTTTAATTTGGGTGGAGTTCCCCTTAAATTCCACACCAGACCTGAAGGGTCTGGTTATGGATATTTGGGGGGAACCCCACGTCATTTTTTTTTTAAATTGACGGCGGGGTTCCCCTTAATATCCATACCAGACCTAAAGGGTCTGGTTATTGAATTTGGGGGGACCCCCACGCTTTATTTTTTCGTTTTTTTTTATGAATGAATTCTCCTGCAATTTCCAGGAGCCGACAATTCATTATTGCCGCGAGTCAGTTTTAAATGGCTTTTTTTTTTTTTTTTTCAGAATGTCATTTTGTGCAAAGACATATTTCTAACCACAGGAAAAGTGCACTTTATTCACCTGCTGACATTCCCCCCCCCCCCCCCCCCATGGTACGAAATTTAAAAAAATTATTCAAATGACGTGGGGGTCCCCCCAAATTCAATAACCAGACCCTTCAGGTCTGGTATGGATATTAAGGGGAACCCCGCCGTCAATTTAAAAAAAAAATGACGTGGGGTTCCCCCCAAATATCCATAACCAGACCCTTCGGGTCTGGTGTGGAATTTAAGGGGAACTCCACCCCAAATTAAAAAAAAATGGCGTGGAGTCCCCCCTAAAATCCACACCAGACCCCTTATCCGAGCACGTTGACCTGGCCGGCCGCAGAAAAGAGGGGGGGACAGAGCGCGGCCCCCCCCCTCTCCTGAACCGCACCAGGCCACATGCCCTCAACATTGGGAGGGTGTTTTGGGGTGCCCCCCAAAACACCTTGTCCCCATGTTGATGAGGACAAGGGTCTCTTCCCCACAACCCTTGCCCGGTGGTTGTGGGGGTCTGCGGGCAGGAGGCTTATCGAAATCTGGAAGACCCCTTTAACAAAGGGGCCCCCCAGATCCCGGCCCCCCCCCTGTGTGAAATGGTAATGGGGTACCTTGTACCTCTACCATTTCACGAGAAAAAAAAAGTGTCAGTGTAAAAAAAGACAAGAGCCGGTTTTTGACAAGTCCTTTATTATCTTCTTTCTTCTTTCCTTCGGGTTTCTTCTTCCTCCTCCTTCTTCTTCCTCTGCTTCTGTCTTGGGTCTTCTATTCCCGCATCTTGCCCGGCGTGTTCTTCCATCTTCTTCCGCTGTCCTTCTCGTCCGCATCTTCTTCTCCTTCTTCTTCTTCGCCGGAGCGGCCGCTTCCAATTGAAATCCCCGCTGTCTGCCGGACCACGCCCCCCCTCTGACGCCACGGGCAAGCTCTTAGGAAAGTCCCCGTGTGGTGCCTGTGCGTCAGAGGGGGGCGTGGTCACATGTTCCAGAAAGCGGGCAATTCAATTGGAAGCGGCGACTCTGGCAAAGAAAAAGCCGCGCACAAGCTTCAAATTGAATTGCCCGCCCTCTGACATGTGACCACGCCCCCCTCTGACGCACTGGCAGCACACTCCTAAGAGCTTGCCCGTGGCGTCAGAGGGGGGGGGGCGTGGTCCGGCAGACAGCGGGGATTTCAATTGGAAGCGGCGCCTCCGGCGAAGAAGAAGAAGGAGAAGAAGATGCGGACGAGAAGGACAGCGGAAGAAGATGGAAGAACACGCCGGGCAAGATGCGGGAATAGAAGACCCAAGACAGAAGCAGAGGAAGAAGAAGAAGAAGAAAACCCGAAGGAAAGAAGAAAGAAGATAATAAAGGACTTGTCAAAAACCGGCTCTTGTCTTTTTTTACACTTTACACTTTTTTTTTCTCGTGAAATGGTAGAGGTACAAGGTACCCCATTACCATTTCACACAGGGGGGGGGCCGGGATCTGGGGGGCCCCTTTGTTAAAGGGGTCTTCCAGATTTCGATAAGCCTCCTGCCCGCAGACCCCCACAACCACCGGGCAAGGGTTGTGGGGAAGAGACCCTTGTCCTCATCAACATGGGGACAAGGTGTTTTGGGGGGCACCCCAAAACACCCTCCCAATGTTGAGGGCATGTGGCCTGGTGCGGTTCAGGAGAGGGGGGGGGCCGCGCTCTGTCCCCCCCTCTTTTCTGCGGCCGGCCAGGTCAACGTGCTCGGATAAGGGGTCTGGTGTGGATTTTAGGGGGGACTCCACGCCATTTTTTTTTTAATTTGGGGTGGAGTTCCCCTTAAATTCCACACCAGACCCGAAGGGTCTGGTTATGGATATTTGGGGGGAACCCCACGTCATTTTTTTTTTAAATTGATGGCGGGGTTCCCCTTAATATCCATACCAGACCTAAAGGGTCTGGTTATTGAATTTGGGGGGACCCCCACGCTTTTTTTTTGGTGTTTTTAATGAATGAATTCTCCTGCAATTTCCAGGAGCTGACAATTCATTATAGCCGCGAGTCAGTTTTAAATGGCTTTTTTCCTTCAGAATGTCATTTTTCACATGCTGACATTACACCCAGGGCCGCCATCAGGGGGGTACAGGCAGTACACCTGCAGGGCCGCCATTAGGGGGGTACAGGGATTACACCGCCCGGGGGTCCCCAGGGGCCCCCAGGGGCCCGGATGGGAACCACCCTAAAACAAAAAAAAATTTTTTTTTAGTTTTATTTTTTTTAAGGGCTCCGAAGGTCCCCAGGGGCCCGGAGGCCACTAAGGGCCCCAGATGGCAAGCCCTTTTTTTTAAATAAAATATATATATTTAAAAAAATATATATATTTTTTTAATATATTTGTTTTTTTTTTTTTTATGAAAGGGCCCAGAGGTCCCCAGGGCCCTGGAAGGCAACCCCCTTGTTTTTTTATTTTTTTCGATAAATGTTATATTTAAA
Organism: Rana kukunoris; assembly: GCA_029574335.1. Lineage (NCBI taxonomy): Eukaryota > Metazoa > Chordata > Amphibia > Anura > Ranidae > Rana > Rana kukunoris. The sequence continues at coordinate 85,505,547 of CM056060.1, read as the reverse complement.
AAATATATATATATGTATTTTCTCTCTTTTTTATTTTTATTTTATAAAGAGCACAGAGGTCCCCAGGGCCCCGGATGGCTACCCCCCTTTTTTATATATATTTTTCTTTATTTCTTATTTCTGTCAAAATTTTTGTAAAGGGCCCCCCCGCTCCTCAATTTGCGGCACCACCCCCCCCCCCCCGCTTCTCAATTTCATGCGGCAGCACCCCCCCCCCCGGTTCTCTGCTCCAGGGGGCCCATGCCTGAAGCTGTGTAAGGGGCCCCAAAATTCCTGATGGCGGCCCTGTACACCTGTAAGGGGCCCGGGGGTCCGGAGGTGCCCAGATGCCTGGAGGCCCCCCAGCGCCCCAGATGGTAACCCCCCTCTTTTTTTTTTTGTATATATATTTGTTAGTTGGTTTTTGTAGGATTTTTTATTAAAGGGCCAATTTTTGGAATTTAATATTTTTTAGCAGTCTGGAGGTCCCCAGGGGCCCAGAGGCCCCCAGGGCCCCGGGTGGCAACCCCCCATATTTTTTGTTATTAAAGGGCCAATGTTTTGTTTTAGGGGTCTGGAGGTCCCCAGTGGCCCGGAGATCCCCAGGGCTCCAGATGACAACCCCCCACCTTTAAAAAAAAAAAAAAAAAAAAAAATTATATATTTTTTGGTTATTTTTTTAACATATATATATATAATATAATTATGAAAGCTCCCAGAGGGCCCCAGATGACAACCTTTTTGCTTCTAAAAATGTTATAAACATTTTCCCCAGGTTTGTTACTTTTTACTTTAATTTCTTTTTTAAAGTGTATTTTGTGCGTGAAGTCGAGAGAGAGGAGCTGGACTTGCAATCGCCATCCTTCTCCATGCCCCCGGTGGCAATGGTGGGTGTGAGGGGGGCCTCCCACTCACCCCACCTGCTACACTTGGGAGCCCGATGGGACAGAGGGACTCCCCCTATGAGGGAGTGTAGCCCACCCAGCCAGCCCTGTAGGTCCTTCGCCTCCCTTTATTTTAGGAGACCTCATGGCCAAAGTGTGTGCAAGTGTGGTGTTTTTTGTGGGGGGGGGGGGTGGGTGTTTTTTTTTGGGGGGGGGGGGTGGGTACTAAGCACAGGCGTACCTTGCATAGCACACCCATCGGGAGCCGGGCTGACACCACCAAACTCAATTCACATGTAGCCGAGACCGGGATCCGAACCCTTGGCTGCAGAGGTGAACGGCTTGTCAGCGCAGTGCCATTCACGTTGAGCCACCGCAGCTCCCACCCAATGTTATTTTTTTTTTTAGATTTTTGGTAGTTATTTTTTATTAAAGGGCCCAGAGCTCCCAAGGCAACCCCCTTTTTTATTATTTTATATATATATATATATATATAGATATTGTAATTTATTTTTCATTAAAGAGCCCAGAAGTTTATTTTTATTAAAGGGCCCAGTGGTCCCCAGGGCCCCCGGATGGCTACCACCCTTTTTAATATATATTTTTCTATATGTATTTTTTAGTAAAGGAACCCCCCGCTTATCAAATTGCGGCAGCCCCCCCCCTTCTTAATATCAGGCGGCACCCCCCCCCCCTATTCTCTGCTCCAGGGGGCCCATGCCTGAAGCTGTGTAAGGGGCCCCATAATTCCTGATGGCGGCCCTAATTGCCCCCCCCCCCCATGGTACGAAATTTCAAGGAATTTTTCACTTTTATTGTTGCACTTTAACCACTTCCATACCGCGCCTATTCTGGCACTTCTCTCCTTCATGTAACAATTATATTTTCTTCCTTGAAACTTACTCAGGACCCCCAAACATTATATATATTTTATTAACAAACACCCTAGGGAATAAAGTGGCGGCCATTTTTTCGGACACATTTCCAACAGTATTTGTGCCAAAAATTTCAAACGTTTTTTTTTTTTTTTGGCTTTCAAAAAAAAACCTGTTTCATGAATGACAAAATAAGAAAGCAGTAAAGCTAGCCCAATTTTTAGGGATAAGGTAAAAGATGATGTTACACCGAGTAAATAGATACCTAACTTGTCACGCTTTCATATTGCGCACACTCATGGAATGGCGCTAAACTTCGTTATTAAAAATCTCCATAGGCAACGCTTGACTTTTTTTCTCAGGTTACCACTTTTGAGTTACAGAGGAGGTCTAGTGCTAAAATTATTGCTCTCGCTCTAACGCACGCTATGATACCTCACATGTGGGGTTTGAAGGATGTTTACATATGTGGGTGGGACTTGCATGCGTGTTCGCTTCTGAGTGCGAGCTACTAGGGACAGGAGCATTTAAATTCCTTTTTTATTTTATTTTTTAACTTAATATTTTAATTTTTGCACTTGTTTGTCCCTTTTTTTGTATTATTTTTCACTTTTCTTCCTATTACAAGGAATGTAAACATCCCTTGTAATAGGACTAGTGTGTGACAGGTCCTCTTTATAGAGAAAGGCGGGGTCAATTAGACCCCACATCTGTCCTCCAGGCTGGAAAGCATGGAATTGGTAAAAAAAAAAACATCTCATGCTTTCAGCTGCAATCATGTTCGTTCAGCACAGTAGCGTAGTGTGTAGCATGTTCACCTAGCAGCAAAAGGGTTGCTGGTTCGAATCCCGCCCGTGACACTATCTGCCTGGAGTTTGCATGTTCTCCCTGTGCGGGTTTCCTCCCACAATCTAAAAACATGCTGTAAATTGGATCCTGTCTAAATAAGCCCTAATATGCAGTAGGATATTTAGGTTTTGTGCTTCCCTAGGCCTGACCAAATTTTGGCACCCCCCTAATAGAAAAATGACCCACCCTTCCTGTCAAGGCCACACCCTGTTTTTTTATGACCCACCCAGGAATTTTCAGGGGACACACACAAGTTCTGTGGGGGGGGGGGGGCACAGGAGACCCTTAATTTGCCTAGTTTTTCGATCACTTCCTGTTTGGCTATGGGGCAGGAAGTGAAGGCCAATCTCCCCAAACGGACAGGGATAATACAAAATAAACTGACAGAGCTTCTAACCCCCCCCCCCCCCAACTCTATCCAAAATGAAAGAAATCCAAAAAATAAAAGTGATGATTATTGTTCCAGTTTAACCCCAAATTTCAGATCATTTTATTGAGAGGCTTAAGAAAATATAACCATGCCAATAGGCCAGGATCCAGCGTTGCTAATATGTATGAATGTGTGTTAGGGACCCCCACAAACACCACCCAATGTTAAATCAACTATTTTCTTGTTTGTTTTGGGGATGCCTGCACCCCTGATAGGGTAAAGACACCTCACAAATGTTGTCACTTTCTACTTAATTCATTCACTTCCTGCCACACAGCCAAACAGGAAGTGAGGGAAACACCTGAGTAATGTTTTGTTGGGGACACACAGATCAATATAAATAGTTTCCCATTTTGGAAATGGCATTTTGCTGTGTACACCCCAAATTAGTAGGAATCTTGGACTTTGGGGTCCATTTACTAAAGGCAAATCCACTTTGCACTACAAGTGGACAAGCAAGGAAGAAAACTCAAAACTTGGCGGGATTGGAAGTAAAAACCATCAGTGCTTCCCTTCTGATTTTCATTGCCTACGCTTCTACTGCAGAGCGGCTTTGCCTTTACTAAACCCCAAAATAACTAATCATTTGGGGTGTACACTGCAGTGCAATTTGCTTAATGGTGACACTAGTTAGATTGACCTGTGTCCCAAAGAAAAGACCATTGGTAGGGTTTTAACCTCACTTCCTGTTCAGCTGTGTGACAGGAAGTGAAGCCAATTTTAGGAAAAGGGACACAAAGCCCAGCCTAAAAACACTAGCAGGGGTTCTAACACTCAATTGGCTTCCCTCAAACAACCCACAATTAGAATAGGATTGTCTTGTGCTAGTTTCAAGCACAGCGCTGTAAATCAGCACTTCAAGCCTGTCCACCAATACACCACCCCCCCCCCCCCCCCCTCCAACAGGCCCTGTTTGCAGCTTTTCCTACATCTTGCACATGTGCTTTAAAAAGTCAGTCTGGACATCAGTTCTAGGAAACAATACTTACCGCTTTGTCCTTCCTTTTCTGGTGACTAAACATTTCATGCATACACACCAGGAAAGAGCTTAGAGACAAATCACACTTGATGGTTTAGGCCCAAACTAGTTCAGCTGCAGCGGTTGAAATCCATAGCAGGAAAAAAATATCACAAAACAAACTTCAAAATTTGAAAGTAATTTTATTGGTCCACAAAACAAGGAAAGCAAAACAAAAAATTACAAATAAACACACCAAAAATATATAAAAACACCTAAAAACAAAAAAGACCAACGTTTATTTCACAGTCATTGGAAAATAAATCATGCTTTTGAAATAACAGGATAGACCCACAGGATTAAAACATTAGTCATTAACATCTTGAGAAACATTTAGCAAAATTATGTAGCAGAGAAAACATCAAAAAATACAAAACTTGCTCCAAAACATCTCTGTTTCACTCCGCCATTACTTCCAGCCAGCAAATCTGCCCCCTCTGAGGGGCAGCTGACACGTGCAGTATCCACGCTTTTTATAACATGTGTGCTAATGAACCAATTGGAAACACATGAAGAAATGTCAGCCTCTAGTTTGTGTGCACTTGTAACTGCTTACACCTGTTAAGGATGTCCTTAAATTACTAAGCCAAAAAAAACAGCTTTCTGAGCATGCTCAGAAAGATGCAAGTCATTTTCAGGATGAAACTTCCAACTTCTTTTTCTAACTGTTCGAGCATGCCCAGTTCACTCGAAATGCAGTACCAGAATCAAATCTGCAATGGCGGATGAAAGCATTAGAGGTGTTAAATTTTTTTTTGGTCCCCATGAAGTGATGCTTTACAAGCTGAACGGGAGGTCTTATAGAATTTTTACGTAACAAACCTAAATAGTAATAATTTAAAAGCCCCTGTCCCTAGTAGCTCGCAGTCAGAAGCGAACAAGCAGCATTTTTATTGTTTCCGGTTACCAGTTTAGATTTACAGATGAGGTCTAGTGCTATAAATATTCCTCTTGCTGTTACGCACGCTATGATACCTCACATGTGTGGTTTGAAGAATGTTTCCATATATGGGGGCGGGCCTTAAATGTGTAAGCCCCGCCCACATATTGAACCCCCGTTCAAACCCCACATGTGAGGTATCATAGCGTACGTTAGAGCGAGAGCAATACTTTTAGCACTAGACCTCCTCTGTAAATCTAAACTGGTAACCTGAAACACATAAAAAAGCGTTGCCTATGGGTATTTTCAAGTACTGAAGTTTGGCGCCATTCCATGAGTGTGTGCAATATTAAAGTGTAACATGTTGGGTATCTATTTACTCGGTGTAACATCATCTTTCACATTATGGCCATAAATTGGGCTAACTTTAGTGTATTCTTAATTTGTAACCACTTGAGCCCCAGAGCATATTACTGGTCACTGACGGGGCCATTTTTTGCATTTCAACACTGCGTCATTTTGACTGACAATTGCGTGGTTGTGCGACGTGGCCCCCAAAAAAATTTGGCGTCCTCATCCTCCCCCCCCCCCCCCCTAAAAATTTTTTTTTTTTTTTTGTTGGTGGTATTTGATCACCTCTGCGTTTTTTCTTATTTTTGCTTGACCCAAAAATATAGCGACAATTTGGTAACTAAAAAAACATCTTTTTTACTGTTTGCTATAATAAATCTCCCCCAAAATATATTCAAAAAATGTTTGCCCTCAGTTTAGGCCGATAAGTATTCTTGGACATATTTTTGGTTGCAAAAAATCACAATAAGCGTTTGATTGGTTTGGGCAAAAGTTCTAAGTAGGGGTTGGTCTTATGGGTTTTTTTGGAATAATTTTTTGTTTTACTAGTAATGGTGGCTATCATTGTTTTTTCTGTCTAATGCGACATTGTGGCGGACACATTTTTGTGAGATTTGGCATTTTTGTAGCGAGCAATGGTATAGAAATGCATTGCTTACTATAAAAATGACACTGGCAGGGAAGGGGTTAACACTAGGGGCGCGGAAGGGGTTGAATATGTTACCTGGGTGTGTTCTAACTGTAAAGGGGGTGGGACTGTGTAGGGGAAATGACAGATCGCTGTTCATACATTGTAGGGACAGACGAGCAGGCATTCCCCCCCCCCCTGACAGGACCGGGATAAAGGGGAACTCCACCCCAAATTATAAAAAAAAAACGGCGTGGGGGTCCCCCTTCAGGTGCACAACAGGCTCTTAGATTTGATCTGGAACATAAGGGGTTAAACCCACGCCAAAAAACGGCGTGGGGTTCCCCCTCAGATCCAGACCAAACCCTTCTCCCAGGCACGCAGTCTGGCCGGACAGGAATGGGGGTGGGGACGAGCGAGCGCCCCCCCCCCTCCTGAGCCGTACCAGACCACATGCCCTCGACATGGGGGAGTGTGTGCTGTGGGGGAGGGGGGCACTGCCCCCCCACCCCAAAGCACTCTTGTCCCCATGTCGATAGGGACAAGAGCCTCTTCCCGACAACCCTGGCCGTTGGTTGTCGGGGTATGCGGGCGGGGGGCTTATCAGAATCTGAGAGCCCCCTATATTAAGGGGGCCCCCAGATTCTGGCCACCCACCCTATGTGAATGAGTATGGGGTACATCGTACCCCTACCCATTCACCGGGTGGAAAAGTGTAAACACAAAAAAAAACACACAGAAAAAAATAATTTATTAGTCAGCTCCGGGGGTCTTCTGCCGGGACCCCCCACCACCAGCCCATTGGGCCCCGGGCTTCGCCGTCTTCTGCCGGGGGGGGACACCCACCGATGATCTCCGCCATGTCCAGCCAGGCCCCCACCCCAAAATAAGCTCTTTCACATCCGGGGGGGGCCGGCCGAAAAAAGCAGAGAACAACGGGGGCGGAGCCCCTCGGTCTTCCAGACGTTTTCTGCCGGGGGGGCTCCAGCCCCGCACCGGTCTTCGCCGCCGCCTTCCGCCGGGGGGGGACACCCACCGATGCTCTCGGCCATGTTCGGCCAGGCCCCCTACCCCAAATCAAGCTCTTTTACATCCGGGGGGGGCCGGCGGAAATGGCGGAGAACAACGGGGGCGAAACCCCTCCTCGGTCTCAGTGCAGCTCCTCCCACTGGCAGTAGTTCCGGCTCCTCCCACAGAGCTCATTCTGCTTCCTGCTGGAGAGGAGAGAAGACCTGTCTTCCAGAGCTCCTGTGTTCCAGCCTACCAGGACCAGCCTCCAGCCCCCAGCCCCCTGCCCCGGAAGAGGGGTGGGATGGCCTCCCTCAGCCCCGGAGGTGGACCGGCTTCCGGCCTCCGGAGGAGTCAACAGCACCTGCCCTCCAGCCAGACCACCGCCACCACCATCAGCAGGGAGGACCGTCTCTTCCTGGAGACCCAGGAGGGTCTCTCAGACTGGACAGCCCCTCAGCCAGGTGAGAATGAAGCAAGAACCAGGAGGAGGCGGGATAAAATCAAATCCCTGCTGGTGAGGATATCTCAGGCCTGCGTGGAAAAGATGACTACTCTCGCAGGCCTGAGGGAAAAGAGGGACAGGTGCTCCAGTAATAAAAGATCTGAATTCAAGGGGGCCATCACCACCCTAGGACTAGAAGTAAAAGAAATATGGGAATACCTGGGGGGCTTTTGCCAACGTGGGGCTGGAGAGGTGAACTTCCTAGAGGAGCTCCGGAGGACCCTCCAGCAGGCCAACCGGGAAGGGAGCCAGGCAGCGAGGAGGAGCGGGCGGTCTAAGAAGGGGTCCCAACCCCCCAAACAGCCAGGAGAGTCAGGGGAGCCTGGGTGCAGTGGGGGGGGGGGCGAGTGCCGGTGGTGCAGGGCCCAGTATGGCCATAAAACCTGGGGAGGGTTCCCGGGAGCCGATCCCTCGGTCCGTGGAAGGGACTGGGGGGTTGGCGAAGTCCGGGGAGTCCAGTGATCCAGGAGGTCGCCGGGCCCAGGTGCCGCCGGCGGTACCCCCCCGCCATCTTCAGGTCAGCATACCCAGGCTCCCCCAGGATGGTCGCACTGCCACAGCTGAAGCCCGCCATGTGTCGGCTTCCATGACCCCTCAGCTTGCAGAGGAGCGGGAGGATCTGGCCATGGAAAGGCCAGGGACTGCTCCTGCGGCTGCTATGTCATCGGGAGAGAGGCAGACACATGGTGGAGGCATTGTGCTGCGGTCATCTGGAGGTAAACAGCTTGTGTGCAGTGTGGCCAAGATGGCGCCGGCTGTTGGGGGTGGAGTAGACCGGGACCCGGAAGTGACCGCCCAAGAACCGGAAGTGCCCCAGCCGGAACCGGAAGTGCCCCAGCCGGAACCGGAAGTGACCAGACCGAAACCGGAAGTGACCATACCGAAACCGGAAGTGCCCGTCCCGCGACCGGAAGTGCCCCCCCGCGAGTTTGCGGTGGTCGGTGGGGGCTCAGGGGACCTGGGGGATGAGAGGCCGGGGGTACAGGGGTGCCCAGCCCCGGACGCTGCAGCAGGCACCTCCAGGCACCCCCGGCAGGAGATGGACAGAGACGTTGAGGACGGTAAATTGGACGGTAAGCTGCCACCCCCCCAGGTCCCCATGGACACTGCCACAGGCCCCGAGGGGCTCCCTGCAGCACAGGCGGGGTGGGGGGAAAGTCAGGTGGGACCCCTCCCAGTGGACTGTATAGCATACGATTATATCCGGCAGTTGGAGGGGTCCCAGGGGGGCTCCCCCCCAGTACAGGTGGAGTCCCAAGGGGCTGGTGTGGTCGCGGAGGGGTCTGGGTGGGGGAGTTTGGTGGGGGTGGTACCCCCCTCTGCTGTGGTCCCGGGGGGGGGGGAGCCTGTAGTCAGGCCAAAGGTGGTGGGTCAGGGTGGTCAGGGTATATCAGCGGGGGTGGGTGCAACACCACCGGCAGGGATGGGGGCCCCCCCGTCCCCCCCCACTTCTGGGGGTGCTGAGGGGGGTGCCCCACTTCCGGAGAACATCTTTCGGGGGTCTCCGGAGGCCAACTTATTGTCTGCCCTAAAGGGGGGTCGCTCTTTCGCCCAGGTGTTGGGCTCTCGTGCCCCTCTGGACCACCTGTACAGCCGGTTTGGCGCCCAGAATTTCCGCGCCCCCCCTGCTGACCAGGAGAGGACGCAGGGGTCGGCGTGGACGAGGGGTACAGGTGGTCCAGAGAGGAGGCGTAGGAATGTTGTCCAGCTTCGGTACGAGGGTCCGGACCCCTGCCCCGCTCGAGGTGAGGTGGTGGGCCTGGTACTCTCCTTGGGTTTTGGGGTGGATGACCTTTTTGCTGTCATCCATCCCACCAACACACGGGAGTTTGATATAAGTTTTGTCACTCCCGTGTGTATGGAACGCTTTATCACCGGCTTTGGGTTGGTGAGGGGCGTTGACCCTTGGAAGAGGTACAGGCTCATTCCCATCTCCAGGCAGGAGGAGGTTAAGAACATCACCATCCTGGTGAGGAATGAGTCGCTCCCTCCGGAGGACATTGCCACCTGGCTCGGGAGGTACGGGCAGTTGCAGACCCCCCTGAGGAAGAACCTTGATGAGCGCGGGGTCTGGACCGGGGCTTGGTTGACCAGGATCCGGCTCAAGAGGGAGGGCAACAGTGTTGCCCACCTCCCTGGCAGCGCCTTTCTAGGCAGAGACCGGATCCTGGCGTTCTACCCGGGACAGCCCCGTCGTTGCTTCAAGTGCGGCAGCCCGACCCACATGAGCTCGGACTGCACGGTGGTCAGATGTGGCCGGTGCCACGAGTTTGGCCACCAGTCCGAGTCATGTGGGAAGATATGCTGCAACTTGTGTGGTGAGATGGGGCACCCATTTAGCAGGTGTCCCAAAGCATATCGGGGTTCTTCCTCAGGGGGGGGACCTCCCGGGCCGGGAGCGGCCGAAGCCCCCCCGGCGAGTGATGGCCGGGGGGGTGGGGATCCTGGAGCCCCTAGTACTACTCCGGAGGGACCAACAGGCCCATTGCCTCAAAGAAGGCGGAGCAGGCGTGGGCGTGGGGCTCCCCCCCCGGGGGACACGGGCTCGGTTGGCCAGGAGGCTCCCGATCCTCCGGAGGGCGGAGCCGGTGGGGAGGAGTCGGGGAGGCCTGGGGGTCCCGGGCCTGAGGGTCCGGGGCCAGGGCCTTCCTCTCCTAATGTTGCAGGGCCGATCCCCATCCCCCTTCCCTTTCCCCCTCCTCACCATTGCCCCTCCCCTCCACCTGGCCCTCCATCTGTTTCCCCATGCCCTCCTCCCTCATCTTCCCCTCCTCGTACCCCCCCCCCTCGTCCCCCCCCTCCCAAGTCCCGTCCCCCCCCTTCCCCTTCTTCTTCCCGTCCAGCTAAGTCTGGTCCCCCCCCTGTCCTCTCCCCTGTCTCTGGCCCCCCTCCTGCCTCTTCCATTCCCCCCCCTTCTGGACCCAGAGTCTCCTCTGGCCCTGTGGCCATGGAGATGGAAGCTGCTCGAGCCTCATCCAAGAGGGAAATCTCGAGCAGCGGGTCCGAGGAGGGGGGTGGTGTAGTCATCTCGGAGAGGTGGCAGGAGTGGGAGCAGGTGAGACGCAAAAAGAAGAAGGGGAAGGCTGCCAGATCTGGGGGCGGGAAGTCCCCAGTGAAGGGTGGGGTTCCCCCAGGGGCACGAAGTGGGGTGTCCCTGGGGAACCCGTTTGGTATCTTCTCCTCCTCCTCGGGCTCAGAGGAGGAGGAAGTGTAGATATGTAAATATGTTTTTGTGTTTGTAGTATGAAGGAGAACATGACCACTTTCAATCATTCTGATGGCGGTACCCTCTCCAATACGGCTTGCGACCATTAATGTCGCAAGTATTCGTTCTGCGGGAGCTCGTTTTATGGCCTTCGATTTTCTCAGCCGTGTTGAAGCTGACATTTTGTTTTTGCAGGAGACCTGGCTGGCATCTGTGGCAGAGATGCATCTAGCAAAGAGGGAGTGGAGATGTGGGCCCTCCCTCTGGTCTCTTGCGGCCGAGCCCTGCAGTGGGGTTGCGGTCCTTTTTAAGACTGGTCCGGTGGCTTGCCGGCGAGTGATTGAAGTGGAGATCGGTAGATGTCTGGTGGTGGACGCTGTCGTGAGGGGGCAATTCCTCCGGCTCATAAATTTTTATGGGCCTCAAACTAGGAGGGAGAGGAGGAGCCTCCTTACGGCGGTTAAGCCTTATCTTTTTACGTCCCAGCAGGTGATTTTTGGTGGCGATTTCAATATGATCACTAGGCCCAAAGACCGGGCAGGTGCCGCCAACCCTCTGGGATATGATAGTATTTTTTTGAATAACGTAGTGAGGGAGGCCAGGTTGGTGGATGTGCACGTTCGTCACCTCCCCAACCTCACTGGTTTCACATTTTCCCGAGGTAGTAGTAAGAGTAGATTAGATAGGTTTTTTTTAAAGGAGGACTCTGTCTGCTCGGCTCCTGAGCTGCAGTCGGTAGAGTTCTCCGATCACTGTATGGTATCTGTGGCCCTGAATGTCGCTGACACTCCTCAGAAAGGGAGGGGTTTGTGGCGCCTGAATGGGTCGCTACTGGAGGATCCTGAGGTTAGGGAAGCCTATGAGGTTTTCTTCCTGGGCCAGACCTCGCTCCTTGAGGGCAACTGCTCCCGCCTTGAGTGGTGGGAAGTAGTTAAAAAGAGGTCTGGCGACTTTTTCCGGGAAATCTCTGGGTACAGGGCAGCTTCCAAGTACCAGGCTTACCAGAGACTACGCAGGCAGCTTGACCGCCTGGTGTCCTCTGGGGGCTCTCAGGAACAGATATCCGGTCTGAAGGCGCAGATGAAGGAGTGTCAGTACGACCGTCTCGCCTCCCTGGTTTTTGAGAGGGATTATGGGAAGTTTATCTCTCCTGATCCCTACAGGAGCTGTGGTGAGGTGGCGAGGTCGAAGGTCGTACATGGCCTGAAGGATGCCTCAGGATCTCTGGTCCGGTCCAGATCGGGGATCCTGGGTGTCGTCAGAGACCACTTTTCGGACCTCCTGAAGAAGCGGCCTCTAGACATGGAGAAAGTCAGGGAATTCCTTGATGAGACCCCGCTGGAAGTGGGGTCTGACCTTCCTGACTCTCTGACAGAAGAGATCTCGGTAGCTGAAGTTGAGCAGGCTATTAGCTCTTTAGCTTCTAAAAAGTCACCTGGGCCCGATGGGCTCACGGCCGAGTTCTACAAAACCTTTAAGAGCCTCTTGGCTCCTCATCTGAGGGACGTGTTTAGTGAATGTTTGGCCTATGGCCTGCTGCCTCCCTCAATGAGAAGGTCAGCTCTGATCCTACTGTCAAAGGGGAAAGATCCGTCTGTGGTGGAGAATTGGCGTCCGATCGCCCTTCTTACCACAGATAGGAAGATACTGGCAAAGATCTTGTTTACACGTCTGTCTGCTTTGGCGGGCAGGATGCTGTCTCCCTCTCAGCACTGCACAATTCCTGGCCGGGGCACTTTTAGTGCCGTCCTGAGCGTCCGGGAGGCTGTGGAAAGGTGCAGGGCTGATGGCAGCGAGCGGTATCTGCTTGCATTGGATCAGGCTAAGGCGTTTGATCGGGTGAACCACGAGTACCTTTGGCTGCTTCTGAGGAGATACGGTCTGCCTGATCAATTCGTTGATTGGCTGCAGGTATTGTATAGGGGAGCTGAGAGCTTCCCTCTTGTCAACGGTTGGGTGGGCCGGGCCTTTGCCGTGGACTCTGGCGTCCGGCAGGGGTGCCCGCTGAGCCCCCTCCTGTACATCTTTGCGGTCGACCCCTTCGTAAGGAGGCTAGACTGCGGGCGTCTGGGGGGGGTTCCGGTGGGACCTGTCGGGGGTCCGGTTTCGGCGGTGAGGGTTGTGGCCTATGCGGACGACGTCTCGGTGGTGGTATCTGGTCGTGAGGAGGCCCATTATGTGGAGTCCCAGATCGGGTGCTACTCTGAGGCGTCAGGCTCGCTGGTCAATTGGGACAAGAGTGAAGTTTTCTGGTTGGGGAAGGAGGGGGAGCAGTTCCCCCTTCCGGACGTGTTCCCCACGCCCGTACCAGAGATTCGAGTTCTTGGCATTCATTTCGGCCCGGGTGATTATCCCAAGCTAAACTGGGAGCGCAGGCTGGTGAGTGCCACTCGGAAGGTGAAGGCCTGGAAAGGTTGGAAACTTTCCCTGAGGGAAAGGGTAAGCTTGGTCAAGACGTACTTATTGCCTGAGTTTCTCTTTGTAAGCTATGTGTGTCTTTTGCCAGCATCTCTCTATGCTCGGGTCTATGGTCTGTTCTTCCTGCTGTTGTGGGGAAGCAGACTGAACCTGATCAAGAGGGAGGTCACATACCGCCAGCGACGGCAAGGTGGGTTGGACATGGTCAACCCGGTGGTGTTCTTTGTCACCATCTTTGTTAAATACAATTTGCAGTCCATATTTGTGGACGAGCCTTCCTGGTGGGAGTGTTCATGCAAGGACTGGCTCTTGCTGTTCTTGAGGCAGTGGGGGGAGGGGGGGAGGCCCGGCGATCTGAGGAGATCGCATGGGTATCTCCCTTCCTATGTCCCCCTGGCATTAAAGGTACTGAGGCAGTGGCGGATAACTGCCCTGGAGGTGGGCTCTTTGGGTCGGCGGGAGCTGTACCTGAGGGTCATGGCCTCGGACATTTTGAAGCCCCTGTCTTTGAGGGACTGCCCTGAGAGGGTCCTCACGGAGGGGCTAGCCCTCTTGAATTCTTCTAGAATTCCAAGTAAGTTTTGGGATCTCGCATGGAGGTCGTTCCATGGACGACTCTATGTCCGTGCGAATCTCAAATACAGGAACCTGGGGGACAGGGACTGCCCCCGTCAGGAATGTGGTGGGACATTGGAGACCATGGACCATTTTCTGGTCCAATGTCCCTTCAACATGGAGGTTCTTACGAAGGTAGGGGGTGCCATTGGCTACCCCCGCCTTCCGGCCCTGACCTATGCTGAGCGAGTGTATGGTGATTTTGGGGTCCGCAGGGGATTTGAGTTATCGTCACTTTATTTAGTCAGCCTAGTTGTGCTTTATTACACTTGGCACGCTCGGTGTTTGGTGTCCACTAGGGACAAAATCCTGCCTGTGCATGAGGTGGTGGGCGGTATCTTTCGGGAGTTGGTGAAGGTGCGGGATCTGGAAAGGAGCAGGGTCGGGCCTGAGAGGTGTGCCCATTTATGGAGGGGGTTCCTCTTCCAGCCCCCTTAGGTCACGGCTCTGCCCCTCTCCATGGGTAGGGGCATCTATCCTTTTTCACCCCCTTAGATTTTGTTTATGGTATTTTTTTTGAAATAAGGCTACAGACATGTCTGACTATCATGTTCTTGCTCATACGTGGGTTGTAGGTATTTGTTGTTGTGATGGTGGGGTGTGTTGTGGGTTGGCGATGATCTGGACAGTAGTGGTTTCTATGGACTTTAATATCTCCCTACTGTACCAGTGAGCCGTTTTAAGTGTTTTTTTTTTTTTTGGCAATGATCTGGGCAAGCTTTTCTGATGGACTATAAAGACTTTCTCTTGTACCAGTGAGCCTGTTGTAAATACCTGTTCTGGTGCTATTTTTTTTTTTTTTTTTTTCTTTATAGTTATTTCTTGGTGGGTGGAGGTCGGTGATTTGATGGTTTGTGTTTTGTTGTTTGTTTTTGTGTTATTTGGTTTATTTAGTTATTTTGTTTATTTTATATATTTGTTAACCTTTTGGTCGTAGTTTTATAAATAAAAAATTACCCCTCCTCGGTCTCAGTGCAGCTCCTCCCACTGGCAGTAGTTCCGGCTCCTCCCACAGAGCTCATTCTGCTTCCTGCTGGAGAGGAGAGAAGACCTGTCTTCCAGAGCTCCTGTGTTCCAGCCTACCAGGACCAGCCTCCAGCCCCCAGCCCCCTGCCCCGGAAGAGGGGTGGGATGGCCTCCCTCAGCCCCGGAGGTGGACCGGCTTCCGGCCTCCGGAGGAGTCAACAGCACCTGCCCTCCAGCCAGACCACCGCCACCACCATCAGCAGGGAGGACCGTCTCTTCCTGGAGACCCAGGAGGGTCTCTCAGACTGGACAGCCCCTCAGCCAGGTGAGAATGAGGCAAGAACCAGGAGGAGGCGGGATAAAATCAAATCCCTGCTGGTGAGGATATCTCAGGCCTGCGTGGAAAAGATGACTACTCTCGCAGGCCTGAGGGAAAAGAGGGACAGGTGCTCCAGTAATAAGAGATCTGAATTCAAGGGGGCCATCACCACCCTAGGACTAGAAGTAAAAGAAATATGGGAATACCTGGGGGGCTTTTGCCAACGTGGGGCTGGAGAGGATGAACTTCCTAGAGGAGCTCCGGAGGACCCTCCAGCAGGCCAACCGGGAAGGGAGCCAGGCAGCGAGGAGGAGCGGGCGGTCTAAGAAGGGGTCCCAACCCCCCAAACAGCCAGGAGAGTCAGGGGAGCCTGGGTGCAGTGGGGGGGGGGCGAGAGTGCCGGTGGTGCAGGGCCCAGTATGGCCATAAAACCTGGGGAGGGTTCCCGGGAGCCGATCCCTCGGTCCGTGGAAGGGACTGGGGGGTTGGCGAAGTCCGGGGAGTCCAGTGATCCAGGAGGTCGCCGGGCCCAGGTGCCGCCGGCGGTACCCCCCCGCCATCTTCAGGTCAGCATACCCAGGCTCCCCCAGGATGGTCGCACTGCCACAGCTGAAGCCCGCCATGTGTCGGCTTCCATGACCCCTCAGCTTGCAGTGGAGCGGGAGGATCTGGCCATGGAAAGGCCAGGGACTGCTCCTGCGGCTGCTATGTCATCGGGAGAGAGGCAGACACATGGTGGAGGCATTGTGCTGCGGTCATCTGGAGGTAAACAGCTTGTGTGCAGTGTGGCCAAGATGGCGCCGGCTGTTGGGGGTGGAGTAGACCGGGACCCGGAAGTGACCGCCCAAGAACCGGAAGTGCCCCAGCCGGAACCGGAAGTGCCCCAGCCGGAACCGGAAGTGACCAGACCGGAACCGGAAGTGACCAGACCGAAACCGGAAGTGCCCGTCCCGCGACCGGAAGTGCCCCCCCGCGAGTTTGCGGTGGTCGGTGGGGGCTCAGGGGACCTGGGGGATGAGAGGCCGGGGGTACAGGGGTGCCCAGCCCCGGACGCTGCAGCAGGCACCTCCAGGCACCCCCGGCAGGAGATGGACAGAGACGGTTGAGGACGGTAAATTGGACGGTAAGCTGCCACCCCCCCAGGTCCCCATGGACACTGCCACAGGCCCCGAGGGGCTCCCTGCAGCACAGGCGGGGTGGGGGGAAAGTCAGGTGGGACCCCTCCCAGTGGACTGTATAGCATATGATTATATCCGGCAGTTGGAGGGGTCCCAGGGGGGCTCCCCCCCAGTACAGGTGGAGTCCCAAGGGGCTGGTGTGGTCGCGGAGGGGTCTGGGTGGGGGAGTTTGGTGGGGGTGGTACCCCCCTCTGCTGTGGTCCCGGGGGGGGGGGAGCCTGTAGTCAGGCCAAAGGTGGTGGGTCAGGGTGGTCAGGGTATATCAGCGGGGGTGGGTGCAACACCACCGGCAGGGATGGGGGCCCCCCCGTCCCCCCCCACTTCTGGGGGTGCTGAGGGGGGTGCCCCACTTCCGGAGAACATCTTTCGGGGGTCTCCGGAGGCCAACTTATTGTCTGCCCTAAAGGGGGGTCGCTCTTTCGCCCAGGTGTTGGGCTCTCGTGCCCCTCTGGACCACCTGTACAGCCGGTTTGGCGCCCAGAATTTCCGCGCCCCCCCTGCTGACCAGGAGAGGACGCAGGGGTCGGCGTGGACGAGGGGTACAGGTGGTCCAGAGAGGAGGCGTAGGAATGTTGTCCAGCTTCGGTACGAGGGTCCGGACCCCTGCCCCGCTCGAGGTGAGGTGGTGGGCCTGGTACTCTCCTTGGGTTTTGGGGTGGATGACCTTTTTGCTGTCATCCATCCCACCAACACACGGGAGTTTGATATAAGTTTTGTCACTCCCGTGTGTATGGAACGCTTTATCACCGGCTTTGGGTTGGTGAGGGGCGTTGACCCTTGGAAGAGGTACAGGCTCATTCCCATCTCCAGGCAGGAGGAGGTTAAGAACATCACCATCCTGGTGAGGAATGAGTCGCTCCCTCCGGAGGACATTGCCACCTGGCTCGGGAGGTACGGGCAGTTGCAGACCCCCCTGAGGAAGAACCTTGATGAGCGCGGGGTCTGGACCGGGGCTTGGTTGACCAGGATCCGGCTCAAGAGGGAGGGCAACAGTGTTGCCCACCTCCCTGGCAGCGCCTTTCTAGGCAGAGACCGGATCCTGGCGTTCTACCCGGGACAGCCCCGTCGTTGCTTCAAGTGCGGCAGCCCGACCCACATGAGCTCGGACTGCACGGTGGTCAGATGTGGCCGGTGCCACGAGTTTGGCCACCAGTCCGAGTCATGTGGGAAGATATGCTGCAACTTGTGTGGTGAGATGGGGCACCCATTTAGCAGGTGTCCCAAAGCATATCGGGGTTCTTCCTCAGGGGGGGGACCTCCCGGGCCGGGAGCGGCCGAAGCCCCCCCGGCGAGTGATGGCCGGGGGGGTGGGGATCCTGGAGCCCCTAGTACTACTCCGGAGGGACCAACAGGCCCATTGCCTCAAAGAAGGCGGAGCAGGCGTGGGCGTGGGGCTCCCCCCCCGGGGGACACGGGCTCGGTTGGCCAGGAGGCTCCCGATCCTCCGGAGGGCGGAGCCGGTGGGGAGGAGTCGGGGAGGCCTGGGGGTCCCGGGCCTGAGGGTCCGGGGCCAGGGCCTTCCTCTCCTAATGTTGCAGGGCCGATCCCCATCCCCCTTCCCTTTCCCCCTCCTCACCATTGCCCCTCCCCTCCACCTGGCCCTCCATCTGTTTCCCCATGCCCTCCTCCCTCATCTTCCCCTCCTCGTACCCCCCCCCCTCGTCCCCCCCCTCCCAAGTCCCGTCCCCCCCCTTCCCCTTCTTCTTCCCGTCCAGCTAAGTCTGGTCCCCCCCCTGTCCTCTCCCCTGTCTCTGGCCCCCCTCCTGCCTCTTCCATTCCCCCCCCTTCTGGACCCAGAGTCTCCTCTGGCCCTGTGGCCATGGAGATGGAAGCTGCTCGAGCCTCATCCAAGAGGGAAATCTCGAGCAGCGGGTCCGAGGAGGGGGGTGGTGTAGTCATCTCGGAGAGGTGGCAGGAGTGGGAGCAGGTGAGACGCAAAAAGAAGAAGGGGAAGGCTGCCAGATCTGGGGGCGGGAAGTCCCCAGTGAAGGGTGGGGTTCCCCCAGGGGCACGAAGTGGGGTGTCCCTGGGGAACCCGTTTGGTATCTTCTCCTCCTCCTCGGGCTCAGAGGAGGAGGAAGTGTAGATATGTAAATATGTTTTTGTGTTTGTAGTATGAAGGAGAACATGACCACTTTCAATCATTCTGATGGCGGTACCCTCTCCAATACGGCTTGCGACCATTAATGTCGCAAGTATTCGTTCTGCGGGAGCTCGTTTTATGGCCTTCGATTTTCTCAGCCGTGTTGAAGCTGACATTTTGTTTTTGCAGGAGACCTGGCTGGCATCTGTGGCAGAGATGCATCTAGCAAAGAGGGAGTGGAGATGTGGGCCCTCCCTCTGGTCTCTTGCGGCCGAGCCCTGCAGTGGGGTTGCGGTCCTTTTTAAGACTGGTCCGGTGGCTTGCCGGCGAGTGATTGAAGTGGAGATCGGTAGATGTCTGGTGGTGGACGCTGTCGTGAGGGGGCAATTCCTCCGGCTCATAAATTTTTATGGGCCTCAAACTAGGAGGGAGAGGAGGAGCCTCCTTACGGCGGTTAAGCCTTATCTTTTTACGTCCCAGCAGGTGATTTTTGGTGGCGATTTCAATATGATCACTAGGCCCAAAGACCGGGCAGGTGCCGCCAACCCTCTGGGATATGATAGTATTTTTTTGAATAACGTAGTGAGGGAGGCCAGGTTGGTGGATGTGCACGTTCGTCACCTCCCCAACCTCACTGGTTTCACATTTTCCCGAGGTAGTAGTAAGAGTAGATTAGATAGGTTTTTTTTAAAGGAGGACTCTGTCTGCTCGGCTCCTGAGCTGCAGTCGGTAGAGTTCTCCGATCACTGTATGGTATCTGTGGCCCTGAATGTCGCTGACACTCCTCAGAAAGGGAGGGGTTTGTGGCGCCTGAATGGGTCGCTACTGGAGGATCCTGAGGTTAGGGAAGCCTATGAGGTTTTCTTCCTGGGCCAGACCTCGCTCCTTGAGGGCAACTGCTCCCGCCTTGAGTGGTGGGAAGTAGTTAAAAAGAGGTCTGGCGACTTTTTCCGGGAAATCTCTGGGTACAGGGCAGCTTCCAAGTACCAGGCTTACCAGAGACTACGCAGGCAGCTTGACCGCCTGGTGTCCTCTGGGGGCTCTCAGGAACAGATATCCGGTCTGAAGGCGCAGATGAAGGAGTGTCAGTACGACCGTCTCGCCTCCCTGGTTTTTGAGAGGGATTATGGGAAGTTTATCTCTCCTGATCCCTACAGGAGCTGTGGTGAGGTGGCGAGGTCGAAGGTCGTACATGGCCTGAAGGATGCCTCAGGATCTCTGGTCCGGTCCAGATCGGGGATCCTGGGTGTCGTCAGAGACCACTTTTCGGACCTCCTGAAGAAGCGGCCTCTAGACATGGAGAAAGTCAGGGAATTCCTTGATGAGACCCCGCTGGAAGTGGGGTCTGACCTTCCTGACTCTCTGACAGAAGAGATCTCGGTAGCTGAAGTTGAGCAGGCTATTAGCTCTTTAGCTTCTAAAAAGTCACCTGGGCCCGATGGGCTCACGGCCGAGTTCTACAAAACCTTTAAGAGCCTCTTGGCTCCTCATCTGAGGGACGTGTTTAGTGAATGTTTGGCCTATGGCCTGCTGCCTCCCTCAATGAGAAGGTCAGCTCTGATCCTACTGTCAAAGGGGAAAGATCCGTCTGTGGTGGAGAATTGGCGTCCGATCGCCCTTCTTACCACAGATAGGAAGATACTGGCAAAGATCTTGTTTACACGTCTGTCTGCTTTGGCGGGCAGGATGCTGTCTCCCTCTCAGCACTGCACAATTCCTGGCCGGGGCACTTTTAGTGCCGTCCTGAGCGTCCGGGAGGCTGTGGAAAGGTGCAGGGCTGATGGCAGCGAGCGGTATCTGCTTGCATTGGATCAGGCTAAGGCGTTTGATCGGGTGAACCACGAGTACCTTTGGCTGCTTCTGAGGAGATACGGTCTGCCTGATCAATTCGTTGATTGGCTGCAGGTATTGTATAGGGGAGCTGAGAGCTTCCCTCTTGTCAACGGTTGGGTGGGCCGGGCCTTTGCCGTGGACTCTGGCGTCCGGCAGGGGTGCCCGCTGAGCCCCCTCCTGTACATCTTTGCGGTCGACCCCTTCGTAAGGAGGCTAGACTGCGGGCGTCTGGGGGGGGTTCCGGTGGGACCTGTCGGGGGTCCGGTTTCGGCGGTGAGGGTTGTGGCCTATGCGGACGACGTCTCGGTGGTGGTATCTGGTCGTGAGGAGGCCCATTATGTGGAGTCCCAGATCGGGTGCTACTCTGAGGCGTCAGGCTCGCTGGTCAATTGGGACAAGAGTGAAGTTTTCTGGTTGGGGAAGGAGGGGGAGCAGTTCCCCCTTCCGGACGTGTTCCCCACGCCCGTACCAGAGATTCGAGTTCTTGGCATTCATTTCGGCCCGGGTGATTATCCCAAGCTAAACTGGGAGCGCAGGCTGGTGAGTGCCACTCGGAAGGTGAAGGCCTGGAAAGGTTGGAAACTTTCCCTGAGGGAAAGGGTAAGCTTGGTCAAGACGTACTTATTGCCTGAGTTTCTCTTTGTAAGCTATGTGTGTCTTTTGCCAGCATCTCTCTATGCTCGGGTCTATGGTCTGTTCTTCCTGCTGTTGTGGGGAAGCAGACTGAACCTGATCAAGAGGGAGGTCACATACCGCCAGCGACGGCAAGGTGGGTTGGACATGGTCAACCCGGTGGTGTTCTTTGTCACCATCTTTGTTAAATACAATTTGCAGTCCATATTTGTGGACGAGCCTTCCTGGTGGGAGTGTTCATGCAAGGACTGGCTCTTGCTGTTCTTGAGGCAGTGGGGGGAGGGGGGGAGGCCCGGCGATCTGAGGAGATCGCATGGGTATCTCCCTTCCTATGTCCCCCTGGCATTAAAGGTACTGAGGCAGTGGCGGATAACTGCCCTGGAGGTGGGCTCTTTGGGTCGGCGGGAGCTGTACCTGAGGGTCATGGCCTCGGACATTTTGAAGCCCCTGTCTTTGAGGGACTGCCCTGAGAGGGTCCTCACGGAGGGGCTAGCCCTCTTGAATTCTTCTAGAATTCCAAGTAAGTTTTGGGATCTCGCATGGAGGTCGTTCCATGGACGACTCTATGTCCGTGCGAATCTCAAATACAGGAACCTGGGGGACAGGGACTGCCCCCGTCAGGAATGTGGTGGGACATTGGAGACCATGGACCATTTTCTGGTCCAATGTCCCTTCAACATGGAGGTTCTTACGAAGGTAGGGGGTGCCATTGGCTACCCCCGCCTTCCGGCCCTGACCTATGCTGAGCGAGTGTATGGTGATTTTGGGGTCCGCAGGGGATTTGAGTTATCGTCACTTTATTTAGTCAGCCTAGTTGTGCTTTATTACACTTGGCACGCTCGGTGTTTGGTGTCCACTAGGGACAAAATCCTGCCTGTGCATGAGGTGGTGGGCGGTATCTTTCGGGAGTTGGTGAAGGTGCGGGATCTGGAAAGGAGCAGGGTCGGGCCTGAGAGGTGTGCCCATTTATGGAGGGGGTTCCTCTTCCAGCCCCCTTAGGTCACGGCTCTGCCCCTCTCCATGGGTAGGGGCATCTATCCTTTTTCACCCCCTTAGATTTTGTTTATGGTATTTTTTTTGAAATAAGGCTACAGACATGTCTGACTATCATGTTCTTGCTCATACGTGGGTTGTAGGTATTTGTTGTTGTGATGGTGGGGTGTGTTGTGGGTTGGCGATGATCTGGACAGTAGTGGTTTCTATGGACTTTAATATCTCCCTACTGTACCAGTGAGCCGTTTTAAGTGTTTTTTTTTTTTGGCAATGATCTGGGCAAGCTTTTCTGATGGACTATAAAGACTTTCTCTTGTACCAGTGAGCCTGTTGTAAATACCTGTTCTGGTGCTATTTTTTTTTTTTTTTTTTCTTTATAGTTATTTCTTGGTGGGTGGAGGTCGGTGATTTGATGGTTTGTGTTTTGTTGTTTGTTTTTGTGTTATTTGGTTTATTTAGTTATTTTGTTTATTTTATATATTTGTTAACCTTTTGGTCGTAGTTTTATAAATAAAAAATTACCCCTCCTCGGTCTCAGTGCAGCTCCTCCCACTGGCAGTAGTTCCGGCTCCTCCCACAGAGCTCATTCTGCTTCCTGCTGGAGAGGAGAGAAGACCTGTCTTCCAGAGCTCCTGTGTTCCAGCCTACCAGGACCAGCCTCCAGCCAGCCCCCTGCCCCGGAAGAGGGGTGGGATGGCCTCCCTCAGCCCCGGAGGTGGACCGGCTTCCGGCCTCCGGAGGAGTCAACAGCACCTGCCCTCCAGCCAGACCACCGCCACCACCATCAGCAGGGAGGACCGTCTCTTCCTGGAGACCCAGGAGGGTCTCTCAGACTGGACAGCCCCTCAGCCAGGTGAGAATGAGGCAAGAACCAGGAAGAGGCGGGATAAAATCAAATCCCTGCTGGTGAGGATATCTCAGGCCTGCGTGGAAAAGATGACTACTCTCGCAGGCCTGAGGGAAAAGAGGGACAGGTGCTCCAGTAATAAGAGATCTGAATTCAAGGGGGCCATCACCACCCTAGGACTAGAAGTAAAAGAAATATGGGAATACCTGGGGGGCTTTTGCCAACGTGGGGCTGGAGAGGTGAACTTCCTAGAGGAGCTCCGGAGGACCCTCCAGCAGGCCAACCGGGAAGGGAGCCAGGCAGCGAGGAGGAGCGGGCGGTCTAAGAAGGGGTCCCAACCCCCCAAACAGCCAGGAGAGTCAGGGGAGCCTGGGTGCAGTGGGGGGGGGGGCGAGTGCCGGTGGTGCAGGGCCCAGTATGGCCATAAAACCTGGGGAGGGTTCCCGGGAGCCGATCCCTCGGTCCGTGGAAGGGACTGGGGGGTTGGCGAAGTCCGGGGAGTCCAGTGATCCAGGAGGTCGCCGGGCCCAGGTGCCGCCGGCGGTACCCCCCCGCCATCTTCAGGTCAGCATACCCAGGCTCCCCCAGGATGGTCGCACTGCCACAGCTGAAGCCCGCCATGTGTCGGCTTCCATGACCCCTCAGCTTGCAGTGGAGCGGGAGGATCTGGCCATGGAAAGGCCAGGGACTGCTCCTGCGGCTGCTATGTCATCGGGAGAGAGGCAGACACATGGTGGAGGCATTGTGCTGCGGTCATCTGGAGGTAAACAGCTTGTGTGCAGTGTGGCCAAGATGGCGCCGGCTGTTGGGGGTGGAGTAGACCGGGACCCGGAAGTGACCCGGAAGTGAACCGGAAGTGAACCGGAAGTGCCCCAGCCGGAACCGGAAGTGCCCCAGCCGGAACCGGAAGTGACCAGACCGGAACCGGAAGTGACCGAAACCGGAAGTGCCCGTCCCGCGACCGGAAGTGCCCCCCCGCGAGTTTGCGGTGGTCGGTGGGGGCTCAGGGGACCTGGGGGATGAGAGGCCGGGGGTGCAGGGGTGCCCAGCCCCGGACGCTGCAGCAGGCACCTCCAGGCACCCCCGGCAGGAGATGGACAGAGACGGTGAGGACGGTAAATTGGACGGTAAGCTGCCACCCCCCCAGGTCCCCATGGACACTGCCACAGGCCCCGAGGGGCTCCCTGCAGCACAGGCGGGGTGGGGGGAAAGTCAGGTGGGACCCCTCCCAGTGGACTGTATAGCATATGATTATATCCGGCAGTTGGAGGGGTCCCAGGGGGGCTCCCCCCCAGTACAGGTGGAGTCCCAAGGGGCTGGTGTGGTCGCGGAGGGGTCTGGGTGGGGGAGTTTGGTGGGGGTGGTACCCCCCTCTGCTGTGGTCCCGGGGGGGGGGGAGCCTGTAGTCAGGCCAAAGGTGGTGGGTCAGGGTGGTCAGGGTATATCAGCGGGGGTGGGTGCAACACCACCGGCAGGGATGGGGGCCCCCCCGTCCCCCCCCACTTCTGGGGGTGCTGAGGGGGGTGCCCCACTTCCGGAGAACATCTTTCGGGGGTCTCCGGAGGCCAACTTATTGTCTGCCCTAAAGGGGGGTCGCTCTTTCGCCCAGGTGTTGGGCTCTCGTGCCCCTCTGGACCACCTGTACAGCCGGTTTGGCGCCCAGAATTTCCGCGCCCCCCCTGCTGACCAGGAGAGGACGCAGGGGTCGGCGTGGACGAGGGGTACAGGTGGTCCAGAGAGGAGGCGTAGGAATGTTGTCCAGCTTCGGTACGAGGGTCCGGACCCCTGCCCCGCTCGAGGTGAGGTGGTGGGCCTGGTACTCTCCTTGGGTTTTGGGGTGGATGACCTTTTTGCTGTCATCCATCCCACCAACACACGGGAGTTTGATATAAGTTTTGTCACTCCCGTGTGTATGGAACGCTTTATCACCGGCTTTGGGTTGGTGAGGGGCGTTGACCCTTGGAAGAGGTACAGGCTCATTCCCATCTCCAGGCAGGAGGAGGTTAAGAACATCACCATCCTGGTGAGGAATGAGTCGCTCCCTCCGGAGGACATTGCCACCTGGCTCGGGAGGTACGGGCAGTTGCAGACCCCCCTGAGGAAGAACCTTGATGAGCGCGGGGTCTGGACCGGGGCTTGGTTGACCAGGATCCGGCTCAAGAGGGAGGGCAACAGTGTTGCCCACCTCCCTGGCAGCGCCTTTCTAGGCAGAGACCGGATCCTGGCGTTCTACCCGGGACAGCCCCGTCGTTGCTTCAAGTGCGGCAGCCCGACCCACATGAGCTCGGACTGCACGGTGGTCAGATGTGGCCGGTGCCACGAGTTTGGCCACCAGTCCGAGTCATGTGGGAAGATATGCTGCAACTTGTGTGGTGAGATGGGGCACCCATTTAGCAGGTGTCCCAAAGCATATCGGGGTTCTTCCTCAGGGGGGGGACCTCCCGGGCCGGGAGCGGCCGAAGCCCCCCCGGCGAGTGATGGCCGGGGGGGTGGGGATCCTGGAGCCCCTAGTACTACTCCGGAGGGACCAACAGGCCCATTGCCTCAAAGAAGGCGGAGCAGGCGTGGGCGTGGGGCTCCCCCCCCGGGGGACACGGGCTCGGTTGGCCAGGAGGCTCCCGATCCTCCGGAGGGCGGAGCCGGTGGGGAGGAGTCGGGGAGGCCTGGGGGTCCCGGGCCTGAGGGTCCGGGGCCAGGGCCTTCCTCTCCTAATGTTGCAGGGCCGATCCCCATCCCCCTTCCCTTTCCCCCTCCTCACCATTGCCCCTCCCCTCCACCTGGCCCTCCATCTGTTTCCCCATGCCCTCCTCCCTCATCTTCCCCTCCTCGTACCCCCCCCCCTCGTCCCCCCCCTCCCAAGTCCCGTCCCCCCCCTTCCCCTTCTTCTTCCCGTCCAGCTAAGTCTGGTCCCCCCCCTGTCCTCTCCCCTGTCTCTGGCCCCCCTCCTGCCTCTTCCATTCCCCCCCCTTCTGGACCCAGAGTCTCCTCTGGCCCTGTGGCCATGGAGATGGAAGCTGCTCGAGCCTCATCCAAGAGGGAAATCTCGAGCAGCGGGTCCGAGGAGGGGGGTGGTGTAGTCATCTCGGAGAGGTGGCAGGAGTGGGAGCAGGTGAGACGCAAAAAGAAGAAGGGGAAGGCTGCCAGATCTGGGGGCGGGAAGTCCCCAGTGAAGGGTGGGGTTCCCCCAGGGGCACGAAGTGGGGTGTCCCTGGGGAACCCGTTTGGTATCTTCTCCTCCTCCTCGGGCTCAGAGGAGGAGGAAGTGTAGATATGTAAATATGTTTTTGTGTTTGTAGTATGAAGGAGAACATGACCACTTTCAATCATTCTGATGGCGGTACCCTCTCCAATACGGCTTGCGACCATTAATGTCGCAAGTATTCGTTCTGCGGGAGCTCGTTTTATGGCCTTCGATTTTCTCAGCCGTGTTGAAGCTGACATTTTGTTTTTGCAGGAGACCTGGCTGGCATCTGTGGCAGAGATGCATCTAGCAAAGAGGGAGTGGAGATGTGGGCCCTCCCTCTGGTCTCTTGCGGCCGAGCCCTGCAGTGGGGTTGCGGTCCTTTTTAAGACTGGTCCGGTGGCTTGCCGGCGAGTGATTGAAGTGGAGATCGGTAGATGTCTGGTGGTGGACGCTGTCGTGAGGGGGCAATTCCTCCGGCTCATAAATTTTTATGGGCCTCAAACTAGGAGGGAGAGGAGGAGCCTCCTTACGGCGGTTAAGCCTTATCTTTTTACGTCCCAGCAGGTGATTTTTGGTGGCGATTTCAATATGATCACTAGGCCCAAAGACCGGGCAGGTGCCGCCAACCCTCTGGGATATGATAGTATTTTTTTGAATAACGTAGTGAGGGAGGCCAGGTTGGTGGATGTGCACGTTCGTCACCTCCCCAACCTCACTGGTTTCACATTTTCCCGAGGTAGTAGTAAGAGTAGATTAGATAGGTTTTTTTTAAAGGAGGACTCTGTCTGCTCGGCTCCTGAGCTGCAGTCGGTAGAGTTCTCCGATCACTGTATGGTATCTGTGGCCCTGAATGTCGCTGACACTCCTCAGAAAGGGAGGGGTTTGTGGCGCCTGAATGGGTCGCTACTGGAGGATCCTGAGGTTAGGGAAGCCTATGAGGTTTTCTTCCTGGGCCAGACCTCGCTCCTTGAGGGCAACTGCTCCCGCCTTGAGTGGTGGGAAGTAGTTAAAAAGAGGTCTGGCGACTTTTTCCGGGAAATCTCTGGGTACAGGGCAGCTTCCAAGTACCAGGCTTACCAGAGACTACGCAGGCAGCTTGACCGCCTGGTGTCCTCTGGGGGCTCTCAGGAACAGATATCCGGTCTGAAGGCGCAGATGAAGGAGTGTCAGTACGACCGTCTCGCCTCCCTGGTTTTTGAGAGGGATTATGGGAAGTTTATCTCTCCTGATCCCTACAGGAGCTGTGGTGAGGTGGCGAGGTCGAAGGTCGTACATGGCCTGAAGGATGCCTCAGGATCTCTGGTCCGGTCCAGATCGGGGATCCTGGGTGTCGTCAGAGACCACTTTTCGGACCTCCTGAAGAAGCGGCCTCTAGACATGGAGAAAGTCAGGGAATTCCTTGATGAGACCCCGCTGGAAGTGGGGTCTGACCTTCCTGACTCTCTGACAGAAGAGATCTCGGTAGCTGAAGTTGAGCAGGCTATTAGCTCTTTAGCTTCTAAAAAGTCACCTGGGCCCGATGGGCTCACGGCCGAGTTCTACAAAACCTTTAAGAGCCTCTTGGCTCCTCATCTGAGGGACGTGTTTAGTGAATGTTTGGCCTATGGCCTGCTGCCTCCCTCAATGAGAAGGTCAGCTCTGATCCTACTGTCAAAGGGGAAAGATCCGTCTGTGGTGGAGAATTGGCGTCCGATCGCCCTTCTTACCACAGATAGGAAGATACTGGCAAAGATCTTGTTTACACGTCTGTCTGCTTTGGCGGGCAGGATGCTGTCTCCCTCTCAGCACTGCACAATTCCTGGCCGGGGCACTTTTAGTGCCGTCCTGAGCGTCCGGGAGGCTGTGGAAAGGTGCAGGGCTGATGGCAGCGAGCGGTATCTGCTTGCATTGGATCAGGCTAAGGCGTTTGATCGGGTGAACCACGAGTACCTTTGGCTGCTTCTGAGGAGATACGGTCTGCCTGATCAATTCGTTGATTGGCTGCAGGTATTGTATAGGGGAGCTGAGAGCTTCCCTCTTGTCAACGGTTGGGTGGGCCGGGCCTTTGCCGTGGACTCTGGCGTCCGGCAGGGGTGCCCGCTGAGCCCCCTCCTGTACATCTTTGCGGTCGACCCCTTCGTAAGGAGGCTAGACTGCGGGCGTCTGGGGGGGGTTCCGGTGGGACCTGTCGGGGGTCCGGTTTCGGCGGTGAGGGTTGTGGCCTATGCGGACGACGTCTCGGTGGTGGTATCTGGTCGTGAGGAGGCCCATTATGTGGAGTCCCAGATCGGGTGCTACTCTGAGGCGTCAGGCTCGCTGGTCAATTGGGACAAGAGTGAAGTTTTCTGGTTGGGGAAGGAGGGGGAGCAGTTCCCCCTTCCGGACGTGTTCCCCACGCCCGTACCAGAGATTCGAGTTCTTGGCATTCATTTCGGCCCGGGTGATTATCCCAAGCTAAACTGGGAGCGCAGGCTGGTGAGTGCCACTCGGAAGGTGAAGGCCTGGAAAGGTTGGAAACTTTCCCTGAGGGAAAGGGTAAGCTTGGTCAAGACGTACTTATTGCCTGAGTTTCTCTTTGTAAGCTATGTGTGTCTTTTGCCAGCATCTCTCTATGCTCGGGTCTATGGTCTGTTCTTCCTGCTGTTGTGGGGAAGCAGACTGAACCTGATCAAGAGGGAGGTCACATACCGCCAGCGACGGCAAGGTGGGTTGGACATGGTCAACCCGGTGGTGTTCTTTGTCACCATCTTTGTTAAATACAATTTGCAGTCCATATTTGTGGACGAGCCTTCCTGGTGGGAGTGTTCATGCAAGGACTGGCTCTTGCTGTTCTTGAGGCAGTGGGGGGAGGGGGGGAGGCCCGGCGATCTGAGGAGATCGCATGGGTATCTCCCTTCCTATGTCCCCCTGGCATTAAAGGTACTGAGGCAGTGGCGGATAACTGCCCTGGAGGTGGGCTCTTTGGGTCGGCGGGAGCTGTACCTGAGGGTCATGGCCTCGGACATTTTGAAGCCCCTGTCTTTGAGGGACTGCCCTGAGAGGGTCCTCACGGAGGGGCTAGCCCTCTTGAATTCTTCTAGAATTCCAAGTAAGTTTTGGGATCTCGCATGGAGGTCGTTCCATGGACGACTCTATGTCCGTGCGAATCTCAAATACAGGAACCTGGGGGACAGGGACTGCCCCCGTCAGGAATGTGGTGGGACATTGGAGACCATGGACCATTTTCTGGTCCAATGTCCCTTCAACATGGAGGTTCTTACGAAGGTAGGGGGTGCCATTGGCTACCCCCGCCTTCCGGCCCTGACCTATGCTGAGCGAGTGTATGGTGATTTTGGGGTCCGCAGGGGATTTGAGTTATCGTCACTTTATTTAGTCAGCCTAGTTGTGCTTTATTACACTTGGCACGCTCGGTGTTTGGTGTCCACTAGGGACAAAATCCTGCCTGTGCATGAGGTGGTGGGCGGTATCTTTCGGGAGTTGGTGAAGGTGCGGGATCTGGAAAGGAGCAGGGTCGGGCCTGAGAGGTGTGCCCATTTATGGAGGGGGTTCCTCTTCCAGCCCCCTTAGGTCACGGCTCTGCCCCTCTCCATGGGTAGGGGCATCTATCCTTTTTCACCCCCTTAGATTTTGTTTATGGTATTTTTTTTGAAATAAGGCTACAGACATGTCTGACTATCATGTTCTTGCTCATACGTGGGTTGTAGGTATTTGTTGTTGTGATGGTGGGGTGTGTTGTGGGTTGGCGATGATCTGGACAGTAGTGGTTTCTATGGACTTTAATATCTCCCTACTGTACCAGTGAGCCGTTTTAAGTGTTTTTTTTTTTTTTGGCAATGATCTGGGCAAGCTTTTCTGATGGACTATAAAGACTTTCTCTTGTACCAGTGAGCCTGTTGTAAATACCTGTTCTGGTGCTATTTTTTTTTTTTTTTTTTTTTTCTTTATAGTTATTTCTTGGTGGGTGGAGGTCGGTGATTTGATGGTTTGTGTTTTGTTGTTTGTTTTTGTGTTATTTGGTTTATTTAGTTATTTTGTTTATTTTATATATTTGTTAACCTTTTGGTCGTAGTTTTATAAATAAAAAATTACCCCTCCTCGGTCTCAGTGCAGCTCCTCCCACTGGCAGTAGTTCCGGCTCCTCCCACAGAGCTCATTCTGCTTCCTGCTGGAGAGGAGAGAAGACCTGTCTTCCAGAGCTCCTGTGTTCCAGCCTACCAGGACCAGCCTCCAGCCCCCAGCCCCCTGCCCCGGAAGAGGGGTGGGATGGCCTCCCTCAGCCCCGGAGGTGGACCGGCTTCCGGCCTCCGGAGGAGTCAACAGCACCTGCCCTCCAGCCAGACCACCGCCACCACCATCAGCAGGGAGGACCGTCTCTTCCTGGAGACCCAGGAGGGTCTCTCAGACTGGACAGCCCCTCAGCCAGGTGAGAATGAGGCAAGAACCAGGAAGAGGCGGGATAAAATCAAATCCCTGCTGGTGAGGATATCTCAGGCCTGCGTGGAAAAGATGACTACTCTCGCAGGCCTGAGGGAAAAGAGGGACAGGTGCTCCAGTAATAAGAGATCTGAATTCAAGGGGGCCATCACCACCCTAGGACTAGAAGTAAAAGAAATATGGGAATACCTGGGGGGCTTTTGCCAACGTGGGGCTGGAGAGGTGAACTTCCTAGAGGAGCTCCGGAGGACCCTCCAGCAGGCCAACCGGGAAGGGAGCCAGGCAGCGAGGAGGAGCGGGCGGTCTAAGAAGGGGTCCCAACCCCCCAAACAGCCAGGAGAGTCAGGGGAGCCTGGGTGCAGTGGGGGGGGGGCGAGTGCCGGTGGTGCAGGGCCCAGTATGGCCATAAAACCTGGGGAGGGTTCCCGGGAGCCGATCCCTCGGTCCGTGGAAGGGACTGGGGGGTTGGCGAAGTCCGGGGAGTCCAGTGATCCAGGAGGTCGCCGGGCCCAGGTGCCGCCGGCGGTACCCCCCCGCCATCTTCAGGTCAGCATACCCAGGCTCCCCCAGGATGGTCGCACTGCCACAGCTGAAGCCCGCCATGTGTCGGCTTCCATGACCCCTCAGCTTGCAGTGGAGCGGGAGGATCTGGCCATGGAAAGGCCAGGGACTGCTCCTGCGGCTGCTATGTCATCGGGAGAGAGGCAGACACATGGTGGAGGCATTGTGCTGCGGTCATCTGGAGGTAAACAGCTTGTGTGCAGTGTGGCCAAGATGGCGCCGGCTGTTGGGGGTGGAGTAGACCGGGACCCGGAAGTGACCGCCCAAGAACCGGAAGTGCCCCAGCCGGAACCGGAAGTGCCGGAACCGGAAGTGAACCGGAAGTGAACCGGAAGTGACCACCGAAACCGGAAGTGCCCGTCCCGCGACCGGAAGTGCCCCCCCGCGAGTTTGCGGTGGTCGGTGGGGGCTCAGGGGACCTGGGGGATGAGAGGCCGGGGGTGCAGGGGTGCCCAGCCCCGGACGCTGCAGCAGGCACCTCCAGGCACCCCCGGCAGGAGATGGACAGAGACGGTGAGGACGGTAAATTGGACGGTAAGCTGCCACCCCCCCAGGTCCCCATGGACACTGCCACAGGCCCCGAGGGGCTCCCTGCAGCACAGGCGGGGTGGGGGGAAAGTCAGGTGGGACCCCTCCCAGTGGACTGTATAGCATATGATTATATCCGGCAGTTGGAGGGGTCCCAGGGGGGCTCCCCCCCAGTACAGGTGGAGTCCCAAGGGGCTGGTGTGGTCGCGGAGGGGTCTGGGTGGGGGAGTTTGGTGGGGGTGGTACCCCCCTCTGCTGTGGTCCCGGGGGGGGGGGAGCCTGTAGTCAGGCCAAAGGTGGTGGGTCAGGGTGGTCAGGGTATATCAGCGGGGGTGGGTGCAACACCACCGGCAGGGATGGGGGCCCCCCCGTCCCCCCCCACTTCTGGGGGTGCTGAGGGGGGTGCCCCACTTCCGGAGAACATCTTTCGGGGGTCTCCGGAGGCCAACTTATTGTCTGCCCTAAAGGGGGGTCGCTCTTTCGCCCAGGTGTTGGGCTCTCGTGCCCCTCTGGACCACCTGTACAGCCGGTTTGGCGCCCAGAATTTCCGCGCCCCCCCTGCTGACCAGGAGAGGACGCAGGGGTCGGCGTGGACGAGGGGTACAGGTGGTCCAGAGAGGAGGCGTAGGAATGTTGTCCAGCTTCGGTACGAGGGTCCGGACCCCTGCCCCGCTCGAGGTGAGGTGGTGGGCCTGGTACTCTCCTTGGGTTTTGGGGTGGATGACCTTTTTGCTGTCATCCATCCCACCAACACACGGGAGTTTGATATAAGTTTTGTCACTCCCGTGTGTATGGAACGCTTTATCACCGGCTTTGGGTTGGTGAGGGGCGTTGACCCTTGGAAGAGGTACAGGCTCATTCCCATCTCCAGGCAGGAGGAGGTTAAGAACATCACCATCCTGGTGAGGAATGAGTCGCTCCCTCCGGAGGACATTGCCACCTGGCTCGGGAGGTACGGGCAGTTGCAGACCCCCCTGAGGAAGAACCTTGATGAGCGCGGGGTCTGGACCGGGGCTTGGTTGACCAGGATCCGGCTCAAGAGGGAGGGCAACAGTGTTGCCCACCTCCCTGGCAGCGCCTTTCTAGGCAGAGACCGGATCCTGGCGTTCTACCCGGGACAGCCCCGTCGTTGCTTCAAGTGCGGCAGCCCGACCCACATGAGCTCGGACTGCACGGTGGTCAGATGTGGCCGGTGCCACGAGTTTGGCCACCAGTCCGAGTCATGTGGGAAGATATGCTGCAACTTGTGTGGTGAGATGGGGCACCCATTTAGCAGGTGTCCCAAAGCATATCGGGGTTCTTCCTCAGGGGGGGGACCTCCCGGGCCGGGAGCGGCCGAAGCCCCCCCGGCGAGTGATGGCCGGGGGGGTGGGGATCCTGGAGCCCCTAGTACTACTCCGGAGGGACCAACAGGCCCATTGCCTCAAAGAAGGCGGAGCAGGCGTGGGCGTGGGGCTCCCCCCCCGGGGGACACGGGCTCGGTTGGCCAGGAGGCTCCCGATCCTCCGGAGGGCGGAGCCGGTGGGGAGGAGTCGGGGAGGCCTGGGGGTCCCGGGCCTGAGGGTCCGGGGCCAGGGCCTTCCCCTCCTAATGTTGCAGGGCCGATCCCCATCCCCCTTCCCTTCTCCCCCTCCTCACCATTGCCCCTCCCCTCCACCTGGCCCTCCATCTGTTTCCCCATGCCCTCCTCCCTCATCTTCCCCTCCTCGTACCCCCCCCCCCTCGTCCCCCCCCTCCCAAGTCCCGTCCCCCCCCTCCCCTTCTTCTTCCCGTCCAGCTAAGTCTGGTCCCCCCCCTGTCCTCTCCCCTGTCTCTGGCCCCCCTCCTGCCTCTTCCATTCCCCCCCCTTCTGGACCCAGAGTCTCCTCTGGCCCTGTGGCCATGGAGATGGAAGCTGCTCGAGCCTCATCCAAGAGGGAAATCTCGAGCAGCGGGTCCGAGGAGGGGGGTGGTGTAGTCATCTCGGAGAGGTGGCAGGAGTGGGAGCAGGTGAGACGCAAAAAGAAGAAGGGGAAGGCTGCCAGATCTGGGGGCGGGAAGTCCCCAGTGAAGGGTGGGGTTCCCCCAGGGGCACGAAGTGGGGTGTCCCTGGGGAACCCGTTTGGTATCTTCTCCTCCTCCTCGGGCTCAGAGGAGGAGGAAGTGTAGATATGTAAATATGTTTTTGTGTTTGTAGTATGAAGGAGAACATGACCACTTTCAATCATTCTGATGGCGGTACCCTCTCCAATACGGCTTGCGACCATTAATGTCGCAAGTATTCGTTCTGCGGGAGCTCGTTTTATGGCCTTCGATTTTCTCAGCCGTGTTGAAGCTGACATTTTGTTTTTGCAGGAGACCTGGCTGGCATCTGTGGCAGAGATGCATCTAGCAAAGAGGGAGTGGAGATGTGGGCCCTCCCTCTGGTCTCTTGCGGCCGAGCCCTGCAGTGGGGTTGCGGTCCTTTTTAAGACTGGTCCGGTGGCTTGCCGGCGAGTGATTGAAGTGGAGATCGGTAGATGTCTGGTGGTGGACGCTGTCGTGAGGGGGCAATTCCTCCGGCTCATAAATTTTTATGGGCCTCAAACTAGGAGGGAGAGGAGGAGCCTCCTTACGGCGGTTAAGCCTTATCTTTTTACGTCCCAGCAGGTGATTTTTGGTGGCGATTTCAATATGATCACTAGGCCCAAAGACCGGGCAGGTGCCGCCAACCCTCTGGGATATGATAGTATTTTTTTGAATAACGTAGTGAGGGAGGCCAGGTTGGTGGATGTGCACGTTCGTCACCTCCCCAACCTCACTGGTTTCACATTTTCCCGAGGTAGTAGTAAGAGTAGATTAGATAGGTTTTTTTTAAAGGAGGACTCTGTCTGCTCGGCTCCTGAGCTGCAGTCGGTAGAGTTCTCCGATCACTGTATGGTATCTGTGGCCCTGAATGTCGCTGACACTCCTCAGAAAGGGAGGGGTTTGTGGCGCCTGAATGGGTCGCTACTGGAGGATCCTGAGGTTAGGGAAGCCTATGAGGTTTTCTTCCTGGGCCAGACCTCGCTCCTTGAGGGCAACTGCTCCCGCCTTGAGTGGTGGGAAGTAGTTAAAAAGAGGTCTGGCGACTTTTTCCGGGAAATCTCTGGGTACAGGGCAGCTTCCAAGTACCAGGCTTACCAGAGACTACGCAGGCAGCTTGACCGCCTGGTGTCCTCTGGGGGCTCTCAGGAACAGATATCCGGTCTGAAGGCGCAGATGAAGGAGTGTCAGTACGACCGTCTCGCCTCCCTGGTTTTTGAGAGGGATTATGGGAAGTTTATCTCTCCTGATCCCTACAGGAGCTGTGGTGAGGTGGCGAGGTCGAAGGTCGTACATGGCCTGAAGGATGCCTCAGGATCTCTGGTCCGGTCCAGATCGGGGATCCTGGGTGTCGTCAGAGACCACTTTTCGGACCTCCTGAAGAAGCGGCCTCTAGACATGGAGAAAGTCAGGGAATTCCTTGATGAGACCCCGCTGGAAGTGGGGTCTGACCTTCCTGACTCTCTGACAGAAGAGATCTCGGTAGCTGAAGTTGAGCAGGCTATTAGCTCTTTAGCTTCTAAAAAGTCACCTGGGCCCGATGGGCTCACGGCCGAGTTCTACAAAACCTTTAAGAGCCTCTTGGCTCCTCATCTGAGGGACGTGTTTAGTGAATGTTTGGCCTATGGCCTGCTGCCTCCCTCAATGAGAAGGTCAGCTCTGATCCTACTGTCAAAGGGGAAAGATCCGTCTGTGGTGGAGAATTGGCGTCCGATCGCCCTTCTTACCACAGATAGGAAGATACTGGCAAAGATCTTGTTTACACGTCTGTCTGCTTTGGCGGGCAGGATGCTGTCTCCCTCTCAGCACTGCACAATTCCTGGCCGGGGCACTTTTAGTGCCGTCCTGAGCGTCCGGGAGGCTGTGGAAAGGTGCAGGGCTGATGGCAGCGAGCGGTATCTGCTTGCATTGGATCAGGCTAAGGCGTTTGATCGGGTGAACCACGAGTACCTTTGGCTGCTTCTGAGGAGATACGGTCTGCCTGATCAATTCGTTGATTGGCTGCAGGTATTGTATAGGGGAGCTGAGAGCTTCCCTCTTGTCAACGGTTGGGTGGGCCGGGCCTTTGCCGTGGACTCTGGCGTCCGGCAGGGGTGCCCGCTGAGCCCCCTCCTGTACATCTTTGCGGTCGACCCCTTCGTAAGGAGGCTAGACTGCGGGCGTCTGGGGGGGGTTCCGGTGGGACCTGTCGGGGGTCCGGTTTCGGCGGTGAGGGTTGTGGCCTATGCGGACGACGTCTCGGTGGTGGTATCTGGTCGTGAGGAGGCCCATTATGTGGAGTCCCAGATCGGGTGCTACTCTGAGGCGTCAGGCTCGCTGGTCAATTGGGACAAGAGTGAAGTTTTCTGGTTGGGGAAGGAGGGGGAGCAGTTCCCCCTTCCGGACGTGTTCCCCACGCCCGTACCAGAGATTCGAGTTCTTGGCATTCATTTCGGCCCGGGTGATTATCCCAAGCTAAACTGGGAGCGCAGGCTGGTGAGTGCCACTCGGAAGGTGAAGGCCTGGAAAGGTTGGAAACTTTCCCTGAGGGAAAGGGTAAGCTTGGTCAAGACGTACTTATTGCCTGAGTTTCTCTTTGTAAGCTATGTGTGTCTTTTGCCAGCATCTCTCTATGCTCGGGTCTATGGTCTGTTCTTCCTGCTGTTGTGGGGAAGCAGACTGAACCTGATCAAGAGGGAGGTCACATACCGCCAGCGACGGCAAGGTGGGTTGGACATGGTCAACCCGGTGGTGTTCTTTGTCACCATCTTTGTTAAATACAATTTGCAGTCCATATTTGTGGACGAGCCTTCCTGGTGGGAGTGTTCATGCAAGGACTGGCTCTTGCTGTTCTTGAGGCAGTGGGGGGAGGGGGGGAGGCCCGGCGATCTGAGGAGATCGCATGGGTATCTCCCTTCCTATGTCCCCCTGGCATTAAAGGTACTGAGGCAGTGGCGGATAACTGCCCTGGAGGTGGGCTCTTTGGGTCGGCGGGAGCTGTACCTGAGGGTCATGGCCTCGGACATTTTGAAGCCCCTGTCTTTGAGGGACTGCCCTGAGAGGGTCCTCACGGAGGGGCTAGCCCTCTTGAATTCTTCTAGAATTCCAAGTAAGTTTTGGGATCTCGCATGGAGGTCGTTCCATGGACGACTCTATGTCCGTGCGAATCTCAAATACAGGAACCTGGGGGACAGGGACTGCCCCCGTCAGGAATGTGGTGGGACATTGGAGACCATGGACCATTTTCTGGTCCAATGTCCCTTCAACATGGAGGTTCTTACGAAGGTAGGGGGTGCCATTGGCTACCCCCGCCTTCCGGCCCTGACCTATGCTGAGCGAGTGTATGGTGATTTTGGGGTCCGCAGGGGATTTGAGTTATCGTCACTTTATTTAGTCAGCCTAGTTGTGCTTTATTACACTTGGCACGCTCGGTGTTTGGTGTCCACTAGGGACAAAATCCTGCCTGTGCATGAGGTGGTGGGCGGTATCTTTCGGGAGTTGGTGAAGGTGCGGGATCTGGAAAGGAGCAGGGTCGGGCCTGAGAGGTGTGCCCATTTATGGAGGGGGTTCCTCTTCCAGCCCCCTTAGGTCACGGCTCTGCCCCTCTCCATGGGTAGGGGCATCTATCCTTTTTCACCCCCTTAGATTTTGTTTATGGTATTTTTTTTGAAATAAGGCTACAGACATGTCTGACTATCATGTTCTTGCTCATACGTGGGTTGTAGGTATTTGTTGTTGTGATGGTGGGGTGTGTTGTGGGTTGGCGATGATCTGGACAGTAGTGGTTTCTATGGACTTTAATATCTCCCTACTGTACCAGTGAGCCGTTTTAAGTGTTTTTTTTTTTTTTTTTTTTGGCAATGATCTGGGCAAGCTTTTCTGATGGACTATAAAGACTTTCTCTTGTACCAGTGAGCCTGTTGTAAATACCTGTTCTGGTGCTATTTTTTTTTTTTTTTTTTCTTTATAGTTATTTCTTGGTGGGTGGAGGTCGGTGATTTGATGGTTTGTGTTTTGTTGTTTGTTTTTGTGTTATTTGGTTTATTTAGTTATTTTGTTTATTTTATATATTTGTTAACCTTTTGGTCGTAGTTTTATAAATAAAAAATTACCCCTCCTCGGTCTTCGCCTTCCGCCGGGGGGGTACACCTACCCCCCCCCCGGTCTTCGCGCCGCCGCCTTCCGCCGGGGAGAGAGACACCCACCGATGCTCTCCGCCATGTTCGGCCAGGCCCCCTACCCCAAATCAAGCTCTTTTACATCCGGGGGGGGCCGGCGGAAATGGCGGAGAACAACGGGGGCGTCGCCACTCCTCGGTCTTCTAGCCGTCTTCTGCCGGGGGGGGGAAACACCCACCCATGCTCTCCGCCATGCTCGACTGTGCCCCCACCCCAAAATGAAGCTCTTTTACATCCGGGGGGGGCCGGCCGAAAACAGCGGAGAACAACGGGGGTGTCGCCCCACCTCGGGCTCCTCCGCTTCTGCCTGGCTCCTCCCAGGGCTTCTTTCGCCGTCTTCCGCCGGAGGGCGCCACTCTCCGGGCTTCTCGACGTTGTCTTCCGCCGCGGGGGCCAGGCCTTCTTCTTTGCCGCCCCCTTCGATTTTTTCGGCCTGGACGGGGGTCGCACATCCCATCCAGGACTTGGACGTGGCGGGCTTCTCGTCGCCGTCTTCTGCCGCTGCCCCCTTCACCACGAAGCTCCGTGCTTGTTTGATGAGGGCAGCGGGCTTCCGTCGTCTTCTCCGGGAGGGTCGTACATCCCACCCCGAGGGTCTTGTTTGTAGGGCAGCGGGCTTCCGTCGTCTTCTCCCACCATCCCACCCCGGATTTCGTCGCCGTCTTCTGCCGCTGCCCCCTTCACCACGAAGCTCCGTGCTTGTTTGATGAGGGCAGCGGGCTTCCGTCGTCTTCTCCGGGGCGAGGGTCGTACATCCCACCCCGGATTTCGTCGCCGTCTTCTGCCGCTGCCCCCTTCACCACGAAGCTCCGTGCTTGTTTGATGAGGGCAGCGGGCTTCCGTCGCAGTCTTCCGCCGCGGGGTGACACTCGCGGGCTTCTTCTTCCATTCGATGTTGACACGGCGAGGTCCGGCGCTGAAATGCCTTCTGAGCGGCGGGCAAGGACTTATATTGGCATTGGGCGTGGGCGTGGTTATGCCAACATGTGACCTTAACCCATGTGACAGTGATGTGACGTCACATCACTGTCACATGGGTTAAGGTCACATGTTGGCATAACCACGCCCACGCCCAATGCCAATATAAGTCCTTGCCCGCCGCTCAGAAGGCATTTCAGCGCCGGACCTCGCCGTGTCAACATCGAATGGAAGAAGAAGCCCGCGAGTGTCACCCCGCGGCGGAAGACTGCGACGGAAGCCCGCTGCCCTCATCAAACAAGCACGGAGCTTCGTGGTGAAGGGGGCAGCGGCAGAAGACGGCGACGAAATCCGGGGTGGGATGTACGACCCTCGCCCCGGAGAAGACGACGGAAGCCCGCTGCCCTCATCAAACAAGCACGGAGCTTCGTGGTGAAGGGGGCAGCGGCAGAAGACGGCGACGAGAAGCCCGCCACGTCCAAGTCCTGGATGGGATGTGCGACCCCCGTCCAGGCCGAAAAAATCGAGGGGGGCGGCAAAGAAGAAGGCCTGGCCCCCGCGGCGGAAGACAACGTCGAGAAGCCCGGAGAGTGGCGCCCTCCGGCGGAAGACGGCAAAAGAAGCCCTGGCCCCTAGTAGGAGCCAGGCAGAACCCGGCGACGAAATCCGGGGTGGGATGTACGACCCTCGCCCCGGAGAAGACGACGGAAGCCCGCTGCCCTCATCAAACAAGCACGGAGCTTCGTGGTGAAGGGGGCAGCGGCAGAAGACAGCGACGAGAAGCCCGCCACGTCCAAGTCCTGGATGGGATGTACGACCCCCGTCCAGGCAGAAGAATTTGAAGGGGGCGGCGGGAAGACCCTCAAAAGTGAAAACGTTCACCAGGTGAATGGGTAGGGGTACGATGTACCCCATACTCATTCACATAGGGTGGGGGCCCGAAATCTGGGGGCCACCTTATTAAACGGGGCTCCCAGATTCTGATTGGCTCCCGCCCGCATACCCCGACAACCAATGGCTAGGGTTGTCGGGAAGAGGCTCTTGTCCCGATCGACATGGGGACAAGAGTGCTTTGGGGTGGGGGGGCAGCGCCCCCCTCCCCCAAAGCACACACTCCCCCATGTCGAGGGCATGTGGTCTGGTACGGCTCAGGAGGGGGGGGGGGGCCGCTCGCTCGTCCCCACCCCCATTCCTGTCCGGCCAGACTGCATGCCTGGGATGAGGGCTTGGTACGGATCTGGGGGGGAACCCCACGCCGATTTTGGCGTGGGTTAACCCCTCACGTTCCGGACCAAGCCGGAGAGCCTATTGTACCCCTGGGGGGGAAGCCGCGCCGGTTTCACATTTGAAATTTGGCGCGGAGTTCCCCTTCAGTGTCAGCGCAGCCCGAGAACAGCTCGGAGCTTGCCGTGCGCCGCTCCAGGCAGTGCAAACACTGCTACGCCGCCTGGTATTTACCAAGGATTTCCCGGCGTACTGAAGAGGCGCGCGGTGAGCTCCGATTTTTCCCTCTGCGCATGCCCAGTATGCAAGTGAACCTTCCGAGGTTCTAGCGTACTTTGCAAGGGCACGGGGATCGGGTCCCAAAAGTCACTTTCCCTTTCAAATCGGCCCGCCACACAAGTTTAAACACATGTCACTACACTTCCCCTGCATCACCCCCCTCCCTCCCCTCATAAACTCCCGCCCGAATCCCCGATGTTTACATTACTAAATGCCGCACGCCAGCTCTGTACTGGCGTGCTGTGCGCCCTCTTCTGGGCGCATTAGGCACTTTAGTAAATGAGGAAACACGCTGCACTGGCAGCGTGTTTCTTTGGTAAATGTCAAAAACAGGTTTACTCCTGCTTGTGCACCATGAGTCTTGGCGCACAGGCTTGGTAAATCAGCCCAAATATCTCTTTCTGTGCACCTTGGATTTTGGATGTTTCTGGCAACTTTCACATGTTACAGCACCTCCTATTGCAGGGGTGTGCAAACTTTTTTCAAAGAGGGCCAGATTTGATGAAGGAAACATACGTAAGCGCCGACCATTTTGCCTGACATTCTGTGAACCATTAAAATGCAGTCTAAGTGTGTTCGTCCGAGCACTAATACACGGCCCAACAATAATTCACTTGCCTTTGTGGCTGTGTGTGAGTAAAGACATGAGCTTGGGCGTGTTATTTGGATATACCGTATTTATTGATGTATAACACTCATCTTCACTTTAAGAGGGAACATTAACCACTTCCTGACAGCTGTACGACTTGGTACGGCTGCAGGGTGGCCCTAATTCTCTGGCAGGACGCCTTTAGGCGTCCTCCGCTCCTCCAGGCCACTAGAGGGCGCGCGCGTGCCCGACGCATTCCGGGGATGCCAATGCACGTGCCTGGCGGGCGCGATGTCCACCAGGCACTCTCGATCGGCGGTTACAGGGACAAGGACATGGATCTCTGTGTGTAAACACAGAGATCCATGTCTTGTCAGGGGAGAGAGGAGACCATAGGGACACAGATTGGTCACCTCCCCCAGTCACCCCCTCCCCCCACAGTTAGAACACAATTCAGGAGTGACGTCATCGCCGCTCCAGCCAATAACCGGAAGACACGACGGAGCAAGATGACATCTTGCTCGGTGTGGACCAGGTAAGTGCTCTTCACCTCGTTCCGAGGTAAGTATTTCATAATCAGCTAGTATGCGGTGCATACTAGCTGATTATGCCTTTTGCC
The DNA here is from genome assembly GCA_029574335.1 of Rana kukunoris. Classification (NCBI taxonomy): domain Eukaryota; kingdom Metazoa; phylum Chordata; class Amphibia; order Anura; family Ranidae; genus Rana; species Rana kukunoris. The sequence continues at coordinate 85,464,535 of CM056060.1, read as the reverse complement.
TTGCAGGTTTTAAAAAAAAATTGTATGTGCGGTTTACAACCGCTTTAAGGGAAAAAATCTTAAATTTTAAATAAAGATCTGTGAAGCAAAATAAGGCCCATCAAATCAGCCTCACAAGTGCCCTGAATGCAGCACCCCCCTTGGCCAGAATGCAGCACCCCTATTGACATGAATGCAGACTCACCATTGCTATGAGTGCAGCCTGATTCATGCACATCTGCAGCCTTGGAAGAGACAGAAAGGGGGCTGGATGAGCCCTGACCGACAAACAGGAGGAACTCCTGTTTTATCGGCTGCCTCTTTAATAGAAAGCCCCTCCACCTGTGATGGACAGAACAGTCGTCCAATGGCAGCACAGGAGACTGGAATTCCTTTTACATAGGTCACCCTGTAAACAAGAAATACTCCTGTACAACACTCGTCCCGCCCCTCCAAGTCCAGCCAGCATGTACATCGTTTGAGGGCCTGGCACTCAGGGATTCGTTGGGGGGCCACAAAAGATATACATGTCAAAATGACCATACGGGCTGTCCGAAAAAGGAACACGAGCCGTGATTTGCCTGCGGGACGGACTTTGGATATGCCTGTCCTATTGCATTCTTTATGATATAAACTAAATTACAAATCTAAAAAGGTGCGTGGCAACCCCTCATAATGGCCACAGCAGGTGTATGGTGTGTATTTGTTAAGTTCTGTGTATTGCCATTTTAGGAAAATATCATGACATTTCTGCCTTTAGGAGGAGTAGGGTCAGGAAGCTTGTGTGATTTAAGAAGATGATGACCTGTTAACAAGTCTGTCTGCACTGCTGAGACACAACAGTGTACACATCCAGGAACACTTACCAATAGTATTCACAAGTATTATACAAATGTGATGATTTAATAATCCAGAATCCATAGAGATATCAGTTTGCGTGGAATCACCCTTAAAGGGGTTGTAAAGGTAAATGTTTTTTGTCACCTTAATGCATCCTATGAAAAAACATCCGATGGTACCGCCCCCCCCCCCCCCCCCCCCGAACCCCCGTTTTACTTACCTGACCCCTCAAAAGTCCCGTACGCGTCCCCGTGATTCTCTTCGGTTCCCAGCCTGGCCATTGATTGGCTAGGCTGGACGGATTGATAGCAGCGCAGCCATTGGCTGGCGCTGCTGTCAATCACAGAGGATGACGCAGCCCACCAGGGGGGGCCCACCGCTGTATTACGGGAACGCGCTGGCAAAAGATTTGCACCATACGAGCTCGCTCGCATGAAGGTGGAAAGCTTTTGCGAGGACAAGCCTAGACAACCGCCGAGGGACCCCAGAAGACAGGGTTAGAGGACACTGTGCAAAACGAGCTGCATAGTGGAGGCAAGTATAACTTGTTTGTTATTTAAAAAAAAAAAATCTGCCTTTAGAGTTCCTTTAACTGACAAAATAACTTTGCAATGTAGTAAATGTTAGGCCGCCTATACATGTCAGAATTGTGCTCAAATGTATTATATTTTGTTAATTTTGTATTCATTTGTTGAACAGGTGACTGTACACACAAGCATCGAAATGTGGAGTCCTGGGTACATTGAAAAAGCAAGATAATATACCTTAAAATGTTATAGAAAAATTGTGTCTTATCTTCAGAACTTTAAACTACTCATCACTGGAAGCTTAACAAAAGAACAATCTGAAAGCAATAACTGAACACCAAATGCAATAATACATCTGATGTTAATGAAACAAGTCATGTTAGATCTGAACATCTGAAATTATTTATGAACTTGAGAGCAAATACATCTATCCAAAGCTGATATAAATATAAAAAATATGAAATGAAATGTTATTTTACCCTTTATTGACTAGAAGTTTTGAAACCTAGACACTTATAGACATGTGCATTCATTTTCTTCCGAATACATTTTCGTCCAAATTTCTGGTATTTTCGTTATCATTTTAACAAACGAAAACGAAAAACGAATGCACAGAGTCCGAAATCATAAAGTCCCGAAAAAAAAAAAAATTATTTTTTTGTTTTCGTTGCTACAATAGTTCGATATAGATAGGAGAATTCGACATGACGCTGACAATAGCAATCTTCGTCTATCGAAACCTGTGGTCGAATGTGCCTAACCTTAACTCTATTAGTCCAAGATTATTCTACATAGAGAGGAAAGATTTGACAGAGAGAAAAGATTCAACATTATAGGGACAGTGTTCGAGTAGACCATTTGACATGAACGACGAAGATTCAACGAAGCAGCGAAAAACATACAACATCGAATCTGTCATTGAAGGCTTATGGTGTCTGTCGAAAGTTCTAAGAAGTTTCGACAAGCGGCTAAACTGTACGACGCCTCAATCGTACATTTCCGGTCAAATGCTGTGCCCATAGGCTATGGAAGAATTCAAATGTTGGTTGACTAGTTATAATAATTTATAAATATAAATATTACTAGTGTCATATATTAGAATTCGTACAGTTTAGCTGCTCTGTCGAATCTTCTTACAACCATTAATTTGGATTTTTGGACGACTGCATTTTTTTAACAAAACTAAATGAATAAAAACAAATTTCGAGAGTAACTAAAATAAATGTATTTTTCGTACGAAAACGAAATTCCGAAAAAAAATATTTCAGTGTGCACATGTCCAGATTCTTAGGCCGCGTACACACGATCGGTCAAAACCGATGAAAACGGACTGAAGGTCTGTTTCATCGGTCCAAACTGATCGTGTGTGGGCCCCATCGGTCAGTTATCCTTCGGTCAAAACAAAGAGAACTTGCTTTAAAATTTGACCGATGGACGCCTGACCAATGGATCAAAACCGATCGTTAGTATGCAAAAGCATCCGTTAAAAGGCCGCGCATGCTCAGAATCAAGTCGACGCATGCTTGGAAGCATTGAACTTCGGTTTTTTCAGCATGTCGTTGTGTTAAAACACATAAACGTCACTGTGTTATAACATCGTTTTTTTAACCGATGGTGTGTAGGCACATCAGACCATCAGTCAGCTTCAACGGTTAACCATGTTATTTGCATAGGAGATAACGGGGGCTTGCACGCCACAGGAGCGTGCCCCGGGTCTGTCCACCAGTGACCCACGATCGCGGTGTACAGAGGCAGAACGGGGAACTGCCTAAATAAACAAGGCGATTCCCTGTTCTGCCAGATTACATGTCAGATATCTTCTGTTCCCAGTGATTGGAAACAGCGATCTCTGTCATGGTTGCCCATCTCTCATACAGTTAGAACACAGACAGGGAACACACTTAACCCCTTAATCGCCCCCTAGTGTCATTTTTATATTGATCAGTGCATTTTAATAGAACTGATCAATGTAATAATGTCACAGGTCCCCAAAAAGTGTAATTTGGGGTCAAATTTGTCCGCCGCAATGTTGCAGATCGCTGCCATTACCAGTAAAAACAATAAAAATAAATAAAAGTCCCTAAGAGTCGGTTCACACTGGGGCGACACGACTTCCAGCACGACTTTCAGAAGCAACTTCAACACGACTTGAGCATGAACCACAGGGGCGATCTGGGGCGATTTACAACACGACTTGAAGTCCTTTTCAGGTCAGGAGACATTCCAGTGGCCAATAAAACAACAATCAGCTCTGGGAGAGGGAAGGGGAGGGAGGGGTTTGCCTGAGAAATGTATGTTATCTTCCTGGAAAGTAGCTTCAATTAAAACAGTGATCAGACTTGGAAGCGACTTCCATTGAAATCAATGGGTACAAATCGCCTAGAAGTCTGATTGAAGTAGTACAGGAACCTCCTCTGAAGTCGGAGCGACATGAGTAGTGTGTATTAACACCGCTCCCATTCAGTTACATTGCTTTTCTGGACAGCGCGACTTGGGACGACTTGAGACGACTTCAAGTCGGATCCCAAGTTGCCCCAGTGTGAACCGACTCTAAATCTATCCCATAGCTTGTAGACGCAATAACTTTTGCGCAAACCAATCAATATACACCTATTGTGATTGTGTTTACCAAAAAATATATAGAAGAATAAATATATGGGCCTAAACTGATTAATACATTTGTTTTTGTATATATATTTTGGGATATGTATTATAGCAGAAAGTAAAAAAAAAAAAAAATATTTCAAAATTGTCTGTCTTTTTTTGTTTATAGTGCAAAAAATAAAAACCACAGAGGTGATCAAATATCACCAAATTAAAGCTCTATTTGTTAGGGGGGGGAGGTGGGGGAGGATGTAAATTTTGTTTGGGTACAGCGTTACAGGACCACGCAATTGTCAGTTAAAGTGACGCAGTGCCGTATTGCAAAAAATGGCCTGGTCATTAAGGGGGCAAATTCTTCCAGGGCTGAAGTGGTTAATCTGTGCAATCCCTTTCTGATTATAAATGCATGCACTTTGACACCATCTGTTGCACGAGTTACTTTATGTCATTTTGGAGTTCTTGTAGACCAGTGTTTCTCAACCTTTTTTTCATTCAAGGCATCGTTTAAAATTCTGCACCCCATTCTAATGCCGCGTACACACGCTCACTTTTTGTGATGAAAAATAACGACGTTTTGCACCATGAAAAAAAACAATGTTTTTTCAACTTCATCATAAAAAACGATGTTGCCCACACACCATCGTTTTTTCAAAATGCTCTAGCAAAGCGCGGTTACGTACAGCATGTACGACAGCACTCTGTTCCATTCAAGCTCCCGTCTCATAACTTGCTTCTGAGCATGCGCGGGTTTAAAACATTGTTTAAAACGTCGTTTTAGCCCACACGCGATCATTTTTTACAACACAAAAATGACATTTTCAGAAGACGGAACGCTCACACACGATCATTTTAAATTACGTTTTTTAAAACGTCGTTTTATTTCATCACAAAAAACGACCGTGTGTACGCGGCATAAAAGGTAACAGTATCAGTAACATAATGCAGCAAAATACACACACACATAGGACACCCAACATTAGAGGTGATTTATTCTTACTAAACTATATACATTTTGCACATGGCTTTCCATAACAAAATGGCAGTTTTGTACACAATTTTTGGACAATTTGGAGCAATTTTTAGGCACTTTGCCAGGGCACCCCTGAGGAAATCAAAAGTCACCCTGGTTAAAAAAGGCTGTTGTAATCTTATTAGCATCAAGTGGTTAGCACTTCAGAGTCTGGAATGGCCAGTCCTGGACAAATGACTACTACTATGAATTCTACACTACTTAGATTACACTACTACAGTGGAATGATTCATTTCAAAAGCATTCACAAGCATTCACAATTTTCTTGCTAAGGGTTTTTTGATCTTGGCAATATGACACCACACATGCCAATAGCAAAGCATTCACTAAACCCTAAGGCTCACAGCAGAGTTCCGGTGCATGCTGGTTCAGAGTCTCGGGTCGTCCGATTTCAGCCTCAATTTTGGGCTGAATTCGGACCTGAAACGGACCAAAAGACGCACAGCGTTTGTCTTCAAAACGCATCGGACCTGCTGCGGAAATATGTAAACCAGCCGGTCAAAATCTCCTGCTATTGCGAATTGTATGTGGAAATAATTTGCAATGGTGTGAACCTAGCCGCAAGGTTTAAATGATATAGCTCCCATTTGCATGCTCGGTAAAGAATATCTAAGCACCGACACCTTATTTGAAACACTGATTCTAATTTCATGGAGTTGAAAATGTGGTAAATTAGTAGTTACTTTTCCAAGTGGTAAATTGACAAAACTGTATTTTTTTTTTCATTTCAAATTATGAGAATGAAATACATCATGTCAATTGTATGTGTTATTTGTTTACGTTTGTTATCACCTCTGTCTGTAGGCACTGTTTGAATAATGCCTTTTCAAATATGTTACAAAAGTCAACAATTTTCACATGACTGTATCTTGCTAATAATGTACATCATTTGGGTTTATACAAAATATATGCAGCAGCAAAAACATTATTTGTATTTGTAGCAATACTCTGATAGGAGTCGCCTTAGGCCGCGTACACACGATCAAATTCATCTGCTGGAAACGGTCCGACGGACCGTTTCAGCAGACAAATTCGATCGTGTGTACGGGCGGACAGACGGGTTTTTCCAGCAGACACATTTTAAAGCATGCTTTAAAATGTGTCTGCTGGGAACCCGTCCGTCCGACATGTCTGCTGGTTAGTACACTAACCAGCAGACATATCTGTCCGCACATGCGTCGAATGGATTCGACGCATGCGCGGAAGTGTTTTACTTCCTGGTGACGGTGACGTGGCAGCGTCAACGTCACCGCCACGTCACCGCGCTGTCTGCCGGCGGGGATTTTGGTTTGATCGTGTGTACACGATCAAACCAATCTATCCCAGCAGACAAATCCGATCAAAACGGTCTGTCAGACTGATTTGATCGGATTTATTTAATTGTGTGTGCGGCCTTAGTTTTACACAGTCTATTTTTCAAACCATGCAAGGCAGCCAGGCAGCAACATTCACTCTGGCTAATTCAATCAAGGGTTGTTAGAGATTGTATTTGCTTGTAGATCTTGAACGAGGTTTTGGGGTGATGTGGGATACTCTAAAACAAAATGTCATGGGGGGCGTGGCCTGGATGGCAATGGAGTAGGAAGCAGGCAGAGTGAGCTCCTCTTGATAAATATCCTTCCTGATATCCTCCTCACAAAATAGCCCTAAAAACATTACTGCCAGACAGTGCACAACAGCCGGGAACGGAACGGATCAGCACCATGTCGCCACCCAAAAGAACCACGGATGAGATAGAAAAGCTGCAGAAATTCAGACACCAGGATAAAGGCCAGGCACCAACATGTGCTCTGCAGCAGAACATCAGGGTGCAGACACAGCCAAAGTACTGGAGGCCATAGCCACCCTCCAGGGGACACTTACTATGAAGAATGATGAGGTTAAAATTGATATATCCCTGCTAAGACAAGCTCTTTCTACTGTGAGGGACCGGGTCACAGAGGCAGGGACCCGCATAGGAGCAGCAGAGGAATACTGCACCCCTTAAGCCATACTGCAGAAGACATGCAAAGGCAATTACAACAACTGCATGCACATCAAGATGAAATGGAAAACAGGCTGAGAAGGTGCAATCTTTGGTTCATAGGACTGCCAGAGAGAACTGAAGTAACAATCCCACTGGATACCTAGAGTCACTTCTCATTAATCAAAATGGCAGGGAGGCTTTCTCTGTCATGTTTGCAGTGGAGAGAGTTCATCGCATCCCAGCAAAACCCCTCCAGCAGGAGCCTCCCCCCCAGGACCTTAATGCAAAGTTTCTCAATTTTAAGGATAGAGACAAAATCCTCAGACTATCCAGAGAGAAAGGAAATATTCAGCTTAATAACAGGCACCTGGCAGTCTTTCCTGATTTCTCTAACGAGGTTCAAAAGAGAAGGGCACAGTTTCAAGATGTTAAAAGGCTGGCTTAGAGCACTACATCTCAAATATGCCATGCTGTTCCTGCTAGACTAAGAGTGGAGGAAGATGGCCATGTACAGTTCTTTGAAAATCCTAAGGCAGCAGCCTGGCTGGATCAATGCAGATAACAAGATGTAACACGCTGACTACAGAAACTGAGTGAGTACAAGTACCTTTGCCACAAATGATGGACGATTCCCCAGTGTCA